>CM066919.1:8727602-9058102 GCA_033964015.1 Scolanthus callimorphus
GTGTATAATGAACTCGTAATAAAAATATGCTCACCTCCTTGTCGATTCCTTTAAAAGTGAGGCTCATGTGTTGCACGAGGCAATACACTTCCTGAGCCAAAGTTTCCAAGGTGTACCTGGGTTGAGTACATTTGAAGTTGGGGCCAAGTAACGCCACCTGGGGTATGCCTTTCATGAGGGTACGCAGCTGCAGCCAAATGCTCCAGCAAAGGGCTTTTGCCTATAACGAGTTTAATACAAATCAATCTTTCAAATGAGAAAAAGAACGAAATATTTAACACACAAACTCAATAGGCCTCCTCGGCTTGGGCGTAATGTTGTCCCATTTCAAATCACGTGGCATTTATTTGAATAATTTTTCAGAAAAGCAGAAAAAAAGCAGAAAAACAAAGAAAGAATACTCTAGGATGCCACGTGATCTGAAATGGGAAACATTACGCCCAAGCTTAGGAGGTCTATTGTCAAGTGACTACAGAAATAAGATCCAAATTACAATACGTAAAGGAAAGCGGGAGTACTGATTAAAGGCCCATCACCAACCGAGAGCCTTTGCGGACTCTTAGCCAATCAGAGCACCCGAGAAACAATGGATCAATGGGGAGTTTGCAGGTGTTGCGTGACATTTTGAATTTTGAAAGAGCTCACCGAAATATGTGAAATCCTAAAATTTGAGGTGGTTTCGATAAATAACACAGAAGTTATGAGCGTCGGAAGTTGGTTGTTTTCCTGTAGGTTTAATGTTGTGGTGGGCAACAGTTTGCCCACCACAACAATAAACGTACGAGAAACAGCCTATTCGGGCGCCAATAACTTTGCTAATATTTACCCAAATCAACTCAAATTTCGGCTTTTTCTAATTTCGGCAAGCTCTTTTCAAATATGATATTTTCATTTTATCAGGATCAGATTAAAAATGTCACGCAACACCTGCAAACTCCCATCTGAAAACAAAAGAAAACGGTGTGCAAAGGCTCCCGGTTGGTGATGGGCCTTTAACATACTGTTACACAAACACTTTAGCACGGATGGAATGTGATGGGCAATTTGCGAACGGAGGTTATGCAACAAATTGCCGGTTGGCAAGAGGAGCCCATTACCTAGGAGCGTCCAGTAGGAAGGTGTCACAGCGAATTGGAAAATGAAGCAGATCTGAAGGTACTTTTAGAACAATAATAGGGTGTCAAGCGGTATAGGGCGGTACACAAAAATAGGAAAATAGAAAATTCAGGGTCGAAGAAATAGAAAGATTTCGACCAAAATATGTGAGGAAAATAGGAATGAGAGAGGTTTATGGATGCTCAAATTAATATGTTGGAACTTTTTATAGCAAAACATGCTTGACAGAGAGCAGTGTCCGTATTTGGTATCAAGTGACCAATTGGGGTCGTAATTAGTCATTTTCCTAGAAAAAAAAATACTGGAAATGTAGCACGTTTTGGTGCATAATTGACTGGATAAGACCAGGGAAGTCTTCCCTGATCCCTGATAAGACTTACGTTGTGCAGCAAAGCTTTAAAAATAGAAAATAGAGGTTCAGGCCAAAAAATAGGAGAAAGTATGAAAGAGGCCAAACAAATAGGAAAAACTAGGAACTTGCATGCCACACTGCAATATATTTACCTCTTGAATAAACTTCTCTGAACAAACCATATGCTACCTGCTACCTTCTAAAGGCTGAGTCAAAGCTTTGCGTGAAAATTTGAAACTAAAAATAACGTGATACAGGCTTCATTTTCCAATACGCTGTAACACTGTGAAAACATGAGAGTTGGAGTTAATTGGCTCCTGCTTATCTCGAACTTGACGTGGCTTAGAAACACAGGTTGAAATATGGTCGTTAAAGAGCCGGTGTCAGCCACTCCTTTGTTAGAAATCAACATCTAAAAACAAAGTTTCAGATGTGATTTACCAAATTCAATCGAGAGAATTGCTCTATATTCTCTAAATCAGCCGATGGAAATGGATGCTTCTGTGACTTGGTATGTTGCTATGCTGTCAAAATGGCGGCTGACATAGGGTCTTTAAGTTGTATGCTTACAACTCCAGGTTGTTTAATGATAACCTTACAAGTGCGAGCTTTAAATTAAGGGCATGCACAACAATCAACAATGATTTGGTACTCACGTTAAGAGGCACTTCGACATTTCTCTTCCTTTTACAGTCCTTTTGGGGGCCTTCTTGTTGACTAATCCAAACTGTTTCTTTCCTTTATCATATCTGACTCCAATCTCATGGCCTAAAATTCTAAATTTAACAACTGTTTCTCTGCAGGAGAAGGTAAAAAGAGAATCAGTGAGACTGCTGATTGGTCAATTGCTGAATTTGTCTCGCTCCTGATTGGTCAATTGTTGAATTTGTCTCGCTCCTGATTGGTCAGTTGTTGATTTGTCTCGCTCCTGATTGGTCAGTTGTTTAATTTGTCTCGCTCCTGATTGGTCAGTTGTTTAATTTGTCTCGCTCCCGATTGGGTCAATCGTTGAATTTCTCTCGCTCCTAAATGGTCAGTTGTTTAATTTGTCCCGCTCCTGATTGGTCAGTTATTTAATCTGTCTCGCTCCTGATTGGTCAATTGCTGAATTTGCGAGGATTTGAGGCCACGTTTGATGAGGCAAGGGAAAACCCGCATATAAGGACCTAGAATTTTCAAGGCTGGCTGAACAAGATCTTATATATTTCTTTTACTTTCTTCTTCAATCAGGCCTGTCAGCCACCCCTTTGTTATTGTTTTCAGTCGATTATATTAGTAGACGAATTACGTGTAGAAATCTTGAAATGATCTTCTATCAACAAAGTTTTATTATTCATTTACCGATTCAATCGCAAATATTGCACTACATTAATTTAAATCAGCCGATGGAAAAGGATGCTACTCGGTATGTTGCAAGACTGACAATATGGAGGCTGACTGAGGCTCTTTAATGCCTCTTATTTGTCAGAGGTTGTCTTACGGTAATGCATAATAGTTAGGTATATATATACATGTATTTTCAACAAAGAAATGCTTGTCTTATTTGCAAAACAAAACATTTTGGTTATGTATGTTGTGTTTCTTATACAATCAAAATACGGTGATGTTCTTGTTAAAGAGCCCGTGTCAGCCACTTCTTTGTTATTGTTTTCGTTCGATATTAGAAGACGAATTACGTGTAGAAATCTCTTAATAAACATCTAAAAACAAAATTTGAGATTTGATTTACCAAATTCAATCGAGAAAATTGCTCTATATTTTCTAAATCAGCCGATGGAAATGGATGCTTTCTCCGACTTGGTATGTTGCTATGCTGTCAAAATGGCGGCTGACACAGGCTCTTTAAGAACCTGCTTTCCTTTGCAAGGCTGGACGGGGGTTCTTGATTAAGGACCCTTGAACATTTCCCCATTCCTATAATGTTGGGGGCCATTCTATATTTAGCCGCATCCCCCTACGGAAGAGGTCTTTTTCTTTAGTAACCCCCTCGAAAATTATTGCTCTACCCCCGGAAATACAAACGGAAGGGCATTTTTGGGATTGTCCCCCTTCGGATAAACCCACGGAAGAGGCTCTATTAGAATGCACCCCCTCGGAAAAAAACAAGGAAGGGGCTTTCTTTATTGCACCCCCTCGGAAAAACCTACGGAAGAGCCTTTTTTTCGGTTTGACCCCCTCGAAAAAGGCCATTCTGCTATGCCCCTCGGAAAAACTCTTCTGTTTGGGGTGCGGCTAAAAAGTGGAATGGCCCAAGGATGCACGTAAATCCCCACAAAAAGACTATACGTTTTTAACGTTTTATTTGTACATACTTTTTGTTGTTTTTCACCGTCGTCCTGTCTATGACTTCGAGAGCAGTCCCAACAACAGGGATGGCCTTCCCAGCTACCTTTAATACCGCTTTCGCGACTTTTAGGGCAGTCTTCCCAGCTTTCTTGACTTTTTTGGAAGACCGAGCTTCTTAGCCATCTTTATAACCTTTTTAGCCTTTCCTGCCGCTCGTCTAGCCTTTGTTGCCGCTTTTTAGCTTTCCTTGCCACTTTTCTTGCGAATTCTTTGACCTTCTTTGGCGCCTTCTTTACCGCTTTTCTGACTTTCTTCGCTGCTTCCTTGGCTTTGGCCGCCGCTTCTTTGGCCTTCCTTGCTGCATTTTGTGTAGCTTTTATGGCCTTTCTTGCCATCGCTTTGGCTTTCTTTATCGCCTTTTTTGCGGCTTTCCCTGGGTAAAGCTTACCCAGGTCCTTCAATAGGTTCAAATCTCCCACTACCTCTTTCGCCTTTTTAAGAGCCTTTTTTGCAGCTTTCTTAGCCTTCTTCATGGTTTTTCGTGCAGCTTCTATGGCCTTTCTTGCCGCTGCCCTTCTTCTTGCAGCTGCTGCCTTTCTTCTTGCAGCTGCCGCCCTTCGTCGTGCCGCTGCCTTCTTCTTGCTGCTGCTGCCCTTCTTCTTGCCGCTGCTGCCCTTCTTCTTGCTGCTGCCCTTCTTCTTGCCGCTGCTGCCCTTCTTCTTGCTGCTGCCCTTCTTCTTGCCGCTGCTGCCCTTCTTCTTGCTGCTGCCCTTCTTCTTGCTGCTGCTGCCCTTCTTCGTGCTGCTGCTGCCCTTCTTCGTGCCGCTGCCCTCCTTCTTGCCGCTGCTGCCCTTCTTCTTGCTGCTGCCCTTCTTCTTGCCGCTGCTGCCTTCTTCTTGCTGCTGCCCTTCTTCTTGCTGCTGCCCTTCTTCTTGCTGCTGCTGCCCTTCTTCTTGCCGCTGCCCTTCTTCTTGCTGCTGCTGCCTTTCTTCTTGCCGCTGCCCTCCTTCTTGCCGCTGCTGCCCTTCTTCTTGCTGCTGCCCTTCGTGCCGCTGCCCTTCTTGCAGCTGCCCTTCGTGCCGCTGCCCTTCGTGCCGCTGCCCTTCGTGCCGCTGCCCTTCGTGCTGCTGCCCTTCTTGCTGCTGCCCTTCTTGCTGCTGCCCTTCTTGCCGCTGCCCTTCGTGCTGCTGCCCTTCTTGCTGCTGCCCTTCTTGCTGCTGCCCTTCTTGCTGCTGCCCTTCTTGCCGCTGCCCTTCTTGCTGCTGCCCTTCTTGCTGCTGCCCTTCTTGCCGCTGCCCTTCGTGCTGCTGCCCTTCTTGCTGCTGCCCTTCTTGCTGCTGCCTTTCGTGCCGCTGCCCTTCGAGCCGCCGCTGCCCTTCTTCTTGACAGCCAGCTCGAGGACGACCTTCTCCGCGTGTACGAACTTCTGCGCGAGGAAACTGATGATCCACCACTGGAAGATCTACTACTGCCCCACCACGCCGAGCTAAATATACATGAGAAGTGATAAGGTAATTCAGCATTAAGCAGACATAATTAGCTGCTCAATTAGATTGAGCGTTTGAAGGTCTAGTCCCCAAACTATTGTAAAGACTCCCGCTTACCCGTATTCCCTTGCAGTAAGCATATATGAAACTACACCGGAGAATAACTAAAGTCAAGGGAGACGTTCATACTAGACAACAGGAAATATGAAAGTTATCCAAAAAAATATAGGATACTATCACTTACCACCGTATGCATTGCTACGCGACCTCAAAATTAACTTTTACGATTGGCTATTTTACGGAAGAAAAATTGTAATGTCAATTTTCGCGAAACATTGAGTTAAACATTCTAGGCAAGGAAGCAAAAAGGAATAGCATAGAACCATTTTGGTTGATTTTGCAATCAATGTCGACCCACTGAAGTAGCCGAATCCAATCGCCCATCGTAACATTGAATTTTGAGTTCGCTTAGCAATGCGCACAGTGGTGTTTAAAATTACAAACACATTTTCTCTGTAGAATACAAGACAGTATGGCCTTTTCTTTCCCTTTTAAAATGTTGATCGTAAGAAGTTACTAAACGTTTGCCGCCCCTCGGCCTACGAATGCGACTCCAAAAAAAATGCTTGATACTTTCAGCTGTTATCCTCTTTATCCCGAATCGTTTCTGTAGTCTATTTTCTTCCATTAAAGGGGCAGTTTCACGATTTTTAGGGCTAATTTGGGTAGCTCAAATGTAGTGAAATTCAAACGAAATGAGCAAAATAATCATCTAGGTTTGTTAAATAATCTTTCAACTTCTAGATGAGCACAAATTTGGAGCATTTTCGTGTTATCAAGCGGATGGAATTGGATTACGAAATGGCATTTTTGATTTCTGTTCAGGCTGAACAGTTTTCAGACTTGGGAATTTGATAGCGAAAGCTTAAAATCATACGTAAGAATGTAATGCAAGATTCAGTTCCTTTTTCTTTATAACATTCAATAATAGTGTAATGTACGATTCTGAGTTGTTTTTGTAGATCACTGGTCTTATTTATAACATCTTGTTGAAACAACCGTGACACAGCCCCTTTAAGGGGTGGCGAATGGTAAGCGAGATTTACCAAGCCATGGAGATCCAAGCTTAAAAATTCGAGATCGATGAACAGAATAGGAATAAATAATCATTCAAACAAGATTGCTTCTCATACATTCTCTGTATTTTGCGTTAATTTGTTAGAAATGAGATTGCGAGACAGCTCTCTAAAATTGCGAGATTCGAGAAACACGTAGAACTTCGCGAGATTCTTAACCTGCGTAGCAACCGTTTCCGTGGAGTTTTAGGTTCGGAGAAAAGCCGGAGAAAATACGAGAGATTTTCAATGATTTGGTCGCGCGAAATAGGGCAGGGCGAAATTGGAGAGAGGGGGGAGAGGGGACTACTATTCGCCATCCCTCAGTTAACACTTGGAGTATTGACTTACAAAACGGCTGATTAAAGTTTTTAAAGGGTGCATGTTAGGAACTCCAATTAGGCCCAAATAAAGAAAGCAAACTTCACCTGTTTCCAATGAGGACAGCGATGATACAGACCACAAGGGCAAGAACAATCAGCTTTCTCATGACGAGTCTTGTACAGAGGCCGTTAGTGTAGAAAGTTGTTAACAACGCTTCCGAGGAGCAGAAGACTCTAATGTATATGCTACTTTATGTTGCTTATATTGACGAGGTATCAGCATAACATTGACATAGATCGCTAGACAATTTCATAATTCAAGAATTTTTTCAGTCCAAAGACAATAGTATATTATCGAAAACATATCCTTAAGGGCAGCATCACCCTAATTTTAGTAAAATATACTGCGCTATCCAGTTACGTACATAAAATACAAACAGTTTATTAAACACAGTAAACATTATCAGTTATTACAAGTAAAAGTAGCAAAACTACAAGGCTTACACATTTACTAAACTGTTTGACATGACTGCCGTGTGGGAAAACCCGACAATAAATCAAGTTCTGGAGATAGGGTAGACGCCCATGCAAAGCTTGAATACCAAATTTTGCGACGCGAGGAGAGAAGAGTGCCCCAGCCTTGTTGGCCTCAAGTTAAGCTTGGAGCGCATATAGTTTTGTCGCTTTTGTGTTTGTTTTAGTGTCTGAAAAGTGCGTTGTCAAGTGGAGTTCGCATAGTTGTCATGGAAAAGCTTGTGATTTTTCTGAAACTGACGAGCCGTTTCATGAAACGCAAAGCTTTAAAACGAAACGTTAAGCTTGCGCAGAAGAAATAGGCCTTTATCACGCAATATTGATTAATAATATATAATAGTCATCAGAAAATAGAATCCAGTTTTCAATTCTAGACATCGGTGTTAGTAAAGCTGCAACATTTCAAAAGAACTACTCATGAAAATAGGATGAGATATGAATTTATCACAACTGTATTCTGGCTTACTTTTTATAAAGAAATGTATGGGCAAATACGTCAAGTCGTGATTGGATGGGCATCGATGCCTGTCCAGCCTCGTTCCGATGTATTTTCCCATATATTTCTTGTAAAAAAAAAGGCAGAATAAGGAGTTTTGAAAATTCACATCTCAGCCAGTATTCAAGCAATCTTCACCAAACTTTGCAATTTTACTAATATGGATGTGTAGAATTTAAAAGTTTTCTAATAGCTATGATATATTATTAATCATTATTGCGTGATAAGGCCTATAGGAATATGACAACAAACTAATGACTCGATTAAACGGTCTTTTACAATGTATTTTCACTCACAGCAAAAAATGTCTGGTTAGCTGGAGTGTGCTTCTTTGCCCCTTGAAGGGGCTCTATGTCACTTATATCACTTGATATTAGCCGGATAAGAGTATGTAGGTAGCTTCAAACTTTAAAAACTGTTCATCCCAACAACACCAAAAGACTTCAAAAGCTCATTGCTGCAATCCGTTCCATCCTCTTGTGTTTAGAGGGCTTTTTAACAAGCGAAGAGTTGTATTTGGCATCCATCAGATATTTGATCAGATACCACTAAAAGTGTGCTAAAATCGTGGCACCGTGCTCTTATCGCCAATAACAGGACAAAAAAAAACGTATGAAGCTGTAGAGGAATGATGCAGAGATACATCAAAACGGAAGAACTAGGAATTCAAAAGACAGAAAAACTACAATAAAAACACATTATTCACTTTGCTTTCATTCTCATTCAGACAGCATTTTGATTTTATTTTGATTAAACAAGGGAAGTGCATGTGACCCTGACGAACTGAGTAAACAAAAATAAAGTTCAAGACTTCCCCGACACCCCTACTAACTTTTCAAGTAATTTTTCATGTTGCATTGTTCACAAGAAGAAAGAACAGTGGAATAATGATGACCAGGTGTGCTTACTCAAAATGTTTTGCCACTAAGAAGTTTCCATTTCAAACAATTGATCCACAACCTACAATTTACTCTTTTTTTTTCAGTACATGTAGCAATCGAAAACAGAAATCGCACCCCAAGTCTCTGCGAACGCAACGAATTAAAACCTTGTCTACACTGACGCGTTTTCGTTTTAAAAATCGCATACAGTTGGCTTTAAGGTTACTGAGAACCTTCGGGGCACGTCCCGGAAAAACAATCATATACGTCCTTAGTTTACCCAAAATATGTCAACCTATAGGGCTATGGAAAAAGAAATAACTTTTTAATAAATATATACTTTTTAAGGATTGATTAAATATTTTGGTGTACCATTTCAACAACCTAACGCCGTCGAACGGCTGTTTCTCAAATTTTGTTTTCTTAACTTTGTTTAGTTCAAAAGGTATGAAACATTTAAATTTCGAAGGTCAATTTTTATAGCATATTCACTCTCTAAAAACTAAACACAACTAAAAAAAATGCTGACACGGTTTTGAGAAACACCTTACAGGATAAAAACAATGTATTTGTGAGTGATGGTCATCCAGCAGTTCGACGGCGTTAGCTCGTTAAAATGGCACGCCAAAATATTTAATCAATCCTGAAATCCAAGGAACGGCTTTTCGAAGTACAAAAGGGAGGGAGGTTTTATAATTATATTATTAATTGTACCTTTTAACTGTAATTTTTACCACTTTTCTATTGTATTTTCTGTGAATTCGATATGTTTTTTATTGAATTTAATAAAGTTTATTATTATTTTTATGATTATTACAAAACGACGATCTTCACTAATTGGTGAGTCATTGAAAAAGGGGAGCCAGATATTACCAACCCACCAATTCAAATTTGAAATAATATGATACTAATTCACGTTTTAATGTTTTGCAAACAAGAGGAGAAAGCCCTGGAAGAGCTTCAGGAAAGATAAGGGATAAAATATTGTTAAAACGGAAAAAGAAGGAGTCAGAGATCCTTTCGACCCCTGCAGAGCAATAATCTTAACAGCATTGTTAGAAACCAAATCATCTTCCTGTTTGGTACGATATTTTCGAAAAATATACATGTTCCGATTTAGATCTTTGTGCTTACAAATGCTACAAAGAATGGGTTTGGTGTTTACTAAAGATAATGAGTAGAGCGACAACAATGGGCAGCTCCCACTCTAGACGAGTTGAAAGATAATTTTTACTCTCAAAATGTTTGCTTTCATAAAATTTTTCTTTGGTGTGCAAAATTCGATATTTTTAACTTTTATGTTGACGGGTTTTGAATTTATTCATTTAAAATACAAAGTCCGTGGTAAATAAGTAAATGATTCTCAACATATAAAAAGCGAATTTCATTGATAAAACTTTATTTGCATAGATGTGAATCCTGACAAGAATGAATGTTATTTACAATCTCTTTAAAAATTATGATATTCTTTACAAATATATTTCTGTGTTATGACACTACAAATATTGCAAAATTATTGAATTAAATACGTATTATACGTCTTTTTAAAATTGAAACCTTTCAAAATACAGCACAGTCATGGCATTTACATTATTAAAACCCCCCGACTATTTACCTTGTTTAAGACGCTGAATCCGACATGAAGTTTTGTAGCCCATAAAAGTCTATGCAAAAAAAGTTAAAAGTGTAATGACTCAGAGTCCGTCTAAATCTCACGGAATTTCAATCCATCCTTCGGCCTAAAAGTCTAGTTTAAGTGATATGTAGTCATAGAAAATAGAACAGCACACTAATTGTGTTATTTTAAAAGTTCCAACAGATCACAACTCTGTCATACACCCCTGACACATAGTTTGTAAACGTAGTTTGTAAGCGGTCCATGCTTTGATTTGATCGTCAGATCGCGCCCGTTCGATATTTTTCGTCTTCAAGGCCACGTCTGCGTAAACATTTCTATTACGTTCCTTAGGAACGACGTTGTTCTCGACCAGAAGCATATAGCTTAGTTGAAACGTGTAACAGACTAATGAATCTGATGTTACAACCAGCGACAACTCACTTTCACTAAACATCATATTTGGAAATGCCCCAAATTTCGCTTAACCGATCAAAATTCTGATGCGACTTTTCACTGCACGACAGCCTTCGGTGCTTTTTCTCATTGTGGTAAGTGGTGAAATAAAAAGTTGAGCTTATAAATTAACTTATCAGTTTTAATTTCTTTAGTTTGAAATTTGTTTGAATTTTCATTTGTACTTCTTCATGGTGCTTTTAAAACATTTTTTTGATGGGTTTTGAGCATGTTACCCTGCTAGCAGAGTTTTTTCTGTATTAAGTTGTTCATGTGTCTGGTATGTCACGCGAACAACTTAATTCTAGCTAATAAAAGACTGACAGAAAAAAACCTCTGTTAGCAGGGTATGGGCATGGAAGTGAAACAGCTCATTTTGTGCTTCTGTTGTTGTGTTCTGTTGTGCTTCTGTGGGGAGTTCGCGCGAGTTATTTGTTAAAAAACATGACGAATCAAATCTCCCGTTTATGATTGGCTAAACGAAGAATCTGTTGCTTTCCAAAAATGGTGTTTATTGATTTGTACGCAGGTTGTCGCACTGTAACATGTTTTCAACTTACTTATATGTTTCTGGTACAACAATTATCATTTTGATCTAAGACATTTTCTTCCTAGAATACTAAAACGTTTATTCAGGCAACGGAAATTCTGTTAAAATCTGTCTTATCGAGTGGTCGCTGAAGTGTTTGTATTGATTGAATTTTTGTGCAGCTTATTGCATGTCCCGAGCCACGTAACAACCATAGCCAGAGCAGGTGTATTTCACGTGACCAGCATTACCACAGCACGTGAATCTCACGTGACTCGTATTACCACATCACGTGGTCACCATCATGCCTACGCGTGTACCGCATTGACCAATAATACCCACGTTTCCTAACACCATTCTTCTCCTCTTCTTCCTCTTCATTTCGGGTTGTTTACTGCTGTTGAATAGAAACGAAAATCTAAGTACACTAAAAAGAAGCAAGAATCTAATATACCCCATTCACACAAAACGATGTTTAGTTAAACAAGGTTTTTCTTTGTCGCACAACGTGTGAAGTTTCGTACTGCGATAAACTCTTTTAACTAAATGATCACTTAGTAACATTACAGTAGAGTTTCTCCTCTTTAGGAGATAGGGATTTAAACCAGTTTAATCAAACTGTCTTTAAACTACATTAAGCGCTGGTATGAATGGGTTCAAAAGCTGGGAGGAAACCAATTCAATATTTCATTCAACATTTTGTTGAGCAGGAAATATGAATAATTTAGGGTCATGCGCGCGCCAAAATGGCGGGAAAATTCAAGGAACAAGAAACATTGACACATCCAGCCTGCAAAAAATGTCGCATCTTCAGACACATCATGAATAGCCGAATTCACACCAGAGACGAGTTTCCCGTCTTGAATGTGATTACTTGTCCTTCTGTGATCATGCGAAAAAAACGTTTTTGAAGTAGAAAGTTTGGCAATAATAAGCCGACTAGTTTCCGACTAGAATTCACAAAAGACAATTTTTTTTTCTGACAAGAAACTCGTCTCAGAAGGGAAACTCCTTCCTCCGTGGGCCGCCAGGCTTTTCTAAAACTTCTCTGAAAGAACTGAAAACTGACAATGTCTATCAGTTTGCTGTGGCCATTTAAAGTCACTTTGCTTGTCATATAATTTTCAAGATTGTAACATCTTGCGAGTTTTCAATTGGGCAATTCCAGAAAATAAGGTACCCTCCCCACGGGCGGCACTAGTTTTTGACCCCCCCCCCCCCCCCCCCCCCCCCATGCATCCTGAATTCCCAAAATGGTTTACCCCCCCCCCCCCCCCCCCCCCCATGCATATAGAATTCCAGGCAGGTTAAAGAAATCCAGCTTCGAAAAACCCCCCTTACAATCAGAATTCCGAGCTCTTAAACCCCCCCAGACAAAAATACAATGAATGCAGACAAAAACATGAGCCCGAGCAGGCAAAATCGTAGACTTTTTCGCCGCGTACCACGGTTCGGTGAAATTCGTAGTATAGTTTATGAAAATTGTAACTCAAAAATGGGAATAAACTTGTTGTAGAAAGTGTGATTACCTGTCGGTAAGGGAGCGGTGCAGCGCCTGTAGCAAAGCAGGGTCCTTGTCCTTGATAACTACCAACAGTCGGTTCAAGTTCTCTCTCTGCTCCTCTTGAGCCAAAGCCTCTTTTTTCATCCGCGTAAGGGTATCCGTCTTCAACAGGAAACAAATGAACAACAGTTTATTTTACAGCTAAACTTGTTGTTTTGTCGCTGCGCAGTTTCATAACGTGGCTTTGGGTTTGAAATGATTCGTTTTTCTGTTCCGCCAGTCAAACAATCTCAGCCAATCAGGTCCCTGCATTGTTTCCCCTAGTGCAGTCGCATGGCTTTCTGTCGCGACAAACCCATTCGACTGCACTAGGCGAAACAGGGCAAGGACCTGATTGGTTTAGATGGTTTGCCTTGCGAAGCAGAAAAATGTGCATACCGTTTTCGCCAGCTTTCGCTCGAGTTCCTCGATACGACGATTCTTTTGCTTTAGCTCGCCGCTCTTTGCTTGGACGTCACTCCTTAGCGACTGGAAATTAAGACAAATAAAAACACGATAGAACTGAATATAGAATATGTAACATGAGAATTCTGATTGTCGATTGTCCGCAGGCGCAAGGGAATTGTATCTTATTCTATCGATCTGAAAAGAAACGGAAAAATATCCGAAATCTAGCTAACTTTAGGGTGTGTTGCAATTTTCTGTCACGGGTGATTAAGGCGACTGTAAACCTTCGAAGGTGCCCTTCGCTAAAAAAAATCCCTCGCGCGCGCAAACACAATTATACATATAAACTATATACCATTTTAAGAGAGGCGGTCTGTAAAGATCGAGGAAGGCCGGAAAAACAGATTTTCACATAACTTGTCAAGATAAAGCCCATCAATCGCTGATTATGCTGATATAAAAATTATGCCGTTGCGCTGGATATTTTACGAGAAATAACCCGAAGTTTGGAACAAGGTCGAACCACTGGTTTTAGCCCTTGGCGAGGCCGTTTCAGCGTGTTTATTTTAAGTTAAAATTCTAGGAAAATGCGAATCGTTACGTAAAATCTAACTTGATAAATGATTAAAGCAATCATTGCTGAACATTTTGATGGGTATTTTATTTCCTGAAGTTAATTATTAAATATTTTTGAAATTTTACAATATTTTCCATTTTCACGATGGATGTTTTAAGAGTCCAATTAAACGAGCTATATCTACCGAAGTCTCTGGCTTTTACCGAAAAATCACCTACAACCTGAAGGAGACATGCCTGGACTACCAAAATGTTAAATAAAATTCGTGGGCACTCTGAATACAGAGTCAGCGGGAAGCAGTTTGTTACCTCTAGTCGCAGGACGGAATTTCAGCGTGATCTAGACACGACGGACGAATCTTGAGTCGAAAACCTCCGAAATATGCATCAGTTCCCGCCGAGTGTACCTCCAAGGTAAATTCAGAAGCAAATGATCCATGCAGAGGTATTTTCCAGTATTTCAAGAGCTCCTTGTGCAGAATTATTATCCAAACAGCATCTTGACCTTTCATTCTTTGGTTTCCACGCACCGGTAAACAAGCCAAATCAAAATGAACATCACACGCTCTCGAAAACACCTTCATTTTGCAACATCGTTCTTTAAATTCATCTTCCAGTGCTTAGTGAACAGTTTTGGAGCTCAAAGCCAGCTATATTAGTTGTACAAAGGCATTATTTGGAGCAAGAAGAGTGCACATGCACAGTGTTTGCCGGGGTTTGCCGCTTCATTTCGCCCCGGATTGTGTGACATTTGGAAGCCGTGTGACCTTTTTCCTTCCGGAGGGGGGAGGTGATAAAAAACTAATTGTTACAGTGCGGGAGAATAATTTGAACAATTTTAACCCGTAGATTTTGCGAAATAAATATTTTATAAAAAACATACTATTGTGAAAGCAGCTTCACTAATCCTAGATCCAAATCAATAGCACCTTCGCTAGCTGTCCCGTGCTAATGTCTTGGTTGATTGATTGATAGTGTTCATCTAGCTTTGGTGCGCTGATACAAAGGCCTTATGCAAGGTTTCTACTAAAACAACACGACTGCTTGTTTTCGATTTTCTGTTGAATCTCGGGTGAAGCCAAAAACGTATCGCAATAACGGTTACGGTTGGCACTATTCTGACTATTGGGAATTACTCACTAAAATATAATAACGTTAGATGCGAGGAGCGAAAGAGCTAATGTGAAACTTTTTAAAACCAAGAAAATAACTTTTAGCAACAATTTGAAGGTAGTATGCTAGTGGGGTAAATGTGGCGGAAAATAAATTGAATTGAATACTAGATTACTCGGTTCTTCAGCGCTCTGCGTGCCTCATTAGATATTTACAAAAAAAAAAACTTCTCGTAGTCTGATTGCTAAAAATAGAATAGAGCTCTATTCGAAATCGCTGGGTGTGAAAACTGAACCCACGTCAGCATGTCCTCATCAAACCAAACAATCACAATCACACATGGTCTTCCTGTGGTTGCCTCGACTTCATGATATGTCACGCAATCCTTAAACGCAACAAATTATTGCTTCTTGTATAGATTGATCGCGATTGCTCGAAAATATGGCTTTACAGCACCCAATCGAACTTGCTTTGAGCTCCAAAACTGTTCACTAAGCACTGGAAGATGAATTTAAAGAACGATGTTGCAAAATGAAGGTGTTTTCGAGAGCGTGTGATGTTCATTTTGATTTGGCTTGTTTACCGGTTCGTGGAAACCAAAGAATGAAAGGTCAAGATGCTGTTTGGATAATAATTCTGCACAAGGAGCTCTTGAAATACTGGAAAATACCTCTGCATGGATCATTTGCTTCTGAATTTACCTTGGAGGTACACTCGGCGGGAACTGATGCATATTTCGGAGGTTTTCGACTCAAGATTCGTCCGTCGTGTCTAGATCACGCTGAAATTCCGTCCTGCGACTAGAGGTAACAAACTGCTTCCCGCTGACTCTATATTCAGAGTGCCCACGAATTTTATTTAACATTTTGGTAGTCCAGACATGTCTCCTTCAGGTTGTAGGTGATTTTTCGGTAAAAGCCAGAGACTTCGTTAGATATAGCCCGTTTAAAACATCCATCGTGAAAATGGAAAATATTGTAAAATTTCAAAAATATTTAATAATTAACTTCAGGAAATAAAATACCAATCAAAATGGCCAGCAATGATTGTTTTTATCATTTCTCAAGTTAGATTTTACGTAACGATTCGCATTTTCCTAGAATTGTTACTTAAAATAAACACGCTGAAACGGCCTCGCCAAGGGCTAAAACCAGTGGTTCGACCTTGTTCCAAACTTCGGGTTATTTCTCGTAAAATATTCAGCGCAAAGTCATAATTTATATATCAGCGTAATCAGCGATTGATGGGCTTTATCTTGACAAGTTATGTGAAAATCTGTTTTTCCGGCCTTCCTCGATCTTTACAGACTGCCTCTCTTAAAGCTCAATAGTAGTAGTTTCCAAATATGCTATTTTTATTTCTTCTCTTTTAAAACCTTTTACGCTAGGCGCCGCGCAATGAGTTTCCGACGCGCTCTAAAAAATTGAATTATGCGCATAGTGAACGCGTTTCTTTCAGCCCAAAAACTGCATCACGTCCATCAGCACTCATAGGGCTGTCAAACCGTGTGGGGATTTGTCAATATTTTACTTAGTTTATGATTTATCAAAGGCTAAAGTCGAAAGAGTAAAAATCGCTTACATTCCTTTACTTACGGCGAATTTGCAGCGCAGCAAAGCAATATTTCTTTAAAGTGCTACTCAAGGCAGAAACTTTCTTTATTTCATCAAAAAGTTTAATGATTAAAACTAACTTTTCCGGAAAAAAAAATCCTTTTTGCGTGCGACCTGAATTTCTTACCGATTTTTAAAGATTAATTTTCTTTCGTAAGCAAACCTTGCGCGTTGCATTGTGGGAAATATTTCCCATATGACGCATATGACGTCACAACGTACTGAGGTATCGCTTTCATATAGAGTAAACATGAGAGGATTTTTGCGATGGTCGTCGAAAAAATCCCTGTAAATCAACGAATTTGCATCCCATCGCTCTGGGATCGCCAGTGGTCTATCCCATATAACTATTTAGTCGAAAGAAATCGACAAGGTGTGGAAACATTGCTATAAATGTTCTTTAGGCAAGGAGTTATCTCCATTTGGACCTCGAGTTGGACGCTAATGATGGCCGCCTGTTCGAGGCCTGAACTATCTCCTGCAACCAAAACAACGCAAAGGACACTGCAAGCGTATTGGACCATCTACTTTTACTGATTTTAATTCTTATTCCATGGATTCTTCATCAGTATATATTATGAGGAAGACAAGTCGATTGTGAAGCCTCTTGTCCCAGAGAACCAAATAGATTTTGCCTTCGAACTGTGGTTGATTTCCTGTACTGATCGGATGGGAGCGTAACGCATCGAGCGATTCGTCGACTTACATAGGCATTATCACACTACTCCAAATAACAATAAAGGCGAGCAAGCTATTTTGTGTTATTTGACCTACTCATTACTGGTTTCGCGACTATTCAACGGAGGCAATTTGCGGGTTTTGTGACTTGGTTCGATTTTGTTTTTATGCAAGTCTCGACCATTACATTGGACCACACCGAACACCTGAGAAGCTTTCAATAAGCTATATTATTCCACTACTTCGAACTTTTTACAGAATCAACTAATAACGGCAGAAAAAACTTGACCACACCATTTTAGGAGGTTTGACTTTTCAATGGCGGCAAGTTTGTGAGTTTTATGTCTTGGTTCTGCTTTATGTTTGTACGGGAAAAAGTCCAAATAATTTATACTTGGACCTACTGATAGCGAGTAGAGGACACCACTATTTGTACACAAGGTATTTATTTTTTATCTTTGTGATCTGTTTTGTAGTTTTTTGGAATTCGTACACACAACAACTTCAACTGATATGCTAATATTGCTCCTGCAATTATACAGTTATTAAGTTATTATATTTTATCCCCTATAGCTTTTTCCTATTTAGAAATATAATGACAATACTTTGAAAAATACAGTGTACTTCGTGTAATTGAATAATAAATGTGAAGGTACTGTACATGTACTGGCTTATACCTGGCCTGTAGGGGTAGTCATGGCAAGAGAAAACTGGAATGTGTGTTTCCCAAAAATATCCATACCCCCCTACGGAAGGGATTGGAAATTCCAGAGGGGTGGGGGGGTCAATTTACCTGATCTTTTCCATACAAACACTGTATTTTTCTTCGGAAATTCCAGAGGGGAGGGGGGGTCATTTCTCAACACCCTTCCGTGGGGGGGTATGGATATTTTTTGGAAACACAATGAGTGTAAACAGTACCACGGCTAGCGCCTAGGTAGCGGGGACACTTGTCCCCAAGCAAAGTAAAATTTCTAGTGTCAACATGTGGGGAAAAACTGCTTTCTAGCTAAAGCCTTGGTAAACTGGGAAAAATGCAGTTTTATCTTGCTCTGACTTTCTCCTCTAAACCTACCCTGAAATACAACATTTTGTGCCCTCAATGGCCGACAATTGGTTTGAAACACAGCCATAGTTACAGGAAGGGGGAAACAAGTTTTTGCCTCTCTGAAATAAGATACGCTCAGAAAAATAGAGTCATTGTAGAAAGTAGAAAACCCAGTAAACTGTGACGTTTTACTGGAAAATATAGGCACAAGTTTTATACCCTAGCTTAGTCATCCTCCATTTCAATCCCTGTATAGGCATCCTCCTCCATGGCTTTTGGGAACTCCTTCTGTATCTTTGCATAGGCACATGCTGGGAGTGGAATCCTCTTGTTACCCAAGTACCCATAGACCAATCTTGTGAATTCCCGATATGACAACAAATGAAAGAACCTAGAAAAAATGTCACCATTCCACCCCTTTAGAAAGGAAGAGCAAAATGCTATAAGAACTCATAACTGGGAGGCTTTAGGAATCTGAGACTGACTTGTTTGCATAATCAAAACAAGGACTTTCTGCAGCATTTGTATAGATAGTTTTCTTGGTTTGACACTTGTAACCTTATCATATTGAAAACCACAAAGCAAATACAAAAATGCATCACTCCTATGGAATCATATCTACAACATTTGTTGTGGGGGAGGGTCTTTGTCAACCTGATATTTAACATAGGGCTTTTCATATAGCATCTGGCTGAGACAGGATGCTTTGCATTTATTTTCACTAGAACAAGTTACTAAAATATTCATTTTTCTCTAATACAGCATGACAGGGTGGGCAATATTTCTCCTGATTTTCTTGGCACCACTGTAGTAGTTATCTATCGCCTGTAGTCTTGCCACCTGTTTAGGCAGGTTGTTGTGAAGCCTGGGAGTTCTGTTGTGCAAGAAATAACTTGGTCTGGAACTAATTCTTGTAAAAGAAGATCACTTTTCAGACTGTCTGTACATCCTTCCAGCTCCATACAACAATAACACTCATTTAAATTTTGAAGCACTGTCACATCACAGTTTTTACCACACTTGCACCTAGCAAGCATCATTACATGCACAAAACCACATCAGCCTCACTACCCCAATAGCTAGTGGATAACACAATGAAATGCAATACAGACAGGAAGCGACAACTGGGTGTGACTCTGCCTCCCCTGTAGAGCCTGTACTGAAATGAGGGGGAGGGGAAGAGAAATTTGCACTGCTTCAAAATAACTTCTGTTCAGCATGTTGTGGATTCTTAGTTGCAGTACCAAAAATCCAAATCGAATGTGGGCTAAAAAATCTCAGTGGAAAATGTCCGTAGATAAGTGTGTGTACATGCGAAACGCCCAAGAAAGGCCAGCAAACGATTTTGGTGATGGTGGCAAAGAAAATATAGTTTCAAAGCAGTACCAAGGTCTCTTTTCCTTTTGAATTTGAATAAAAATAAAACACCAGCTACCTTTCTAGTCAGTTCTTCTAAGTTTGTTGTTCTTCTCATGAATTTGCTTTTTCAGTTTTGATAACCTTCTAGTCAAACCGGGGGGGGGGGGGTTCTCCCTCATATAAGGTGTACGGGTATGCGCCCCTTTAGGGTATGTTATTTGAGCTCCTGAGGTCTCTGGTAGAGTATCGTTTTTTGCTTGTTTGCTCTCTGACAGGGTATGTATTTCAGTATGGCTACCCAAGTGCAAACAAGTTTTGATCAAAGTTGTGCCACAATTAGTGGAAAGACAGTTTATTTTAAAACGTTCTCATGATTAAAAAATACCACTTTGATAACGACCAACTGGACCACCCTTGTAACTAACTCCCCCCCACCCTGGGCTAGTCAATTATACATTTCTAGCTTGCAGCTCTGAATTGCTTCTGGTGTAATGTTTGCAACTTTCACAAGGGCTGGTCTAGAAAAAAACAACAGCAATAGTGTCAGGATTATGTGATGGTTCACTTAAGAGACTTACTTCTTTGTCATTATTTTGAATTTTGGAAAATAATTTACCATGTAGGGGGCTTGTGTCTCAGGATGTTTACCTTTACAGTTACAGTAAACAAATATTAATTCATTTGAATATAGAGCGATTCTCATAACTGTAGTAAAACAAACCACAAAGTAATTAAACCAATTATGAATAAAACCTATAGGTCTGTGAGTGATTACAAAGTCACTATGGTACCACTCACAACAATTGTCTGAAAAATTATCTGCTCTAATTCATATACACCATGATAACTATGATCTTTATGAAATACTACCGAAACCGGTAGACTGTTTATCAAGCTTGACAAAAAGCACTCATCTCAGACCAAAACATTGACAAGTCTGATTTCATTCCTTCAAAAGCATTCATCCATTGTGTCACTCGCAAACAAAAACTTTTTGGGAAATAAAAATTTTCATACTAAAAACATTAGGCAAAGAAACAGAAATCAAATGTTTTTAGTATGAAAATTTACCAAATAAAATATCTGAGTTTCGATTGAGTTGCACCCATTGCTGACTCCAGTAAAGCTACATTGTGAATGTTTTTGTCTGGAGATGTGTGCATTTTCTCATGCTGAAAAAACTGTCTTCCGGTTTTGGTAGTAGTAGAAAATAATTTACCATGTAGGGGCTTGCATATCAGTATGGGGTTCTAATGTGCTCATGGCTTGGTCATCGCCCTTACAGTACCTAAACAATGAATATTATTAGGATTTATTTGAATATTTCATATACACCATGATAACTACCATATGATCAGCTCTTGAAATATAGTACAAATATGTAGGGGGCCTGTGTTTCAGGATGGGGTTCTGATGTGCTCTCAGCTTGGTCATCACCCTTACAGTAAACAAATAAATATGATCAGGATTTATTTGTTTCATATAAGCTTACACCATGATAATTAGTATGATCTCTTGAAACATTGAGCAGAAAATAATGTACCACGTAGGGGGCTTGTGTCTCAGGATAGGGTTTGATGAACAAATATTTACTGTCTTATATATATTTTGGACAGCTTGATTGAACTTGACTAGTGTTCTTGGCCCAAGAACGAAAAATTCTGCAACCGGTGCAAGTGCCAAAATACTCGTAAATATAGGCAAACAAAAGTGGATTTAAAAAAGCAGTAAGCTAGGCCGATTCCCGATTTTCCTAGTAAAGACGATCGTTTGATTCTTGGACATTGATTATGAACTTTCCTAACCTACGGTAATGCTGTCTGGGTCTGGATTCTCGAAGGTCAGATCAAACCGGAAGCCGGGAGAATAAAGTTTGAAAGACAGTGAACTCAGCGGAGCATTTTCAGATGTTCTTCGTTTGTTAGCCGGGCTGAGATGTTTTAGTCTGTCTAGTGCTGACTCAAGTACCTAAACGAAGCATCCGATTGTCAACAAATGCCGTCTAAAATAATAGGACTCACCGCTTCTGTGTCGCCTTCCCGCGCCTTTGTAGTGATAGCGGTTCATTTCTCCAAAGACTTTGGAGGTATCGTAAGGAATACACACACACACCGATCGCATCGTTCTTCAATATTATCCTCTTCCAGTATCTGCTCGGAAATGCATCCACGTGGAAGTGTACAGAGCACAAGAAGCCTTCCGAATCCACGATTCTAGTCGAGCCAAGCTTTTCTCTTTCTCGCGGCCTCCGGGCGATCGGCGTAGTAAAAAGGGATAATATGAAGACTATTTCCTTTGCTGGAGTCTGCTACATTATTGCATCCCATTGCCACACATTTCCGAACCATATTTTCGGGAGAAATCAACGAAAACTAGGGGCACATGCGAGCTTCCTCTCACAATCACAACATAGTCTTGCGAGACCCGTTCCCGTTGTGACGTCAGAGGCGAGTCTAGATAATTAGCATAAAAATTAGCATACGGATTTCATTACCAAGAAAAAGCGCGAAACAAATATATTTGAAAATCGGTAAGAAATTCAGGTCGCGCGCAAAAAGGATTTTTTTTTCGGAAAAGTTGGTTTTAATCATTGAATTTTTTGATGAAATAAAGAAAGTTTCTGCCTTGAGTAGCACTTTAAAGCCCCACACGGTTTTAGAGATCAATGCTTAAACTAGCAATTGGCCAAGTTTCAAACGAAACCATCGTTTTCCTCTATGCGCATAATTCAGTTTTATGTTGGTAATCTGCTCTAAAACTACTAAAGAGTTAGGGCTCGTAGAAGCTTTCCTGGCTTCTCAAGTGGACAGCAAACAAACGTCAAGCAGATGTCAACTGATAACCAATGAGAACGAAGCGCCCCGTTGGGCCAGGAAAGTTCGCGGGAAAGCTCTTCCGCTCTCGAATTTCAAGAGCATTGTTTATCGTTTTAAGCCTCGACTTATCAGGATAATGGAATGAAAAAGTCAAAATCAAACCGACGCAAATCAAGCGCTGCAAATCAAAGTAGGAAGACTAAAAACTCTCCAACAAAGAAGAAAAAGGCCAAGGGAGGAAAACAAAAGACAGCAGCGGTCACAACGGCCCGATTTAAATCACATGGAAATCATGTTCAGGGAACGCGAGCTCGAGTAGCGAGAACGATCAGATTATCTAGCTTCTTTGGAAATATCGAATCCATTTACTTCAATTTGACGGAACGCATTTTGTTTGCGGATACGCTTAAATAGCATGCAGAGACATGGCCAAGCGCGAAAGCCACCAAGACGAATCAGAAATGTACAATACTGCAAAACGTTGTATTAATGGTTGAAATTCGTGAGATTGAAAGTTGAGTTGTTCGCGTTCACTTGTAGTTCGATGTTTGAAGGAAATGTGCGTAATGCTAATGAGTCCCGGATTATGTTTTCGCGCGCAATCAGTGGGGAGCCTGTGTCATATGTAAACAGGATTAAAGGATTAAAGTCGGCTGAGTTAGTAAATGCTCCGACGAAATGAATAATTATTCTCGTTTTTACGCATGAAAACACTACTTTTTTGTATTTTTCTTTTTACGAGTTGCTAGATTATGACACAAACTTTAAGTTCAGACGAAAAAAGAAAAAACGAAAAAAAAATTCCTCGAAGGTTGACAGTAGCCTTAAGTCACGCAACAAATAGAGTCTTGTCGCGGTAAGTTTATGGTATTGAGCTACAATCACCTTCACAGGGAAAATCAGAACCTCAAAACCAACTCACCTTTTCAAGATCTTGTACCCTGGTAAACTTCTGCCTTAGCGCCTCAGCCTCGTTGAGCTCCGCCTTCAGAGTCTTCACAGTTCGCCGTATATCCGTTAACTCCTCACTCTGACGCCGTAAACTCGCGTTTTCTGCTCGCAGTCGCTCCGTCTCTTCTGCGCCGTCCCGCAGCTCATTGTTAACCCTATCGAGTTCTTCAACTCTGCTCTGAAGCTGCTGTTTCTCAGCCTGAATAATGTTTAAGTTCAGTTTCAAGTCGTCTAACTCGCCCTGATTTAGTCGTAGCTTATCTACCTCGCGTAGCTGTGACGTCAGTTTAATTATATTCTTTCGCATTTCGTCTGCCTCTCGCGTCTTTCCCGCCAGAATCTCGTTCTCGCGTCTAAGACTGTCCAGCACCTCCGCGCTCCTCTCAAGTAACGCATTCCTACGCGTGACTTCCTCCAATTTGATCGTCACTTCCGCGTGCTTACTCTCCGACACAGCTAACTGATCTCTTACCGCATTCAATTCAGTCTCATTTCCTCGCCCCTTGTTCTCTTGACTCTGCAGCTCCCTCATGTCTTCTTCAAGACGTTGATAATGACGTTGTAAATCGCTGCGTTCCTTACTCAACTCATTGTTAACTCTCTGTAGATGCTCCAGCGTTTCCTCCATACGCGTATAGTCAGCCATTTTTCTCTGCATCTCCTCGAATTCCTTATCCCGCTCATTCAATTCTCTATTTCTCGCATACAGTCGCTCAATTTCTCGATCTCTTATCTCTAGTTCATTCCCTTCTTTCTCCCGTACTTCTTGTAACTGCTTCAAGATATTTTCTTGTTCGATTTTAAACTGCTCCACCTCCTCTTCTCGTTCAACCAACTCTTTGTTTCTCATCCGCCAGATTTCTAGTTCCTTTTCCTTTTCAAGTAGATCAGCGTGTTGCTCTTTTAGTGAAGCAATCTCTTGTTCTTTGTTCAGGAGTTGAGTCTTGATTTCCTGTAGCTCTGCAAACTGAGCCTCGTTAGCGGTTGACTGACCGCGACTCCGCCCTGGTAGCGTTTCTGGCGCTGCCATTTGATCTTGGACCTGGTGAAGTTACAAAAGCCCAGTTACTTTGGAATAGTAAAATTATTTTATTTTAGATGAAAAGAGTGCATGATTTTATCAAAAATGACGAACATTTTGGTCCAAAAGATTATTCATTTTTCGATGCCGATGCGATTTCTTTTGTTTTATTCCCCAGAGCCTCGGACTCATGTAAGAACTTTAATATAACGAAATTGTCCAGTTTCGAATTCTCTACTCTAACGGTGGACAGGCATCGACGGTACATAAATACAGTGTTTTGTCGAAAAAATTGTGAATACCAACGAGGAAGGAAGTGACAGAAGATCCTTCTTTTATAAGAATTTCGGCAAAAGTAGCAAGAAAACGGTGAATTTTTTAATGAAACCTTGCAGGAATCACAGAGACTCGAGTTCTCGATCTGTCCACCATTGATTTTGGCTAGGTAACCACGCTAAAATACCCACACTAGCCCGCGCGACTCGACCCAATCCTCCAAAATGCATTTACCTACTCCTCACCTGCAATACAGCAATATCGAGTTCCTGAGTCGTCTCGGGTAGATCCTGGAATGTTAAGTTCTCCTCACTCGTACGATCCTGCTGATCCGTCGAGTCTGACTCGTACCCGCCACGGAGCGAGGAGGCCTCGGAACTAGTGCCACCAGCTGCCGGGAACTTGACGTCGAGAGGTGGAAGTGTAGCTCCGCTGGACGGCACCGCGGGTGCATACTGACGTGGCGGGTGAGGGGCGTCAGGCTTGGAGGAGGAGGTCTGGGGCCTGGGATTCAGAAAGGAAAAAGTTTCAGAAAGACGAGAACTTTTCACGAAGAACTGAAGTCCTCAACACAAAGCAAGAATTCTGGGCTTTTGGAACCCAAATCCCCAAATACCGTGATTCAGATAAGGCGGCGATTGCACGAACGTGTAGCGGTAAGAGCTGTTTACATGAGTCCGGTAGGAAATGTAAGGTCATTTACATGTAAGGTCATTTACATTCTTCTCTAGTCTTACCGTGGTTGAGTTGCTGCAAGTGGTCGAACTCTCACCAGACGAAACACGTGATCAGAGTCGTTCCAGGCCTTTTGCAGCTTTAGTGGGCACACGTGACCAGCTACAACCTGGCGAACATCTGAAATCCAATGAAAAAAAAGAGATCAAAGTCATAAATATTGGTTGACAAGGGAGACATATAGAAGAACAATACCAAATGTTGATGCGGTTCGGAAATGAGGACTTAGATATCGAGGCCTAAAAGATGGGAGAGATGATACTTAGACCAACATAAAATACGTTTTCATTATTATTTTTGTCACGGAGTTATTATGGTTTTGTCGATCATGTGCTGATTGAGAGGAAAATCGTAGGGCTGCGTTGTCGCCTGCGCGTTCATTCACACTTATTTTGATAAATGGATACATGATCTCTATTAATTAATGAAATGTATAAAATCAAATAATTTATGTTATTTTCTATTTCTGAAACTTAGAACTATTTACATCCTTCCCTTTTTCGCTTGTTATTAACGTTTTTTCTTTCTTTCACGTTTTTTCCCTTCGGTTTTCTCTGCTTCTTTGTTCTCTCACCGCCTGCCTCGACTAGCTATGCTATTTGCAGGTGGTGTGCTATCTTTGTAGTATTTAAAAAAAGATATAATAAAGTTGAAGTTGATCTACTACTAAGAGTGCTTAATTTTGAAATTCTGTGAACCTCTTATCAAGAGGCACTGAGTGCACAGTAACGTGCTCAAGGCGAAGAGCCATGTTTAAGCAGTGCGCGCGCGCTCTTTCGAGTAACTGTCGGAAGAGCAATCTTCTTCTCTTGCATTAGCACAAGCTGTATAGAGTCCTTTGTCAGGATTATACTATGCTAAACCGACCAAGATCAACCCCTTCTGTCTGTCTGTCTGTCTGTCTGTCTGTCTGTCTGTCTGTCTGTCTGTCTGTCTGTCTGTCTGTCTGTCTGTCAAACGTTCCAGAACAAAACGCGCCCTTCGACTAAATTCGAGATCATTCACTCTCCACCTTTTAGAAACGCTGCGCAGGCTAAGTTAGACTGCTTGCAGTCTAACGTCTTTGGCGAACATCCATGAATACGAGCGCGTGAAAAACGAGCGCCGATATCTTGAAATACCGAAGGCACATAATCGCGCCTTCGGCACTCCTCTGGCTTTTCACGAGCTCGTCTTCACGGACGTTCGCCAAAGAAGGGACTGCAAGCAGGCTAAGGCTACGTGGGACATACATAACAAGCTGTTACCTTCGTTTTCTTCGGAGACTTCCATCAGATTAAAGTCGTCTGCAGAGCCGGGCAGGTCATATTTGCGCACAATAAGCGGAAGCACGTCCTTACAGGGTGTCCGTGACGACACGCCTATGGACCGGTAGTCAAGGTCATCCTCGAAACCTTCCAGCTCAAACAGCATCTGTTTAGACGAGAGTGAAGCGCCGGATTTATATTCATGTGACCAAACAAAGAAATTGTTTCGCACGAGTGCCAGTTAGGGAAATAAACCACAGGGCCCCCACTCAAGGGGAAAAGGTCT
Source organism: Scolanthus callimorphus (assembly GCA_033964015.1). Taxonomy (NCBI): domain Eukaryota; kingdom Metazoa; phylum Cnidaria; class Anthozoa; order Actiniaria; family Edwardsiidae; genus Scolanthus; species Scolanthus callimorphus. The sequence continues at coordinate 8,754,463 of CM066919.1, forward strand.
ATTAAAAACGTATATAGACAATCAGTTTTGAAAGCGCGGAACGCTTACGTCTCATCAGTATGGAATGTTTCAGCTCGCTGCTTAGACGTCTTTTCTGTCGCATAGAGAAATCTCAGCTAAGACACCTTATTTAATCTGGGTTGTTTTCAGTCCATCGAAGGTAAATAGTTCCTGCATTCCCTCTAAAACATTTCTGAGTTAGTTCGGCCATGCCCAGCAAATCTCACAAGCTTTCCAAAGACCTTACGATTATTTTTATAAACAACAACGTGGTACATGTGCACATACCCTAACTACCCCTTCGTCTCGACATCGCATCTCAAAGTGGTACTTTTCCGGGTCTGGCCAGCGACACTGTAACAGCAACGGACAATCTGTCTCCTCAAGAGCTCGATTGGCACCTATTAAGTACATAAATTACTATTCACACATAATAAAGTACATAAATTACTATTCATACATAATGAAGTCATAAATTACTATGATAAATTATCAATGTATAGAGCATATTTTTGTATGACTGTAAAAAAACATACGGCGCGTTCTGTGCCGTGTCCGCGCCATGACCGTATTAACCGTGTTCCATGCCGTGACCGAACCGTGTTTCGTGCCGTGACCGAACCGAGTTCCGTGCCGTGTTTCGTGCCTCGACCGAACCGTGTTCCGTGCCGTGACCGAACCGAGTTTCGTGCCGTGTTCGTGCCGTGACCGAACCGTGTTCCGTGCCGTGACCGAACCGTGTTCCGTGCCGTGACCGAACCGTGTTTCGTGCCGTACCGTGTTCGCGCCGTGTCCGTACCGTGTACCATGTCGTGTCTGGGCCGTGACTGAACCGTGTTCCGTGACCGAATCGTGTTCCGTGCCGTGTCCACGCTGTGACCACACCGTGTCCGCGCCGTTTTCCGTGCCGTGTCCGTGTTGTAACCGTACCGTGTTCGCGCCGTGACCGAACCGTGTCCGCGCTTTGACCCTACCGTGTTCCGTGCCTTTACACAGCCATATCTGCTCTATGGTGTATCGAACTATCTGGTAGAAGAACTTGCTCACCTTTCTTACCAGAGCCCACTTCACACAGATAATACCGTAGCGGATCTGCTACAACCTCAAACTTCTCAATCACCATCCCAATCACTTGTGAACTTGTAGTCGTCATGGAAACCATGAAGCTGCAATACTTGGTCTGTCCGGTTAGAGCCACGGGCCACACCCTAATAATGCCTTGGGGACCCGCCTGGAGAAGGTACTGCATTGTGGGGTTGAGCTTCTTGGAGCCGAATAGTTTGTTGAGCTTGGAGGAGGTATGGCTGATGGAGAGGGACTCCCAGAACTTGGAGATCCTAAACAAATTTGTTTAAAGAGCCCGTGTCACTCCTGTGTTATTGTTTTCGTTCGATACTAGAAGACGAATTACGTGTAGAAATCTGTAAATCAACATCTTCAAACAAAGTTTCAGATTTGATTCACCAAATTCAATCGACAAAATTGCTCTATATTCTCTAAATCAGCCGATGGAAATGGATGCTTTGTTATGCTGTCAAAATGGGGCTGGTACAGGCTCTTAGGCGGGGCACCTGGTTAAGTGCGGAAACTCAAGGAAAATAGTGAGGAATTTGTTGTCCAACAGTGCGGGAAAATAGCGCGCAATAAGAGTTTTCGCGATTTTCGCCTCTGCCATGTTTTTTTTTTTTTGCAATAAAACATATTCTACGGTGTGCAAAAAGGGCAATTTTCACTTGGGTTGTCCACTAAAAGGTAGAATTTTCTGTAAAATTTTGATCTTTCTTTTATAATTTTCTAAGAAAGTGCGGAAAGGGCGAAGAAAGCGAGCAAGTCGCACTCTAACGGCTGAGTAGGTCACTTAATGCGTCTAGTTGACCCAGACCAATGACAAAAAAAGGAATTTACCTCTTTTTGTCCTTCTTGTTTTTCCGCTTTTTCTTGTCTTTGGATTTTTTGTCATCTTTCTTGGCATCTTGGCCCTTTGTGGATTTTGCCTGGATTAAATAAGAACACAAATTTCAAGCACCAATGCTGGAAATATATATGTTTTAAACTAATCAGTCGCATATCTGATCAAACAAAACAATTTATTTGAGACCCTATGTTCAAAAGGTGGGACAGTGTTGTGATCTTTCTCAAGCCGTTCCGAAGGAGACTCAACCTTATGATGATAATTTTGCAAGAAACTTTCAAAATAACAGCATCCGTTTACTGTTCTAAGACTACATATCACTTAAACCAGTTTTCAACCAAAGGATGGATCGAAATTCCATGCGATTTAGACGGATTGAGTTCACTACTTTTACCGTTACTTTATTAGCATAGAGTTTCATGGGCTACGAAACTTTTACAAAATTGTATGTCATGTCCATCGGACACAGGGTTTTTGATTTGGAATTGCAACATTCAAAATGAATTGCAGACATCCTTTCTTTTCAAAGAAAAAGAAGACCTGTCCTCACCTTTAGATTCCCAGGTGGTGCCAAGTCTTCGCCGTGCTGTTGATGTGGGAAATGCAGGTGCATAAGGGAGGTGCTGGGTGTGACCTCAGCACTGCCCCTATGACTCAGGTCATCACTTGCCGTCACACTGCTGGCTAGCGAGTTGGTATCAGATGACAGATGGTAACCAGGGTCACTGTCCCTCGGAGATGAGGACCCTGTAGAGGGCGTGGCCAGGTCGATGCCGCTACTCAGGACAGGGGAGCGTAAAGCTGTTAGGACAGCAAGGATTTTTTCCTTATCCTGTTCTGTCGCTGACTCTAGAGCGTCTACATGACGTAAAAGAAGAAATGAATGGTCACAATAGAAAGTGATCGGATGGAACCAATATTTCTATTTGCCTCTCCAAAGTTAGTTGTATCAAACGCGAAAAGGGACCTTACCTGATATTTTGACAAATTTCTGTTTTGAAGTGCACCTTATGCATCTAAACACGGGGCACATGGGTCATCCATTTTTCGCACGGCAAAGCCTATTATTTGTTCAGTTCCATACAGTTAGAACTGAGTTCAAAATACAGTGATGCATTCAGCGGGTCATATCTCGGTCGTGTTTCAACCGATTCACCACATTTTTTTGCAGTTGGTCTCCCCTTTCATTATTCGTGGACAAAACTCTGACATGCGAAATTTTCCAAATTTGTCACACTTTAGTACTCTATTTGGCAGTCTAAAATGGGATTCTGAACTTGTTTTTGCGTTTCATTTTTTTCAACAAATTCTGTATACAAATTCTGTATACCGGTAAGGGCTGTTTCACTTGGCAGGGCTGAAATGTCAATCCAAGAATGGCCTTTTTCATAGAGGTACCAATGTAGGTAGATAACATACTTTCGTTTGTTAAGGAAATTTTTTATTTAACGATATTTGATATGTCTTATAAAGAAGACAGTTTTTTTGTAATAAAATGACAGGAATGTTCTATATTCACATTATTTAAGAATTATCTTCAACATTGTTGACCTTGTAAGTGATTGAGATATCTTAGAATGCTTAACACTTTTAGAACATATTACAGCCGCTATTACAGTCCCTTTTGATTTCCCATTAGATAAATGTGTAAATGTTAGCCAGACATATGGCCTGGTTTCCATATAGTCTTATCTGTCGTATCTGTGGACCGTGAAACAATGAGAAATTGGAATTATTCTTTTGTTTCACGGTTGACTGATATGACAGATTAAGACAGATAAGAATATGGAAACCAGCCTTAAAGGGGCACTCGCACGCTTGCGAAAGAGAAAGAGCAATATGCTGTAGTAGTTTGATTTCCAGTGGAATATTTTCTTTCTAAAAAAGTAGTAATAATTATATTGGGTACGGTACTGCATGTCCACACATTCCTGCAAGCTCCGTGCTGTCACAAAACTGTCTTGTGAACGTACATGTAACATACTGATAAAATGCTGTAATGGGGCAATTAAATTTCACATCCCACCTTGAATTTCGGATTCTAGTTGCTCGTCTTCACTTGGATTGTCCAACTCATAAATCTCAGACAGCACAATCTCTCTTTCATCTGGCGAGTTTATCCCAATTTCCTCTGACAAACAAAAACAACAAACACATTGACTCCCATGGAAAATCGTGATGGAACCATCCCAGAAGTTCCTTTCAATCTGACTTTTCGTCATGACCAATTGATCAGTGTACAACTGAGTTGCAAGCCATCTAGTCGAGAATATAATAACACCCTTTCATTTGAAAATAATTATGGCATAATAAGGAAGGTCATGCAAACAAAATGCTTCTACATGTAAATGCAATTCATTTTCATGAATCATTGTACATCTAATAACTAGAGGGTTCATGTATCAGTGGATGAGTGGCACAGAAATTTGATACCCAAAGAGACCACTCCTCACAAACATAAAACATGTAATACTTTTTAATAACCATTTTGGGCTTTACCTACATGTACACTGTATCTGATTGAAAATCTAAATCTAATGAAATCTGTTGATATTTTCTAATGTTCTGTGCATCTCTGGGCATCATATTTCATTTCAATGACATATGAGCCAAAATGATTTTATATGCAGCGATTTGGACAGTCTATTGAATGACTCAGGGTAATAAAAATGTTAATGTCTAGACTATGGCTGGAGTTTGTCAGAAAGATTACCTAGTAGCTGGAAGTTGATGTTCTTCAGTGTTCTTCCATTGACACGATGAACTGAAAAGAAAAGTCACATTAGGAATACAATTGGTCAACGAAAATGGTGAATTACTAGTATCGGGGGTGGAAGCTGAATAATGAATGACGGGTCTTACAAACAAATGAATAATGAATAATTGCGTTGAAAAGTCAAAGAATAATGCATAAGAAGTTCCTACACATTAAATGAATAATGGTTGTGTGAATAATGAATAACGCCTAAATAATGAAAAGGAATAATGAATAGTTGAAGAAAAATGTCACAGAATAAGAAATAATCAAGGTCCACTTATTCAGCCCAGGGTGGGGGGTACTCCCTCATATATGGTATACGGGTATGCGCCGCCCTATAGGGTATGGTTTTTGGGCTCCTGAGGTCTACGGTAGGGTATCGTTTTTCGCTTGTTTGTTCGCTGATAGGGTATGTATTTCAGTATGGCTACCTAAGTGCAAGCACAATTTGTTCAAAGTTGTGCTGAAATTAGTGTAAAGGTGGTTTATTTTGAATCCTTTTCATGATTATCGAAATACCGCTTTGATTGCGACCAATTTGACCACCCTGGTGACTAACTTCCGGTCTGCGGTAGGATATACAATTTTGACCGTAGGTCTATGGTAGGGTATAAAAAACGAGGATTTTTGGTATCTGATAGGGTCAGGTTTTGGAGACCTTGGCAGAGCACCCCTACCCAAAAATCAGTGGACTACCCCCCCCCCCCCCCCCCCCATACTACTATGCTACTACATTTTTGGGAAAACTTGTCTCCCCTCTGCATTTTGTCCAGATCTCTGGCATTTTAATAGAAAATTGTATTTCATACATGCAAAAACATTTGTGGGCCCAAAGCAAGGTACACATTTTGAAGGTTGGAGGTTGTATTTCTGACAAATTGGCAGACACATTATTTAATGCAAAAGGTAAAATCATTGTCTTTTATATTTATTATCTTTTGAATTTTTCTCTTGTTTACATATAATCATGTGGAGTTAGTTTCCAGGAGTACAGTGTATTACTGGTAGGACCTTTCCCTAAAATGTTGCTGTCACTAAACTCTTTCAATATTTCATAAACAGCAATTGCTTTTTTTGCAACTTTTGCTCCCCTTTAAAGTTCTACATTTTGTAGGTCCTCTTTCTGAATTTCCTAGATTTGCCTCAGTATGTGTATGAAACTCTTTGGCTGCATATGATTAGCTTAGATTTACAAACTTTAAAACTTTCTTAGAAGTTTACATACCATCCACCAGTTAGAACATGCACTGTAAAGCATCATACAAACCTTTGAATTGCTCTTTAAAATGTCCAAGACCAACATAATCAAGCCATTCCCTTGTATCTTCTTCTGTCCAATCTCCTAATGGTATCTTGTGGAATGGCATGATCTTCTTGGGCTGAAACATTTAGATATAAATTTTAAATATAATTACGTTTGCACAATCATTCTGCACAGCTGTAAATCCTGCACAGCTGTAAAACATCTTTTACCAGGGACAGTACAAGTGCCAATCCATTGCTAAGAGATCGTGGCAAGAACTGAAGTCTACAGTTTACAAGAATTTACTTCAAGCACGCAGCATTTAGATCAATAGACAGAATTCGCTACACATAAACAATCTGAATAAAAACAGGAGTCAAGCTGTGTTTGCCCATTGTGTCTTAGTCCATTTTAATTTAATTTGAGGAATAGTTTACACTTCACTTAATATATTTAATTAAAACTATGAATATAACATGTACGTGAGAAGTGCATATCAGTATGATAGATATTGCTCCTTTTAAATGTCAAGCAATTTAAAATTTATAAACAGTTAAATGCAATAGTCAATATTTCCTCAATAAGGTGTGAAGCATAGTACCCCTGATGTTAAATTGAAAACATTTTTCAATTTTTCACCCCTGAGGCAGGTATGACTGATGCCAACTTGGCCATATGAAAGTTCAAGTCTTCTAAAGAGCATCTCCAAGATTTCAGGTGAAAATTATTTGCAAGATTTTTTTATGAGAGGGCATTCAAAACTATGGGGTCATCAAAAACTATAAGGGTTTGACATCCCTTAGCATACAATTAGCCAGTATTTTGCATACCATTTGTCACAAAGAATACAAAAATAACAATACCTTAGACATGGATAATTCAGGATCTATCATCAGAGGTGGTGGAACATCAACAAAATCAACCTCATCATCCGACTCATCATCATCACTAAAAAAATGAAATAAATTATAATTAAATTAACATAGGTACCTCAGGGACATCAACCCCAGGACATACTGGAGACCCTCTGAAATGGCAAAAATATGTCCATAAATTTTCCAGGGAGAAATACAGCAAATGTTTGACAATCGTCTTGAATTTTTCCTGGGAGACGGAGCGAAGTTTCATACCTTGCAAACATGGGGGGAGGTTGATAAAGGGAATGTCCATCTGTTATGTGTATATCCTCATCAGCCTCGGCACTGAACCCAACTGGAGGGGAATACTCTTCACCTTCATCAACATCATCTGAAAATGGGAAAGCATTTAATTGAAAGCAAGCAAACAATAAACATTTGGGTAGTCATATGGGCTTGAACTGACAGGAAATGCTGTGTGATGAAAAGGGCTGTTCCATATTATATATCAGTTACCCCCCTATTGAGGAACCTGGAATTATTCCACAGGGGTCTCTGTTTTGGACCCAGGAATCTCCACAGGGCCTGTGATTTTGACCCTGGAATTTCCACAGGGCCATTCATTTCACCCTGGAAGTTTCACAGGTTATTCACTTGCAACTGTGGAATTTCCACAGGCCTACAAGAGAATGAAGCATTTCCACAGGGGTTGCTTCAAGTTTCCACAGGGGTTTCACAGGTCTGGAATTTCCACAGGAGTAGAGCAATTTTTGAAAATTTGGAGTTCCTCAATAGGGGGTACAGGTGTTTTTTTGGAACTGCCCAATTTCAATAGACTGGGATAAACACTCAAGTGAGGCTAATGCGGGTTCTTTTTTTCCCCTCAATATTTCCAGTTCAGTGCACTTGGAAAAGGTGAAACAAAAGAATCACCTACATGAGCCACACTTGAGTGTTCCTCTCAGTCTGACTGTTTGAATAAAACATTGCCTATTATCAGCACAATTCAAAGATTTGCTAGTCCCTCGACAGTATCCCCATTGATTCACACAATATGTCAAATCAGTGAGGATAAAATATCTGCAGTAATCTATATCTGAAGTATCTAAGGAAACACAGTGTCCAGCTCTATAATACACTGACCTTGTACAAGAGTTCTTTCAACATAGTCACCAAGGTTAGAACCTTCATCACTGAAATCACTAGCATCAACATCATCCAACCTCTCTTCATCATAATCGTCATCATCAGGATGGTGAAAATCTCTGACAACAACATCATCTGTATCATCATCATCATCATTGTCGCTAAAGTCTCTTACAGCAACAGCATCAACATCATCATCTTCAGGGTTGTGGAAGTCTCTGACAGTAACATCATCTGTATCACCATCATCATTATCATCTTTAAAGTCTCTTACAACAACAGCGTCAACATCATCATCTTCAGGATGGTGGAAGTCTCTGACAGTAGAATCATCAGTATCATCAATAACATCGTTACGATCCTCAGGATGGTGGAAGTCCCTGGCAATAATGTTATCATCATAATGGTGCAAGTCTCTGGCGATAATATCATCAACATCATCACCATGATGATGGAAGTCTCTGACAACATCACTTTCACCATCATATTCATACAATGGTGAAGGATTTAAGTGCCTCATAAAATCATTTGAAGAATTAGAAAAATTCTGTTTATAACCATCCAAGTTGTGTTGATTATGTTCCATTCTTTTATCATTCATATTACTCAAGCCTGAATAATCAATACCAACTGATCTTCCTGATTCTAATTGAGTATCCAATTTATTATCCATTAATGGTACTTGCACTGGTATTGGAGGCGGAGCAGGAAGATCCAATGAGTCGATACCATCAACGTCAACCATGTCATTATCCTCACTTAATAGCTCATCATCTTTGGAATCGACATTGGATCTCTTTGTCTGTTGTCTGTTAATAAATAGCCCATCACCATCTACATCGTCATTTGTTCTAGCCATACTGTTGTTATCAAAAGATGGTACATATAAACCAGTAGACTCGCTATTCACACTGTCAGTATCATCATCAACCATACCATCATTGTCTTGATTACAGTTCTCTGTATCATCAATCCCAATGCCGTCTACTAACATTGTTTCCTCATTGTTAGTATAACTTGAATCCTCCTCTCTTGGTAACGGTTGCCTTTCATGTGTTATTGATTTTTCAAATGAATTAAAGTCAGAACTCTTATCCTGTGATTTATTGTATGTGCCTGAAGTCCTCATTTGTTGTTGATAGGGCTGCGCAGTTTCTATATACTGTTTTTGTGCTTTCTCCTCCTGTTGTTTCTTTTGTCGTTCTCCCTTTTTCATCAAATACCGATCAAAAATTGTTCCACTTGTCAGCGATGATTCTGTAAAACTAGAATTCAAAGTTCCAACCCCTATACCCCAATTAGTCTCTTTCCTTTTCTCCCCAGAACTGCTTAAGTTGCCATTTCCACTATATGTCCTAGTAAATGTTTTGTTCAAACTATCACTTATTTCAGCTTTATTGCCTGATTCTGAGTTTGGTAAAGTTTGCAAAAGTTTGTTAGATTCAGTTGTATTGTCAGTTTCTGTATCTAGAGACACTGGTTTAAAGCGTCGACGGCGAGATGATGAGGTGCTGTCACCTGGCTTAGACCCCCTAGCTCCTAATGTGGTTGACAGCTTGCCACCATAAGTTGACAGTTCTGGTTTAACCTCAGTTCTCGCCTGAATATCAGGCACATCAACTGAGCGACTTACAGGCTTAGGAAAAAATTGATTCAAGTCTCTTCTGTCTTCATTACCTCCATATGAGCTAACAGTTCTATTAGGCAATGAAATTTGTCTATCAAAGCCCCCCAGCGGAGGAAAATATTTGTTTGTTGACAATGATTGTGTTTGTTTTGATTGCTTTGATGAGTCCTGCTCGGCTGAATTCAACTCGTGACTGCTGCTAATGTCGATTTCGTTACCTTCCAATTCGTGATCAAACGTTCTAGAATCTTTTTCATTGTTTACAATATCTAGCTCCCCTTCAAGTGGAGGCGGGCTACTTGGTAATGGCGGTTTCTCTGGCTCCGAATCCAAATCAGAATCCACGTAATCGCCGATTAACATATCACCAATATCATCTGAACACGAACTGTGTTCTTCATCACGAATGCCGCTATCCGACTTCAAATCCAAAACAGATTTGCTTTGATTTCTCCCGGGGATGCAGTTTTTAAATTAATATCCATATTAGCACGTTGAAAACCGTTAACTTCAGCTTCCGCCAAAGATTTAGGTTCCTTATTCACTTGAATTTGATTAGAAAGACGAGAAGTTGTTGTTAAAACATCGGGTAATTTTGACAAATCTACGTCCCTCGCTAGGTAGTCGTTCCGCGAAGAACTTCTAGGGGATATAACTGGACTTCCTGGCGTTTCAGAGCCCGTTAATTTATCGTGTGATGAAACCTTTTGTCTGTAGTCTTCAACGCTGTAATCTAACTCCAGCAAACCCATACCATAATCAAAAGATCCGTCACTTTTTCGTGTCGAAGGGCTTCGAGATCTCGACCTCGCACCATTTCGCTGCCCCGAAGCGCGTCTTCCAGGGCTTCGAGGCCGAGATTTCGTTAAATGCTCCAGACTGACTCCGAGTTTAGGGGCCACAAACTCCCCCGAGTCATCTATCAGACTTGTTGAATCATCGGAGTAATTAATGTCAATCGGTTTTAACCGCTTTGTACTTGTAGTGCAACTTCTCGAAGTTTGCGAACTCGATGAACTTTCCGCCGCTGATTTTCGCGAGCGTCTTTGTCTGAAGTCGAGCAGTTTTCCCGGATCCTTGGCTAGCCCTGGCAATGCTAAACCCCCTTGGATTAAAGTTCTTTTAGCCATGTTTTGTTCAGGAAGAATGAAGGGGAGTATTTAGCGCCATTTAGTCACGCCGTGTTTGTAAAGTTCGAACATTTGCATGCAGAAATGAGCGTTATCGGCAGTCGACCGAGGAGCCCCCTGGGGTCTGGAACGAGAAACAAGAAGCCTCTTCGGCGTTGTTCGGCATTGCAACTTATCGCAAATACGCTGCGAAGATTGGTTCTTCTACTCGATTTTGTTAGGAGGAAAATTAAAGAAATAAAGAGAATAGTCCATTCGTAACGGCCGGGCGACTCTTGAGCGGCAATATATTTACTGGGTTTCGGAAAATATTTTCATGAACACTTATTTGTAATCTCTCATTTTTTCTCGCGGTTCTCTTCAGTTTCAGTTAATTCAAAATGACGACTCAATAACCGAGATTGAGGTCATTATTATACTCAGAGCGCTTAAAGCATGGGTCTAACAGCAAAAAATGAAGAAAAAAAATACAATACAAAATTATGTAACGAAGAGAAACTATCTAGTGAAAACAGTTTTTCGTTTTAAGGTTGTTCATCAAATTGGGACAGTTCGTTTGATATTTTGTTCGACGTTTAGAGCAATTGCCGCGCTAACGTCTAACGTTGTAGAAGCCATTTGGTTCGACATGACGCTGAACTCGATGTTTGACGGGGACTAAACAGGCCAGAAAGAACATCACGAAGGGATCCTCCACCCGCCGCTGCGAATTTCAAATGCGGATCCCGTTCTAAAACGATTTTTTGAAGAAAAGCTACCCCGTTCAATGTTTTTGCACCCAAAATGAGACCCCGTTCTAAAGAGAAAGTAATGATGTTGTTTACATGTTACGGTTTTATCTGTAATAGAATGTTAAAGCTTGTTGAATTCTTTACATTTAATAAAACAATACGTGACTGCCGGGTCGCTTGCTTAAAGATTTTACTTTGTGGTCCTCATTATACCCTGTTCTAGAGGACGGTTCCTAAACGGTACCCCGTTCTATCGCCTGGAGGTAAAAATCGGGACCCCATTTGGCGGCACATACCCGTATAGCTCTTGTAAGGAAGTACCCCCCTGGGTCCTCGACTCACTGAAGTCAGGTGAGTCGTGGCTTGTCTCTTCGGTAAGGCGTGTTTGCGTGTATGCACATGTGCATTTTTAACTGCTTTCTCGAAACGCTGTTTGTATTTTAATTGGCACACATTTACAACATCGTCGTGACCTATGTTAGACCGTAAAAATATTTTTATTTGTCGATTAATTTAAGAGAAAATATTTCATTTTTTTCGATGTCGATCGACGTTTCGATTAATTGCCGCGTAACGTAGCCAATTTGACTATTTGAAATTTAATTTTTATAGCAAACAAAGTATTTAATAGCAAGTAAGACGGAAAAAAGACGCAACGAAGTTAAATTGCCCACGTAATTATTTTAACCAATCACTTGGGTCAAATACGTCATCAGTATGGAATGTTTGGCTTGAGTGCACAGGAGGCCATAGTGCGTCTGGAGATGAAACTTTCGTCAAAACTCCAAGGGATAAAAAAAATCTAGTCGCAAGTTTCGGGTATTGCTAAGTCACCCGCAACAAGCTTATCAAAACTGAAGGACGCGAAAATGATATTTGTTTCACATGCCGTATAAAGTTTTAGCCCAGATGTTGGACATTTTTATTCTGAGGACATAAACTCGGGTCCAGGAGAGCCCCATCTTCCCTGCTAGCTGAGGCCACTTCTTGAAGAGTTTCACTGTCACTAGGTATCTCGCGATCGTTGTCTGCACTTTCCGCCAATTTTCTCCGTACTCGTTAACGATACATCAGACGTTTCTTGAAGTGGCCTCTGTACACAAATGTCACAACCTCGTCCAGGATCGTGGACGTACTTGACTGTTTGGCTGGTTTTACAAGAATGGCGTCAGTGTTTTTGCTTCGAAAACAGCGCGCGCTTTCACAAGTGATTCCTTGTTCAATTCAATAAAACGATCTCCAGCGAATTCTCAAAGGCAAACTTAGAATGAGTATCAGAGCTGCGTTTAAGAGCCTTTAAATTGAGTAAACGAGCCATTAAAGGCCACAAAAGGTGATTTTGTTTAAGTTGTACAGCAGATAAATTGCCTATTTTCTTGCTCGCGCACAAACTTGATCGACCAGTTTCTCCAACCTCACGCCATTTTCTCACACATGCGCGACAGAGAAATGACATTTGTGTGCAGAGGCTACTTTTGCGTAGCTGAAAAACACAAGAAAACATTTAAAGTAAAAGAAAAGTGCCGGGAGATAAAAAGTAGCCTATGTTCGCAGGGTAAGCCCCATCTTGCAGGCATACGGAAATGTTCTCGCTCGAAGCGAACAGTTTCGAGGTGTACTTTTGTTAGAACACTCATTAGTTATTCTAGTTTTAGAATCCGTGATTCTTGTAAAGTAAAATTATCACATGGTCCTTCGAGCCAACGCTGGATTTTCAAGAAATCAATCAAGTTTCGTCCCTGTATCATGCCCTGAAAGAGTTTCACTGTCACTAGGTATCTCGCGATCGTTGTCTATACTTTGAGCCACTTTCTCCGTACTCGTTAACGATACATCAGACGTTTCATCCTCCATTCGAGCACTATCTGTTCTAGTCTTATTCCTTTCTTGCTCTAGTTTCTCTTCCGCCAATCTTCTAAGAGTCTCTCTACTCGCTTCCCAGAAAGCTTTTAGCGCACCATTACTATCAGAGCAGAAATCCTCAAATTCTGCTTGCAGCTTGCGTGCGCTTTCTAGATCGCCAGTAGCCGCTGACCGCCAGCGCTTTGAAAGCATAAAATTATTCTCCCAGTAAAATCCATAAGCAGGTCCTCCCGCCTGGGCATTCGAGTTTGGCCCGTAGAGTTCTAAGATGGTGTCCTCATCTTGGTCGTGAATTCGGACAAACGCCGTCCCGGACGAATGGGCGTAGTCGTCAACTCTGCACTGGATGGGCGGGGCTACGAATGGGAAGGTGCTGTACCCATATGGCGCGTCCTTCAGAAAACCGAACCTGGACAGAGGTAAAAAATTATTGAGGTGAGGGAACCAAAGTAACAAATTAAATACGGGACGCTTGCTCATAATATGATTGTTATTTACTTCTCTAGTATCGCCTCTTGGAAGAGAAACCTCCGAAGTCGTCGAGTAGAAACATCAAACTCTGAATCACATAAAAAAACAATAATAGTTCAGAATATAGCCTATTAATTTTTCCTAACGAAACTAGGTAACGAATTCTGCATTCTGAATGCTTCTTAGAGCGCGCGCGCGGAGAATATTTTCCTATCTCTGACCTAGGCCACGGTAACCATTTGCGCGCACTTGTTTTCATCTAAAAATCAAATTTCAGAGTTGGAAAAAAATAAGTAAATTATTTACCGGCTTTAGGCTTTATGTGTTGCGTGACCGACTTAAAGAACGGGCTGCGCGGGAGACTTTGTCTGTTGTAGAGTGTGTATTTTTGAAGCTCAGGTTTTGGGTGGGGGATCGCTTAACTCACCGTGAAATATGCTACCTTGGCCGTCCTCTAAAAGCCCGCTAAGGTTGATTGGAATGAAGAGTGGAAGTCGTAGAGGGTCAACGTTGTTACCATCGGATCCGGGAATGGACTGACTGGAACAGGGATCAACACGAAACCACAAGACGTAGCTTTACGAGCCCAGCTTTGGATCTAGTAATAAATAATAATTTCCACGTATTGCGGTCAAGCAAGAAGTAATAAAGGATCTAGCCCGTGAGCCAGGTATACAAATATCTGAAAAAACCCACTGGAGAGCCGTCTCGCAGGCTATAATAGATCGTACTGTTAAGTTTAGTCAGGAGTGGATTAACAAGAGTTAGAATCTTTCCCTACTGTATTTGTCCACATCACAGTCAGAAAAGTGTCTATTTTTGCCCAGGCTCGAATGCTCGTATACCCAATACACAACAAAATAGAGAATATCCTACCTTATCTTTGCGATTTTAACGGTTTTCCCATTGATCTGCGATTTAATTTTAGGCTGGATCTCACAACTGTTCGCGTGGCGAGAAAGTGGGAACCCTGTGGATGACGAATTTTCGCGGGCATCCTAGTTCTAAAAATACACACTTTTCTGACTGTGATTCGGGCGTACATAGTAAATATTGAAACTCTTGGTAATCCACTCTTGGTATAGTAACACACTTTTACTGATCTTATTGTGCTATATATATATAGCTTTAGTATAAACCAACTAATGGTCTATTACAAATCCTGCATTCTGATTGGCTGAGCTACTAATGGTCTATTAGTGATAGACCGTGCCTGGCAAAACCATCACCTTTCTCTGCAAGAAAACTTGATTTTTTCAACATAAAATAATGGAATTATTTGCCAAATCCGACCAACTAGTTGGTTTATACTAAAACAATTAGACCTCTCGTCCTCATGTGCTATGATATCAATAGACCATTCGGCCTTCGGCCTCATGGTCCATTCATCATAGCACATTCGGCCTTGAGGTCTAATTGTTAAATATAACTTATGGGGAGCAGACCTGGGCGGGGAAGAGGGGGAGGGAGAGAAGAGGGGAAAGCAGAGGAGGGGGGGGGGGGGGGGGGGAGAGAACACCGCTAATCTGAGTAACCACAAAGATACTTAAGCCCCGCCCAAAACAGACAGACCCGCGTGCCCAAGCACGCTTGGAGAGACCATCATATGAATCACGCTTAACACGAGCAGGACAGAGGAAAAATTCCTCTATCAAGTCGAGAATCGAGCTCGAAACGCCGCGACAAGAGGTCGCCTATTCTTCCATCCTAAAGCAGATTTTGTATGACTGTGAAAAGTGCCGCGGTTGCGGTTGCGGTCGCAGAGAAGCCTGAGTATCAGGACCCTCCCCTCCTCGAAAAAAATATTCCGCCTGATAACCAAGCTAGTCGCGACACGGCACGGCACGGAACCTTGCCTGCTGTGCAGATACGGAATGAAATCGCGTAATCGCGGCGCGGCACTTGTCGCGGCACTTTTCAGAAATACGCTATAATTATATACTACTTGCAATACTACTTGTCATGGAAGGGTTGGATTGATAACGTTTGCAAAAAAAAAAAAAAAAAATGAAGAAGAAACACAAACATGAGACAGACACAAAGCCACACAGACAACAAACATTTCATTTTATACCATGTCATGAACAATTGAGCTTGTGGTCTCGATCCAATGAACCTCAATCTCGTACGCATGCGCAGTGTTGTAGTTGCCATGGTAACGCAGGATACACCATTCGGGGCGGTCACTCTTCCTTTGAGGGTCACAGTCCATATCCATAAACTTGTACGCCAGGCCACAATCGGGCTCTACCCAGAAAAAAATAAATATATTTGGTTTTACGTTCATGCTCAAGCCTTTTGTAGTGTATCACGCATATCAAGATAGCAGTGTCGCCATTCTAGAGATTGACCGGGCTTCCTGTAGTATCTTGTCTACCTTGTTGCCAGGCTCTTGACCGTGAATAACACAGTGGAAAATACACATAGCATCTTTCCTCGAGTATATTTGAGTTTTGGTTGAGTTTTAAGCTTTCTAGGCCAAAAGAAATAGTGAAAAACTTACTGGGATTCCAAATATGGTATGTAGATATTTCCTTATAAGGAAGTTGGAGAAAGTTGATACTTTTCAAAGGGAACTATCTTGATATGGCGACGTTTTGACGTTTCCAGCAGAAATTAAATCCTCTAGCGCGTGATTCCAAAATAATTCCTAAAAACGACAGACCACAATTTCTTCCGGAACGTCCTTCTATTCTTGTACCCAGAGCTTCCGGGCTCCTCATCTCGCTGGGAGGCTCTGGTGACAGCCACTGACGCATGCGCGAGTTTTGATACAGTGCCGCTGAGAGAAAGGTCTTTCTGCGCATGCCCCAACGTTCCAAACGAGCCAATCGGGGAGCTCTGCGTACGCGAATGCCATGTGATGAGCGTGGTTTACCTGTGCGCACAGGAGTCGTCGATGAGCTCCTCGCTCTCCCGCGCCGTACTGACGCCAGCGATCGTAGTGTTGGTGAGGTCAGCGGATACGTCTCCAGATCTCTATCAGGCGCAAGGAATGGCGGGACTTGTGGAGACGCCTTGCTGGGGGTAAGTACCACCTCGTACCAGTCTCCTTGGAAATCTTTCAGCTGCTGTTCCATTAGGGTGCGTAAATAGTGCGCGTAACGAGACGGCTTTTCTGATAAGGGAAAGCATTCATATTGGCAAGAGCCTGTGTCAGCCGCCATTTTGACAGCATAGCAACATACCAAGTCGGAGAAAGCATCCATTTCCATCCGCAGATTTAGAGAACATAGAGCAATTTTCTAGATCGAATTTGGTAAATCAAATCTGAAACTTTGTTTTTAGATGATTATTTAGATATTTATACACGTAATTCGTCTTCTAATATCGAACGAACACAATAACAAGGAGTGGCTGACACGGGCTCTTTAAAGAGTGTGTCGGATGGGCGTCACATGTAGCTTTGTAGCCCAAACTTCTACGATAATAAGGAAACAGTAAGAGTAGTGAACTCTATCCGTCAAAATCTCATGGAATGTCCATCCATCCTTTGGTCTAAAACTGGTTGAAGTGATATGCAGTCACAGAACAGCAAACTAATGGTGTTACTTTGAACGTTTCTTGCCGTAGATCAGTACAACAAACAGACCATATCATTGTCACACCCGATCGGATACAGTCTCTTTAACAAAAGGAAATGCTAAGAATAGACTGAGCTAACGTAAGCATCGAGGACCCTTATGCCCATTTCACATGCTGCGATTTCTTTTAATTCTGTTATGATCAGCGTCGCCTCATCGCGCGGTGTTGAACGGCTGGCGATTTGGCTCTGCGATATTGGTCGATATGTTGCGATCTGTGGAGTCGCAGCGACATCGCCCGAGATCGATAGTTATCGGCGGAAGTTCACATCGCGCGATATGGCAACGCCTTGAGATCGCAACAGATATCACAGCTAAAATCACAGCGTATGAAAGGGTCATTATACACCACTATGCACGTCATTATTGTAGTCAAAGAGGAGTACAATAAGACGTTTGAGTGGTTGACAAGGAAGCCATTTATCAACAAGTGGTTGAACCAATACAACTACAGATTTCTCTACCAGAATAGGTCTTTTGTACCCCTAGGGGAATTGATTAATACGTGCGCTTTTGGCACACCTGTACCTGATACAAACCTTCACTTTCTGTCCGCATCTTCTCAGGTGTGATGTAGAAAATCACGAAACCAAACAAGAACTTTTGCCGCCGGCTGTTGGATGCGTGCATGATGATTTTAGCGTCAAACATTTTCTACAAACGGAAAAATAAAATAAAAGTGGGAACAGCGTACAGATCAATACATTAAGACCCCGTCCACACTACACCGTTTTCAAACGAAAACGGATACTTTTTGCTCCGGATACGGCTATCGTCCACACTACAACGCCGAAAACAAGTCGAAAACAATGCGAAAACGATAAGTGTGGACGCAAATCTTTCTGAAAACGGAGCAAAAAGTATCCATTTTCGTTTGAAAACGGTGTAGTGTGGACGGGGTTTAAATGTAGGGCTCAGAAAAGATTATAAGAGCGCTTTGTCAAGACACGGGATATCATATCAACATGCGCCTGTTGCAAAATCAGGAGCCCATCAACAGGGACAACTAGAAGATGGAGGCTCCTGTTGATGGGCTCCCTGTATTTCGGACATCTACAACTAGGAGATGGAGGCTCATGCTGATGGGCTCCCTGTGCCTCGGACGCCCAACACTAGGTGATGGAAGCTCCTGTTCATGGGCTCCCTGTGCCTCGGACGCCCAACACTAGGTGATGGAGGCTCCTGTTGATGGGCTCCCTGTGCCTCGGACGCCCAACACTAGGTGATGGAGGCTCCTGTTCATGGGCTCCCTGTGCTTCGGACGCCCAACACTAGGTGACGGAGGCTCCTGTTGATGGGCTCCCTGTGCCTCGGGCAACCACCACCACTAAGAGATGGAGACTCCTGTTGCGCTTTTTCGCCGTCACTCAAACTTTCGGATCCAGACGAAATCCTGCCTTGTCTCGCCTAGTGCAATCACCTTTATATACTATTTACGGCATTTATTAGGCGTCTCCGCAGCCATTTCTTGGCTCAAATTAAAAAGCGGGGGGTTGCTGTGCTGGGGGCGAGAACGCGCGAGAAGACTCTTGGGCTTGCCACAGGAAGCCCAAATCTTGCGAAACACGAAATAACCGAACACACCACAAAAAGAGATTTGAGCCAAGAGATGACTAGCAATTTATCATCATCATCATCGTCTCATTAATCCTACCTGAGCAAGTGCGACGGCGTCTCGCTGCGCGCACGCGCCCTCCACGTGGTGCATAATCCACCAGACAGCCTCGATCGCAAGAAAACACTTCGTCCCCAGTCCCTTCACGGACGGGAGAAAGGTCATGCCATTTCTGGGAAATACATCAATCAATTCAACCAGATGCGTTTTTCAAAAGCAAGATAAAGTTGGTTTTATGTACGCATTTACGCTTCAGCCCAACATGTTCTCAAGAAAGTGCAAACCAGCCTTAAGATTGATTGACTGTTCATACAAATAGCTAGATCCAAAAGGGATCTCCAAATACCTTCCACTTTCATGGATTGCTAGCTAACATTATCTTACTTGGGGTCCAACATGGCGTTTGCTATCGTCTCTAGGGAAGACCGGACGCTGAGTGACTCACTCTCCTGGCTAGCGGACGAGCTCTCAGTCCCAGTGCTGGACACTTCACTGAAAAATAAGTAAATTGCTTGTCAGTCAATGTTGACCAAATTCAAATGAAAATACTGCATTGGATTCCCTAAATAGTCAATGGAAACTACGCCTCGGCTATTGCTAGGCTGAAAAAATGCGGGCTGACTGAGGCTTTTTATTAGACCTTTTCTGCTTGAGCGGGGGTCCTGTGGATTGTTTCCCCAACTATCTTCACTTGGGAATAGTGTGCGACATATAAGATATAAATTTACATAATCAATTCAGTTGGTTTTGAGATCTCGCGCCAGATGCCGCTTTCTGGTTCCGCTCCTCAACACGGCCAAGACTTCCTTCAAATCCACCTCCAAGAATAAAAGTCTCCTCCTTCTTCGTTTACATCTCTTCTCCTTTCCCATGGGCTCGAGTTAAGTATTATTTGGTGCTATTTTGGCTTGGCTTGTGGTCGCTTGGCTCGGTGCTTTCTCGAAGTTGTGTTAAATGTGCTTCACTTTATGTTATTCGGCTATTAGCTTAAAACCGGAGTTTGTTCTATTTTTTATAGGTTTCCAGTGGAGCCCATGTGCTTTGCCTGTCGCATTTCACTCTGTTCACTCGTTCTTAAACCGTCCTGAGTTCGTCAGAGTTTGGCCAGTTATTACGTAAGATTACGACCACACGCGTCTCCCGTCGGTGTTTCGGGACATTTCCACTCTCACGAGCTCTACTTGTTTCTGGCATCTTTCGTCGTTCATAAACTCGCCGGAACAGAACTCGGCTACTGCTCCGGGGAAAGTAGAAGTAACGAGGTGCATTTAGTGTGGTAAGTCCTGCATTCTCGTGTCACATTTCCTTATCCGCGTCGTGAACTTTTATCCGGAGTGCTAGTCAGTTTGTTTACATGTTTGGATTGCAACATCAGTATGTCGTTTGCTCTTCGCCTATACATGGAAATATAGATGTCTGTGGGTTGCAGATTAGAGAGGCTTTTTGTACGTAACGTTGTGTGTATTTATGTCTTCTGTTTGCTTTGTAGTTTGTTGGTTTGTGGCTTCTGTGTGTTTGTCCGCGTTTTGCTGGCAGGCCCGACTCACTGGGTTGTATCTTGATTTTTTATTGTCAGTCGCCTGCGGTTAGCGTTAGGCTCACTTTGTGTACGCTGGCTGTTGTATGTTATTTTGGTAATACCTCGTCGTAATTATGTCCTTATGCCGTAATTATGTCGTAATTATGTGTCTTATTATGTGCGTTACGTGGTGCGAGGCAATTTATATGGCATGTTTGTGTCACGGACCGCAAGGAGGGGGGTACAGAGGATGAACGTACCGCACGTAGTGCGAGGAGATTTACCGCACGTGGTGCGAGGAGATTACCGCACCTGGTGCGAGGCAGTTTATATGGCACGTTTGTGTCAGGGACAAAATTTTCAGACCGCAGGGAGGGGGTACAAGAGGAGGAACTTACCGCACGTGGTGCGAGGAGATTTACCGCACGTAGTGCGAGGAGATTTACCGCACCTGGTGCGAGGCAATTTTTATGGCACGTTTGTGTCAGGGACAAAATTTTTAGACCGCAAGGAGGGGGGTACAAGAGGATGAACGTACCGCGCGTAGTGCGAGGAGATTTACCGCACGTGGTGCGAGGAGATTTACCGCACCCGGTGCGAAGCAATTTTTCTGGCACGTTTGTGTTAGGGGCACAAATTTTAGACCGCAAGGAGGGGGTACAAGAGGAGGAACGTACCGCACGTGGTGCGAGGAGATTTACCGCATGTGGTGCGAGGAGAATACCGCACGGGGTGCGAAGAGGGAGGGGGAAGGACAGGGTGGAGCTATACCGCACGTGGACGAGGAGGATACCGCACGTGGTGCTAGGAGGGATGTACCGCATTGGTGCGGTGGGATATGTGCCATATGTAGGAGGGATAGTGTCGCACGCGGTGCGTGGAGGCATGTACTATATACATCTGGCGCGAGAGGATGGTGTCCCACGCGGTGCGTAGGGGTCATGTACCGTATTTAAAAAAAAAAAAAAAAAATGGAACCTTTAATCCCCTTCGATGACTGGGGGGGTCTGAAAACAGGATCTCTGCAGACATAGTCTGAATCCTGGTCATCGAAGGGTTGGGTTCCCTGTGTTTGGCTTTTCTTTGCTATATTGTTCATGTATGCCATATCTCCCTTTGTTCGCCAAGTTATCCAAGTTAGGAGTTGAGTGTTCATTCCTTACACAGGGAGCCCAACCCTTCGTTAGACCATTTATAGTGTATATATGCGTCAACCCATTCTGTCATGGTTTTCCGCGTGTCCGTCGTTGCACAGGCAACCCATGATCAGTTTTATCACGGAGCGAAATGAGAGGTTTATATCTTGGGAAGGGATGAACCTAAGACAACCGCGCTTGGGGGAAGTTCCCTAAGGAACAAGGGGGTGCAACAGCACTTGGTCATATGGTGTGACGTCGTCACCGGACAAACGTGTATGGGTATGCCAAAGAGTGGTTTGAGTTTTGGGTGTGCTCAGAGAAGCTTTGACTTATGGGTGCGTTCAGAAAGGTTTTGTTGAGTTATGGGTATGTTCTAGAGAGGTGTTGAGTTATGAATGTGTCTAAGAGGAGTTTCGAGTTATGGGCGTGTCCAAGAGAGATTTTAATTGGGGGTATGTCCTAGAGAAATTTTTAGTTATGGGTATGCCCAAAACCGGTTTTAGTTATCAGTTATGAATGTGGTTACGAGAGGTTTTTGAGTTATGGGCGAGGTCGCGAGAGGTTTTTGAGTTATGGGTGTGGTCGCGAGAGGTGTTTGAGTAATGGGTGTGGTCAAGAGAGGCTTTGGGTTATGGGTGTGGTCAAGAGAGGTTTTGAGTTATGGGTATAGGGAATAAGGTTGGAGAGGATTTAGGATATTTTGGGTTAGGGGTTGCATTAGGATGGGAAGGTATCTGAACACTGTAAGTGTCAATGGGGCGGAGCCAGGTCTCCTTCCCATAACTTATATCATATGGAGCACAATAGTACCAAGTGAAGATATACGACTATCTTCACTTGGGAATAGTGTGCGACATATAAGATATAAATTTACATAATCAATTCAGTTGGTTTTGAGATCGTAGCGCCAGGATGGCGACCCTGGTGTAGGTCTGCACATGGGTATAGTATGTCTGTGTGTAGCAGGTAAGAGGGCCTTATTGTGCTCATCTAGAGGCCTGGTGGAGCCAGCTTTTGCCCACCCACCCACCCTCCCTCCCTCTTTGCTAGTAATTGTCTTTTTGAGCTTCGCCAGGTCTCCTTCCCATAACTTATATCATATGGAGCACAATAGTACCAAGTGAAGATATATGACTGGCACTAAAGGGAACGGAATATTTTGCCATTTTTCTCGCACGTATGCATCAACTCAAAATAAATAATGTAAACCAGGTGCAACTCGGCGCGATCTGCCGCGATTTTTGTCGCGTGATGTGGCGAAGATTTCAAACATGTCCGAAGCTCATTGCAACTTTATGCGATTTGAAGGAAAGAGAGCACAGAAATCGCACCGGATTTGTATCTAGTTTACACACAAAAAAGCTGGAATTGCAACTCGCGCGAGAAAAATCGCCGCGGCAAATGCAACAAAAATCGCAAGTGTAAACCCGCTTTAGCCGCACAGGCTCTTGTTTGGTATATTTTGATGTCTTCATCTGCGCGACTCTCATGGTCTCACCTTGGACTCTCGGATGAAATGGACTGCGAACGAGTATCGATTCCCTCGGGTACGAGTGAGGAGGCCATGTTGGCAGGTTTACTGTTCAGTTGGGGTCCCCCTGGGGGTATTTCAGCCTTAGTACTGCCAGGGGTGGTAGGGGAAGGTAACGTCTGTGCACGATGTCGAGGTTCTTTACGAGTCTGCTTCTAAGAAAAATAAAATACGGCGAGTCAGCAGAGTTCAATCAATCAATAACTTTATTAATGTGTCGAAATCCTTCTAGCGTGCCACAAGTGTCACATTAATCGGGGACACCTATATCTAAATAAAGCGAACGAACCAACGACCGACATTACGATCATATGGTCGCCAATGGCGACTAAATTCGGGGGTTTGGCCACCAACACTTTAGACCTAGTTGGCAAAAATGCACCCCATCTTTCTTAGTTCGGCTGAGATCCACGTTGAGGTGGTGACTAAATATTGCTTTTTGGCGAAAATTGGTCGCCAAAAATGCACCAATCAAAAACGTTGATGTCAGTCCCTGCGACTTCCCGCTTGCAAGACCGGCGCTAGACTCTGCTAGCCAGAAGGGCTGCGAACCCACCAGACCAATTCTATATTTTTATACACACGTGGATGGGATTTGTGGAAACCCATCTGAAAGTCAACCAAAACTTTGACCTTTTACGTCACGCGTCACGCTTATAATCATGCGTCACACACTCCACTCACTTTATGTGTCGGTGAAAACGGTCTGCGCCTAGCCTTGGTCCGTTTGATCCCGTTAATCATCTCAATAAATTTGAGTAGACCTTCCACGCGCGTAGCCTCGTCTTTTTCCGATCTGTCCGTGTCCGATTTTTCGTCCGGTCCGCTGTTACTGCTCTTTTTCCGTCGCGCCAATGGAAGGAGGAGAAACCGAGATTTCCAGTATCTGAGAGACTGAAAAAAAATTTGGAAACTGAATTAACAAACCACTGTCACGATTTCACACGATTTTAGGGTTAATTTAGGTAGCTTAAATGCGGTGAGATTCACAAGAAATGAACAAAATCATCGTCTAGGTTTGTTAAATAATCTTTCAGCTACAAGATGAGTACAAATTTGGAGTATTTTTGTGTGTTATCAAGCGGGTGAAATTGGATTTATTTCTAATTACCAGGCTGAACAGTTTTCAAACTTGTAAATTCGATAGCGAAAGCTATTAAATCTTACGTAAGAATGCCTATATAATGCAAGTTTATTTCCTTTTCTTTCTAAGGCTAAATCATAGTAATATAATATAAGATTCTGAGTTGTTTATGTAGATCACTGGTTTTATTTTATAGCGGAGCTCACGCGGGCGCCGAAGGCGCCCGAATAGCGGAGCCCCATAGCTACATGCAGGAGAAAAAGGAACAAAACAAAGTGTATATGCATCGACCGATTCTGTGATGGACTTCCGGTTTCCGTGTGACCGTCGTCGCACAGGCAACCCACCAGTTTTGAGCGGGAAAATGAGCACGCGCGCGCTTGAATTTAGTTGGCGATGGTTGTGGCGATTTTTATTTGGAGGGATTTATTTAGAGATTTTGTTATTTCGTGTTTGAATTTTCGACAAGTGAGAAAAGAAAATAGAAACCAAGTTCCTGGAAAAAGGTCATGAATAAATTCTATCTTGGGTAAACAAAGCAGTTCACCTTTATCTTTGTATATATAATAGGACTCCATGCTGTCCAATTAAGAAAAAATTTGATGATTCAGAGGAACTCTAAAATTGGACAAGGCCGCAGGCCGAGTCCGATTTGGAGTTCCGAGGAACCATCCATTTACTCCACTGTTATTTATTAATTATATAGTGAATGATAAAATGCCGAAATTGTCCAATTTCAGCGCGCGCGATCCAATTTAAAAATAATTGGACAGTTGACAACAATGGATTTCGCACTGGCTATAAAATCAGGAACATTTACTGCTGTCCTCATGTCTTATGTAATTACAGCAAAAAACATAGGATGTTTACAGCTTTTTGATTTTGAGCTTTGCTGTTCCGCCAGTCGAAGTACCTGAGCCAATCCGATTCTTTCCCTGTTTCGCCTAGTGCAACGATCTTAGCTGTTACATAACGATTTGGTACTATAGCGGTGATCAAAACAAATACCATAATCCGGAAATAATGCTTCCTTATCAAATTTCAACTAGTGGAAATTCTATGTCAGACAAGATAACACAAATGATAGGGATAGCAAAAGGGTGAATTTAGAATGTGGTAAATACTATAAGAGGAGATTATGAAATCTTTCCGTCGACAGTAAATTTACAAAAGAGGCATTGAGCCCAGTCTATGGTTTTAATAGTGCATCCATGTCGAAAATCTAAATACGTTCTCTTACTTCGCATCATCAATGCAATTTCCTATATTTGCTTCAAATGCAAATGTTTGCGGAAATTGCCCCAGACCAGCTAAGGAAACGTTTGGAAAAATCTGTTAAAAGTTTCAGGCGCTGATGTGAAACCAAACGGCAGTCACAGAACGCGGAAAACCCATTCAACTAATAAATCACATGAGATTGCCTGCAGTTTTCCCTCCATAACGCATAACAAATATTTATTAAATCGCCTGATTAAATAGAAGAAAAGGAAATGACTCTGTTTAATAACACTTTCTACTGTCTGTGTGAAAAAGAACTTCATTAACTCCTTCACTTTATCTCTCACTTCGCGCCGAAATATGAATAGGTTACATAAGCAGCGTAGGTCCATTACAGAATTCACCGTTATAAAACTAAATTTCTTGCTGTACCATGCTGGAAAATCGATTGTTTAATTGCAAGAACAGTCAGAAATTTTGTTCAGTTTGAATGTGAAAACAAAATGTAAACAAGGTAAATATCTCTGATATCCACAAAAAGATATTAGCAGGAAACCACCTGGCAGACTTACGTAACGAAAGGGCTCCCACTTTATGTAGTATAACAGAATTACATAACAGTTATGTGATATTCAAGACACGAGACACGACTTCTCTTTTTTATACATTGACTTTAAATTCTACGACAGATTTTCCCTTGTTACCGGAAGACTTCCAAGGCTTATCATTAACCAGAGAGTCTTACAAGGCACTAATTGACAAATCAGTATATCGCGATTCTACGAAAGACAATAACGTCCTATTCATAGAATAAAACAACAAAACTAAAAGTCCTGCTTTTTTTAAAGTTACTTCCTGTTCTGTCTCCATCTGGAGTTCCCGTAATTCAGTAGCTTAGGAATGCCCTTTTCTCGTCGATCGTTCGATTAATTTTCAAATTAGCGCATCCTTTGCTGGCTCAAATAGTGCCAATTTTAGCCTTCTCAAGTCCTACGCGGAATTTTGACATGAAAATAAAATAGATAATTGGTTTCGCAGCTGAGCTGAAGCACATGATGGTTTGTCCAATAAGAGGTGAGATTCTAGTCAGCAAGCGAGGTCGATTGAGAGAAGCCATTACAAAGAGGAGCGCTTTGTTAATGCCCCAACAAATGTTTAACAGGACAGTCACGGTCATGACGATAAAAAACACTTTCCTCTTAGACTGACGGCGCCCGCGCCGGTAGTACATTTACATAAGAGATAATGAGCCCCGTCTAAAGTGCATTCATTACATCTAAAAACGCTTTTTTGGACGCTTTTGGACGCTTTTTTCTTAGGTATGGTGCTCCGCTCTGCGGCCTTCGGCCGCAAAGGAGCTCCGCTATAAAGAAAAGCGTGTTAACAAATGTTAAACAGTACAGTCACGGTCATGACGATAAAAATCACTTTTCTTTTAGACTGACGGCGCGTGCTGGTAGTACATTTACATAGGAAGGATTGAGCCCCGTACAGTGCAACATTACATCTAAAATTTCTCTCACTTGCATTCAATTATAAAGTACGGAAATTGAACCCAACTTATTAGGGAAACGATTTGAAAAATATCATGTTGAAATATTGCAGGCGCTTTTGAGACCCCAAATGGCAGCCATGAAACCCAATGCAGTAATAAACTACTAGAGGTTGACTACCATTTCTCCCCAGTTATGCATAACATAGGTTTTTAAAATACAAGAGCAGAAAATGACCTTTGACACATTTAGTACTGGAAGTGTGAAAAGGGACTTCATTAACTCCCGCAGTGTATTCTCTCACTTCGCAACTAAGTGTGAATAGGTTACATAAGCAGAGCAAGTTCGCTGCACGCTCTGTTTATAATGCAAAACTTTAGCTTATGCAAAGCTAAAACTAGTCAGTTCGAGAACCAAGGAAAACCCCGTGAATTGACAGTAAAAACATGTTCCTGTGTAACTTTGAAAAGCTAACGAGGGAGAAATGTAAATACTTACAAATCCACGAAAAAATATCTGGAGTAAGACTCCTGCACGTGGCAGCCTTACGTAATAACAGGAGTCTTATTATTTTTTATAACACAATTACATGACAATTATATAATGTTCTCGGCACGGGTCACACCTTTTCTTTACTTATACATTGACTTTTAATCTACGACGGGTTTTCCTTGTTACCGGGAAGACCTCCAAGACTTGTGTGCTTTTCATTAATTGAGTCTTACAAGGCACTACTTGACATATCCAAATTTGATTCTACGAAAGCACACAACGTTCCTATCATAGCATAAAACAACAAACTATAAACGTCATGCTTCTTTTAAGTTACTTCCTGTTCTGTTTCCATCTGGAGTTTACGTATTTCAGTAGCTTAGGAATGCCCTTTTTCTCGTCGATCGTTCGATTAATCTTCAAATTAGCGCATCCTTTGCTGGCTCCGGCTTTTCCTATGCGAATGATTTTATCAAACACTGCATATTTCAGCCTTCTCTTGAGTCCTTCTCGGAATTTCGACATGAAAATAAAATAGATGATAGGATTCGCAGCTGAGCTGAAGCACATGATTGTTTGTCCAATAACAGGTGAGATTCTAGTCAAGTAAGGTCGTTGGAGAGAAGCCATTACAAAGAATAGCGTGTTGTTAATGCCCCAACAAATGTTAAACAGGACAGTCACTGTCATGACGATAAAAATCACTTTCCTCTTAGCCCGGCGGCGCGCGCGCTGTGCATGTTTCGCTGAGATCTCAACTCCTTGATCTGATCTGGACAGCACGCGGATCATCTTGAAGTACAAGCCACACATAAGCAGAGATGGAACAGCAAACACGATGACAAAAATGGCAAGAGAATGGGCAAAGAGAGAGTAGCTCTTTCTGGCAATACCACAAGTTCCTTCATCTTCCTTGTAAACGAGTTCTATCGATGGAGGTAAAATAATCGTGAAGCCACTAAGCCAACATATAGAATAATCCACCTGAGCCGTGCGCGCGTAACTCCTCCTGAGCTAGAAAACGGGTAAACAACACAAATGAACCGTTCGAATGCCACAGCCACAAGCAAAAAACGGCGACACCGTGCTTCCAAGCCAAGCAAAACTTCTTACTTTACAAAGCGCATCCCCAACAGAGGGACCTGAGTCCTGAACAACAGTTTCCAATACCGTCAGGTTGCCATAGTAGGAGCTACTAGTGATGATATAAGGTACCGTGATGATACTTGATATTAAATCCATAACAGACAAGTTGAGTAGCAGATAGTTCATGGGTGTTTGAAGGTCGCTTGTGGTCACGATGAGCAACAGAACAAGCGCGTTATCTACAATACCCATCACGGAGAACACACATGCTGTAGCAGTTATTCCAAGCAATAAAACTGCAACCATAGTTCGAGCTTCTCTATTTGAATGATCTTCTCTTTCAGGATGCCAAATCTAGTCTCGCCACTTTTGTTATTACTTCACTGCAGTAGGTTTATAGCTATTTGGATTTAAATTGAGCGCAGATCATTTATATAGGGTAGTCTGTTTTGCCATGAATTTAGCAGGAGCGCTGTGATTGGATAATCCCGATACCAATTATAAGGTATTTATTCTCTAGTACATAATGCTCGTATCTGATTTATGACCTTTTGCGTTGTTAAAGGCAGACTTAAGGATGCAACTGTTTGAAGCTCAATAGTTCAAAACGCTTTCAAATATTTAAGTAACGAAAAGCTGATTTAACTGATTCTAAATCCGAGTAATCCAAACTTAAGGCGCATTTTAATTAAAATGTCCTACAATGACTGCCATCTATGAATGTTTTGCTTCATATTGATTAATTATGCCGAGACTTAATTCGTTCAACCGCAACTGTGAAATTCATTTCACAGAAAGCAAGATCCAAGAGGCTCTCCTTTCTGCTGTTTTCGTACGATTTTGAAAAGAAACGAAAAATTACATGTTTAGATCATTGAATACTTGGGCTTAGTCTACTGGAATCCAACGGAACAAAAGCAGGAGCACTAAGTTGGTTTATGAAAGTGGATTATTTTTCCGGCTGCCAAGAACTATTTAAAAGGATTTAAAAGGCTCGTGCCTTAGGCTTTATCTACTCCAGATGCCATATTTTGCTGCAAATATTTCTATTGAGGGACCACAATAGGCTTTGCGGGATGCAGGATACGGGATAAGACAGAAACATTAAGCGGGATTCGGGATAGAAATATTTCACGGCAAGCGCAATTTCTACATTTTTTTAGACGGGATACACTTTGTTTGTCAAATGTCACCCATTTTCCGACATAAAGCGCGCGCAAACATCAAGAATCGTCCATAACACAGATGTTTCACTATAGGAAGCGCCGCCAAGCACCAATAAACAACTGCGCCCGGAGCCCAGGCCAGCGTAGAAACAGGACGAAATCATTAGAAAAATCCAGAAGAGCAAGTTAGAATATCTGAATTACTTGTAAAAAAAAAGAGGAATTTCCTAGCTACTCTAACAGTAAATACTTCCTTACGCGAATGTCATGACAGAAAGGAATAAAGGAAGCAAATTCTCAATAAAATTTGAGTGACATTAGTCATGTCTATTTACCCCTCGACAGTTTTCAATATCTTTTCTGCCAGCGCAATTTATTTTTCTGTAAAAAAATACTATTACACGGGAAGTAGAACTAGAACTTTATTCTAATTGCAAAGACAAAAACTTTCAAAAACGATACTGAAAGACCTTATAAACTAACCATGAACCCAATGCATACTTATGCATGTTAAAGGGCATAATATGTAAGATCTGTATGCACTTTTTTCAATAATCGTAGCTCCATAAAATGTAAGCAAAGGGCTCTATGAGCCAACTCATTCATGAATTTGGAATTAGTGAATGGATAATTTTTCAGATATTGAAAATACTTTGGGAGGAGACTGCCCTATCTTGGGGCGGGGTTCACGTCGTACCTTTTAGGGTTAAAAATCAGGTCTCTGGTAGCTTTTAGGGATAACCCTAACCTAACCCTACCCTAAACCTGACCCTCACCTAACCCTGGATGATAGATAGTGATAGACTGGTATAGGTGGTTTGTTGGGTGAATCTATATTGGTGTACTTGGACATGAATTTATATCAGGAAAATATGTCTTGTTGGTACCTTTTAGGGGTCAAAATCAACTAAGCAACACCACGTTTGGTACCTTTTAGGGTTAAAATCGAAATTTCCAAATGAGCACCCCCGTCCCAAGAATAGGGGAGACCCCGCTGGGAAAATACTGGATACAGGCATGTGGAAGATCTGGGCAATTCAAGAAAATGTCTCTGATTTTTGTTCAAATGTTGTCGTATTGCCTTTGAAAGAGATCTCCAGTTGGTTTACCCCTAGCATGGACATGACAAGCATATATACAGGCACAAAATCCAATAGTGCTGGCAGATTGATTTTTCTTGAATTTTGCTAAGTGTCCAATTATTTTGAAATTGGATAGTTTAAGTCTATGTATGAATGCTATATTATTAATAAATAACAGGGCTCCATACTTGTTCAATGAAAAAAATGAATTCAAAATTCCTCAGGAACACCAAATTGGATCCGGCCTACTGAATTTTCACTCAATTTTTTTCTTAATTGTAAAGCATGGAGTCCAATATATAATACTCATAGTAGTCCTGTTATGTAAACTGTACCATTTTGTATACAGACCCTATTTTCTGATACATTTTCACAAGCCACCCCCACACACAATGTTAAGCCGCTGGGGGGGGGGGGGGGGGGGGGGGAGGTGCAGCAAGGGGTGGGGATTTGACGTTTTTATAATTATTACAGAAAAAATTCCCCACCATTGGGCCAAAATACAGTGTCAAATCTTGGTCAATATTCCTACCCCGGGCTGCATGATTTCATCAAATTTGTCAGTCGTGTGACTTATGGCAATGAACCTACGAGATAGTTACCAGACTCATGACCAAAGAGCCCGACCCCCGGGAAAGTCCAAGATCAAATAACCCCTCCACTTTGTCGTCCATTTCTTTCACGAATGTCTTAACGAAAAACAGAGGATAGTTTCTCTCCACCACAGATTCACGGGACTCACCTAAATACTCCACTGTGCAAATTTGAAGCTGCCTGGGAGTGCATGAATACAGAAGAAATGCTTAGTCCCAATATGCGAACTTTTGCAGAGCTGCTAATCGTTGAGACGTCTCTACATGACTAATTATCGTAACGCAATCCGCCAGTTTTCTCAGAAAGCAAAAACCCCACGGAAAACTCTTAGGAAAGACTAGTTATGCTTTATAGGCAAATGGAAACATCCTTCGTATCCCGAGTTATAGTTTCCCGCCATCTTCAAATTTGATCCGGAAGTGACGTTTGCGAGATCTGCTGGCATGGTCGGCCTTCGACTATAAAATTATTTTTGTACCGGAAGTTAGCAACTGCATGGCAAGATGGCAAGCCGTGTATAGCATTTGAACGCTGATAGGCCAAAGTTAAGCCCGATCGGGCGAGGTTAGAAAGTGGATGGGTTACCACTGCGAAATCGCAACTGTTGTAAGTAGTCAAACTGGAGAGACGATGAGTGGAAAGGCTGAAAGAAAGTGGAACGATTATTGGCGATAATCGAATGGCGCTAATCGAATCGAAATCGTGCTAACGCTAACGCAGAATCGTGCTAACGCAGAAGTCCCACATCATACCAATACTCCTTCATTTGCGCTGCGCGCGCATGAATGAGTAAAAACCATAAACCATCCATCATAATGAGGGCGCTATTTCTCGTATTTTCCTGGAATTTGGCAAACCAAGCTATACTAAACAACTCAATGTCACTTTGTTTACTACTTTGAGACATAATTTGGCATGAACTGCTTCGTTTTAGGCAATAATTATCATTGCGACTTATGAAGCACGGTTCATGATACACGGTATCACGTGCAACGTTAATCAAAACAGGTGTACCTATTTCAGGAAAGGTTACACCGTCACGACTGTCCGCTGCAGCTTGCGATGTGTCATGGGAGTAATAGGTAATACCAAAACAGAATCATGGACACTAGTTTTCAGGAAAAATAGCCATATTTATCACCCTGCTTATGCGAAATGATTCTACAATACATTGGTCGCAAGAAGGTTTGCACTGGGGGAATTGTTTTCGTTTTATTTCAATGGCCCATGGGATCCTTTGTGTATTCTTAACCAATTATCACCTTTAGCTATTCCGAATGTTTATCTGTTGCCTAGCAACGGCTCTACATTACTATATATACAGCCCCACTCCTTCTGTTTTCTCTCTTTGCTCCGACGAAGGGCTAACGCTCGAAACGTCAGCAAAAACACCATTTTTCCACGGCGTTTAACAAAAATCTCGACCTTTGTTGTTGTTGTTCATGTTTTCGTTTTAGTTTCTTCCATGACGCACCGCGGGCTACAAAGGATAAATAGCCATCACCCTGCTTATGCGAAATGATTCTACAATACATTGGTCGCAATAAATTGTACACTGGGGGAATTGTTTTCGTTTTAGTTTCTTCCATGACGCGCCGCGGGCTACAACAAACACTATGACACAGATGCAACCTTCTCAACTCAAAATTTATAGACGAAAGCCTGAATCTGGTAATATAACTTCTAAGAGATACCATTCGGCCCTTATCGCCATCCGAAGTACTGTTGCATACATTCTAAATGGCTCAAATATCACATTACACAATCTTTTTAGTTCTAAAAATGCGTGAAAATAATAATAAAGGTTCTGTCGCCGACGAAAAGACCCAAGCACACCAGCTGTGGCAACCCCGTCATCAACAGTAGTAAACAGGAAGACAAAAAACGTACCAAACTTTCCTTTGGCGAACAGTAGATGCTTTGTTTCTCAAAAAATTACCGAGAAGATAATTTCATCAGCAAATTAGTTTTCATCAACTTTGAATGCCACTTGAATCTTCCTCTCAAGTAGATAGGAGAAGGACAACCTCAAAGAACACAAGAATTGCCAGACTTTCGGAATTTTCCGTGCTTCTTCAGGGCGGTTCTATAACAACCACTACAAATTTACGTGACGTATAATGGTAGAGAAACGGCGTAATTAATTACTAATGTTGTTAAGATAGTATCTTTGATGTTTGTGTTCTATAACACGCGTATTTGGTCTGTTTCGCCATAAAGCCTGGTTTCCATAAGTTCTCAAACAATTGCGGATCGCCGGTACTCCTTCGAATGTATTGAAACTATAATAGCGCCTCCGATCGTTTGCGATTACGATCGTAGACTATAAGCGATCACAGAAGGATAAACTCAGGTCCTTGCCTTGTTTCTGTAGCACATTAATACAGGCAAATCTTTTTCATTCATAAAAGTCTCAGTTACTGACCAAACATTCATTCCAATACCTGCTCTTCTCGATGGACACCCCAGAGCAGAGCATTTTATACCTTCATTTAGTCTCTCTCGGAATCGTTTCAAAAAAGTAAAATAGACAACTGGGTTAGCTGCTGAACTACAGCACATAAGAACCTGGCCGATAAGTGGAGAGATTTGCCGAAGCTTCCTGTTGTTTAAATTTGTGAAAGCAAAGTACAGTGATTCATTCGTCCCAAAGCAAATGACGAATAGTATTGTAACAGTCAACACAATCATTATGGCTTTTCTCTTAGCCCGGCGGCGCGCGCGCTGTGCAAGTTTAGCTGCGATCTCAACTCTTTTCTCAGTTCTGGACAGCACGCGGATCATCTTGAAGTAAAGCCCGCACATCAATACAGATGGGAGGACAACGTCAAAAATTAGAGTCGCCAATGAATAGCCGAGCGGATCGACCTCATTTGAGTGATAACAGGTTCTCTTTTCCTCACTGTAAGTAGCTGCCACAACAAAAGGCAAGAACATAATTATGCCGATGAACCAGCAAAGAGGAATAATCCACCTTAATCTCGCGCGCGTTACTCCTCCTGAGCTAGAAAACGGGTAAACAACACACATGAACCGTTCGAATGCCACAGCGAGAAGAAGAAACGGCGTTATCGTGTTGCCGAACCAAGGAATCGAGCTATGGGCTTTACAATAAATGTTTCCAACAAATCGACCCGAATCACGTAAAAACGTCTCAGCGACAGAGGAATTGTCAGAGTAGTCACTGTTAATAACAATATAGGGTACTGATGTTGCACTTGTTATTATATCCAAGATGGATACGTTGAGAAGCAGATAGTTCATCGGTGTTTGTAGGTCGCTCGTAGTCAATATGATCACCAAAACCAGCGCGTTCCCTACTATCCCCGTTACAGAGAAAACACATGCTAATATAGTTATCACAATCAAATCTAAGGCAACCATGATCTGAAATATTTGATAAAAGCGAACGTGTTCTTGGGGTGTTTTCGAGATATTTTGGCGTTTTCGAGGCGTGATCAATCCAAAATATCTCTTCTGAGATAAAACGGTTGAGTGACTATAGACAATTTGTACAGTTCCTTGTGACTGTAACAAAGTTACCAAGAGTTATCCAAAGTGTGGTCAATCTCAAGGTACAGATCCCTTATTCCGCGTATCCTATTATTACACATGTCCGTTGTAGCAGATTTAATAGATCAGCAGGTGACAAGCGACCTTGATTAAATGTCAAAACTCGCGTCGAGCCATTTCAATGTTAAGGCTAGTGCCATCTTCAAAACGCCGCTTTCGGTTTGGGATGTTTTTATTTTGTTCTATTCATCCATGGAAACCATCTATAAACCAATCAGGTCCTTGCCTTGTTTTGCCTTTGCAGTTGCATGGTTTTCTGTCGCGACGAAAAGCCAGTTGACTGCACTGGGTGAAACAAGGCGTTGACCTGATTGGCCCAGACGGTTTGGTTTGCGGAACAAACACGAAACGCAATCAAAACATGGGTTGAAAATTATACCTGCAGGAAACAAAATTTCACCATATGAAATATGAAAAACATGCGACGAATGATAGTCGCAGTTTTCTTCTTCCTTTTACCGAGAAGTGTCACCAGTTTTTACCACAGTGACATATTCAATGCTTAATCTTCACGATACTATTTGAAGACAACAAAGTTATGGAAAACTTGGAACAGCTTTCGCATGTATAATTGCTTAGGCAATTGCTGTCTGAAAATATATACCTTATTAAAAAAGCCTAATTATTCCCTAAGCTCAATCCTTTTCTTTCAACCAAATTGTGAAAGTCAAACTTTAGATAGAACTTCATCTACTGAGGACCAATTAAGAGCGGCTCCGCGTAAATATCGACTAGAGCCATGCAGGATAGAAAAACCGAAATTTTTGATAATTTACCACAAAAATGCTAGTGGGTCACAACTTAGGGAAATAAACATTTTTCTTTGTCTAGTTTAATATTTTTTCCGATACTGCCGATTTTCTCTCGGAGCGGCGAATGGATGGTAATTCGCTTGAAAAACGGAGGTCAAACCTTTTTCTCTCTTAAGTCACAAACTACTTATTCAATCCCAAAATAAAATACACCATGCTCAAGCCTTGTGTTTACTCTGTATTTCGAGTTGTTGTGATAAGAATCAGATTAAAAAAGAATTGTTGCCAGATGATTGAAATGCGAGTACTTCACGCGACATTCTTCACTCAAATAATTTAGCCAATATTTGAGCACAAAAACTCGAAATTGCGAGAGGAATTTCAGAAATCTCACTACATTAATCGGATAGAGTAACATTTCAGCTTAAAAACTGGGAAATAAAATTTTTGGGACTCTTAAATCCGCGCCGCTGGGAGTGAGATTGAAATGTAGTACTTGAGCGGTAATTTGACCTTTCACGCTCTCTTGTCCTGGTCGGTTCAATTAACCGTGACGGCGAAATCTAATTTTAGACTTTGAAAATTTTGCTTGGTTCAAGATGAAGACTTAAACTGAGCAAGAAAATGTATTTTCAGACCTCCTTGCAGAATGTTTAGACCTAGGAATATGTTTTTATGCGTTTTTCCGTCTGCTGATATGTATTTATTATTGCTTCCAAATCGGCTTGATTCACAAACTTCGCCGCTATTGATGATAGGCGAATTCATGTAATATCATTACACAGTTCAGCCTGTAAATAAGATTCATGGATATATTTGTACCTTCAGATTAAGTTTCCTTGCAGAAAAACACTTGTATTTTACAACGGGATGCATGAGGCGAACTCTTCCTGTCCTTCCTTGCACACAAACAGAATTGTCAACAGCTCACCACAGGAAACCCAAACTGGCTAGGGCAGGTAGTAGTTACAGGGTAGTAAGTCTTTTTTTTCTTTACATCAATACGCTAAAATAACAGTCCCGAAGCTATAACGGAATAGTTTGTTGGAAAATAAATTTCCCACGGTGTGTCGGACGCGATACAATCTTAGTGGAGAAACTTGCAAAGAAATCTAAATGGTCACACCTAGGTTTATGATTGACAGCTAATAACATTGGCACTGGCAAGATACTCTCAGTACGAGACCTTAAAGGTAAGCAATCAAGATAAAATATGGTGCTCATGGCCTATTGCAAAAAAGCGCCCGGGGAGAAGGGGGTGTTACGTACAGCCTGTGGGGATGCTGGGGCGGGTCTTGTCGCAGTCCAGAAATTCCGGGAGATATTTTTCTTTAGAGAAAACTAGAAAAACTTTCTGGGGTCATTATGGAAGCAGGAAAATACGAGGGGCCCCCTAGGGGTGAAAAACGGAAACCCCCTTTTCAGGCCTGAATGGTGTGGAAACTTGGAGAGGGGTCTTTCAGAAAGGGGTTTGCAATATCCGCGTTCCTTTTTTTTTCACATACCAAAACTGCTACAATAATATTATGGCAAATAACGGATTTCTTTCCTTTTCAGTACGGCCGTTTCAAGGTACATTCCAAGCACAGTTCACTCGTGGAGGATTCGTGGACGTATCGGCAAGGCAGCGGAGTGTCAAGAGAGCGCACGAGGCTCCCCCACACGAAGCAGAAAACCAACTTCCCGAGGGTATTTTCCAGTGCCCTGGTGAGGGCTGCATTCGTATTTACCAGTCTTGCGCCGCCCTAGAGCATCATATCCAGTACGGAAGATGTATCGTGAAGAGCGTACACTCCTTGACCGTGCACAGGTCCTTTATCATGGCAAACTCGAGGAGGGAGTCAGGGCAACCATCACTCTGGAAGACCACGACGCTGGACAGACCTCTGCTCCTCCTCCCAAGGGCTGGGCTCTGAAAACAACCAAGTCCTCTACTAGGTTCAACGATGTGCA
Organism: Scolanthus callimorphus; assembly: GCA_033964015.1. Taxonomy (NCBI): domain Eukaryota; kingdom Metazoa; phylum Cnidaria; class Anthozoa; order Actiniaria; family Edwardsiidae; genus Scolanthus; species Scolanthus callimorphus. Next base: position 8,792,082 of record CM066919.1, read on the forward strand.
GAAGAATTTTTTGGATGATAAGTTTCTTATTGGAGAAGAGACAGGACACAAATTAAACTCTGCAACGGTAGCAAAAGATATGCGATATGATAAAAGGTCTGAGGGGACCAGACTGTTTCTTCCAGAGCAGTTCCTGACACCCAACCAGATAAAGTCTTACTTCTCAAGAAAGGCTACAAAACTGCGACAACAGCATGAGCTGACCAGGGATGACGAAAACGCTGCTACAGAAGAGCAGAATTACGCCGACACACGAGCGCAGGTCGTGTTAGAAATGGGACTACAGCATCCAATAACACACAACCAGTATAACCTGTGTGAGATGTATCGGCGCAACCGTCTTAGGGGCCGACCATTTGACTTCTGAGGGGGGGGGATGATTTTGAAATCCCCCCCCCCCCCCCCCCTTCAAAGGTCAAATGGTCGGCCCCTTAGCCAATTGTGCCAATGTCAATCATAAACCGGTGTGGCCATTCAGTTTGTTTACTAAGATTGTATCGCGTCCGTACACCGTGGGGAAATTTATTTCAACAAACTATTTCGTTATAGCTTCGGCACCGTTATTTTAGCGTATTATGTAAAGAAAAAAAGAATTACTACCCTGTAGCTACTACCTGCCCTAGCCAGTTTGGGTTTCCTGTGGTGAGCTGTTGACAATTTTGTTTGTGTGCAAGAAAGGAGAGGAAGAGTCCGCCTCATGCATCCCGTTGTAAAATACAAGTGTTTTCCTGAATCTGAAGGTACAAATATATCCTTGAATCTTATTTACAGGCTGAACTGTGTAAATTGTGTAATAATATTGAATGAATTCGCATATCATCAACAGCGGCGAAGTTTGTGAATCAAGCCGATTTCTATTTCGTGACGGAAAAACGCATAAAAACATATTTCTAGGTCTAAACATTCTGCAAGGAGGTCTGAAAATACATTTTCTTGCTCAGTTTAAGTCTTCATCTTGAACAGAGCAAAATTTTCAAAGTCTAAAATTAGATTTCGCCGTCACGGTTAATTGAACCGACCCAGACAAGAAAGCGTGAAAGGTCAAATTACCGCTCAAGTACTACATTTCAATCTCACTCCCAGCGGCGCGGATTTAAGAGTCCCAAAAATTTTATTTCCCAGTTTTGAAGCTAAAATGTTACTCTATCCGATGAATGTAGTCAGATTTCTGAAATCCCTCTCGCAGTTTCGAGTTTTTGTGCTCAAATATTGGCTAAATTATTTGAGCGAAGAATGTCGCGTGAAGTACTCGCATTTCAATCATCTGGCAACAATTATATTTTAATCTGATTCTTATCACAACAAGTCGAAATACAGAGTAAACACAAGGCTTGAGCATGGTGTATTTTATTTGGGATTGAATAATTAGTTTGCGACTTAAGAGAGAAAAAGTTCGACCTCCGTTTTCCAAGCGAATTACCATCCATTTGCCGCTCCGAGAGAAAATCGGCAGTACGGAAAAAAATATTAAACTAGACAAAGAAAAATGTGTATTTCCCTAAGTTGTGACCCACTAGCATTCTTGTGGTAAATTATCAAAAATTTCGTTTTTTCTATCCTGCATGGCTCTAGTCGATATTTACGCGGAGCCGCTCTTAAAATGTCTCTCCTTCAATCTTCAATCTATCTTAGAACATCTGTGGTAGAATCTCATTATCTCGTAAAAGAAGTTATCAGGGATTAATCCCTTTATACAAGAATATACCGTATCTTTACCACGAGGCACACTCAAAACTTTGTAAATATATTAAATGATGTCATTAACTTTCCTTTTTTTTAAGTGCAAAAACTATGTTGACACTACCCTGCTTATCTACTCAAAGGGGAGGGGGAAAAGGAAAGGTTGAAGAATTCAGAGCTAACACAAGAATTGTTTAGCGTGTCGGATTTTTTCGTACTTCTTCAGGGCGGTAAATAAGCAACCGCTATACAAAGTCAAGCGACTGTATAAACGCAGAGAAGCCGCGTGCGTACTTGTCCTCTAAAGTTTCTTCCTTCTTTTTAAAATATTGCCTCGGATGTTTGTGTTCTATAACACGCATCAAGAGAAACACGCATCTGGTCTCTATCGCCATGAAGCCTAGATTCCATTAAATCTCCAACAATTGTGGATCGCATCGCAAAAGGCCCTCCGATCGCATGGAACTAGCGCCTACGATTGTGATGACGATCGCAGACTATAAGCAATCATGAGAAGGATACATTCAGGTTCTGGCTTTGCCTCGGTAGCTCATCAACACAGGCAGATTTTTTTCCTTCTTAAAAGTCTCAGTTACTGACCAAACATTTATTCCCATACCTGCTCTTCTCGATGGACACCCCAGGGCAGAGCATTTGGTAACTTCATTTAGTCTCTCTCGGAATCGTTTCAAAAAAGTAAAATAGACAACGGAGTTAGCTGCTGAACTACCGCACATAAGAATCTGGCCGATAAGTGGAGAGATTTGCCGAAGCTTCGGGTTTTTCAAATGTCTGAAAGCAAAGTACAGTGATTCATTAATCCCAAAGCAGATAACGAAGAGTATTGTAACAGTCAGCACAATCATGACGGCTTTTCTCTTAGCCTGGCGGCGCGCGCGCTGTGCATGTTTAGCTGCGATCTCAACTCCTTTCTCAGCTCTGGACAGCACGCGGATCATCTTGAAGTGAAGCCCAGACATCAATATAGATGGGAGGACAACGACAAAAATTAGAGTCGCCAATGAAAAGCCGAGCGGATCGACCTCGTTTGAGTAATAACAGGTTCTCTTTTCCTCATTGTAAGTTGCTGCGACGACAAAAGGCAACGACATAATGATGCCGATGAACCAGCAAAGAGGAATAATCCACCTTAATCTCGCGCGCGTAACTCCTCCTGAGCTAGAAAACGGGTAAACAACACACATGAACCGTTCGAATGCCACAGCGAGAAGAAGAAACGGCGTTATCGTGTTGCCGAACCAAGGAATCGACGTATGGGCTTTACAATAAAAGTTTCCAAAAAAACGACTCGAATCACGTAAAATAGTTTCAGCGACAGAGGAATTGCCAGAGTAGTCACTGTTAATAACAACATAGGGTACTGTTGTCACACTTGTTATAATATCCAAGATGGATACGTTGAGAAGCAGATAGTTCATCGGTGTTTGTAGGTCGCTCGTGGTCAATATGATCACCAAAATCAGCGCGTTCCCTACTATCCCAGTCACAGAAAAAACACATGCTAATGTAGTTATCACAATCAAATCTAAGGCAACCATGATCTGAACTCTTCGATAAAAATGAACGTGTTCTTGGGGTCTCTTCGAGGTAGCTTTGGCGTTTTCGAGGCGTGATCAATACAAAATGTGTCGTTGCAATTCTGAGATAAAACAGTGGAGTGACTATAGACAGTTCCTTTTGACTGTATCAAGGTTACCAAGAGTTATCCAAAGTGTAGTCCATCTCAAGGTACAGATCCGTTATTCCGCGTACTATCCTATTACTACACCTTTCCGTTGTAGCAGGTTTGACAGATCAGCCGTTGACAAGCGACCTTGATTAAATGTCAAAACTCGCGTCGAGCCATTTCAATGTTAGAGCTAGAGCCGTTGTTTTGAGCTGTGCATCTTCAAAACCCTGCTTTCGCTTTGGGATGTTTTTATTTTGTTCTATCCATCCATGGAAAAAGTCTAAGCCAATCAGCTCTTTGCCTAATGTTTTGCCTTTGCAGTTGCATGGTTTTCTGTCGCGACGAAAAGCCAGTTGACTGCACTGGGTGAAACAACGCGTTGACCTGATTGGCCCAAATGGTTTGGTTTGCGGGACAAAAACGAAACGCAATCAAAACATGGGTTGAAAATTATACCTGCAGGAAACAAAATTTATTGATAAGCGATCACCATATGAAATATGAAAAACAGGCCATGAAATGATAGTTGCAGTTTTCCTCTGCCTTTTACCGAGAAGAGTCAACGAGTTTTTACCACACTGAAATATTCAATGCTGAATCTTCACGACACTATTTGAAGACAACATAGTTATGGAAAACTTGGAACAGCTTTCGCATGTAATTGCTAAGGCAATTTCTGTCTGGATATAAGTAGCTTATTAAAAAAGGCTGATTATTCCCTAAGCTCAATCCTATTCTTTCAACCAAATTGTGAAAGTAAAACTTGAGATTAATCTGCCAAGGATCAATTAAACAGTCCCCCTTCAATCTTAAATCTATCTTAGAACATCTGGTAGAATCTCATTATCTCGTAAAAGAATTTATCAGGGATAAATCCCTTTATACAAGAATCTATCTTTACCACGAGGCAAACTCATAACTATGTAAATATATTAAATGTTGTCATTAACTTTCCTATTTTTTAAAAGTGCAAAAACTATGTTGACACTACCCTGCTGGTTACTCAAAGGGGACGGGAAAGGGAAGGATTTACAAACGTCCATCTTAGAACAACATAATGTAAACAGGACATGGCCACCAAATGCATCAAACATTTTAGCATCACCAATTATATATATAACCCAAACTAGTAAATAATGCTTTTAACATGATAAGATGAAATTGTGAGGTCATTTCGATGTAGGAAAATGGCCGAGGAAAGTTCTAAACTTACTTCATCAACATTGAATGCTAGTTGAATCTTTTCCTCTGAAGTAGAAAGGAAGAAGGGATTAATTCAGAGCTAACATAAGGATTGTTTAGCGTGTTGGACGTTCCCGTGCTTCTTAAGGGCAGTAATAACAACCGCTATACAAAGTCATAAGCGACTGTATAAACGCAAAGAAGCCGCGTGCGTACTTTCTACTTGCCCTCTAAAGTTACTTCCCTCTTTTTAAAAATATTGTCTCGGATGTTTGTGTTCTATAACACGCATCTCTATTTCGCTATGGAGCCTAGCTTCCATTAAATCTTAAACAATTGTGGATCGCAGATCGCAAAAGGCCCTCCGATCGCATGGAACTAACGCCTACGATTGTGATGACGATCGCAGACTATAAGCAAACACAGAAGGATACATTCAGGTTCTGGCTTTGCTTCGGTAGCTCATCAACACAGGCAGATGTTTTTCCTTCTTAAAAGTCTCAGTTCCTGCGCAAACATTCATTCCAACACCCGCTCTTCTAGAGGAAAACCCCAGGACAGAGCATTTGATAACTTCATTTAGTCTCTCTCGGAATCGTTTCAAAAAAGTAAAATAGACAACAGGGTTAGCTGCTGAACTACCGCACATAAGAACCTGGCCGAGAAGTAGAGCGATTTGCCAAAGCTTCGGCTTGTTTAAATTAAACAAAGAAAAGAACAGTGATTCACTTATCCCCCAGCAAATGACGAAGAGTATTGTAACAGTCAGCACAATGCAGACGACTTTTTTCTTAGCCTGGCGGCGCGCGCGCTGTGCATGTTTAGCTGCGATCTCAACTCCTTTCTCAGCTCTGGACAGCACGCGGATCATCTTGAAGTAAAGCCCGCACATAAATATAGATGGAAGGATAAAGAAAAAAGTTAAAGTCGCTAAATTATAGCTAAAACGATCGAGGTCGCTTGAGAGAACACAGGTTCTCTTTTCATCATTGTATGTTGCCGCTACAACTAAAGGCAACAAGATAATGATTCCGCTCAACCAGCAAAGAGGAATAATCCACCTTAATCTCGCGCGTGTTACTCCTCCTGAGCTAGAAAACGGGTAAACAACACACATGAACCGTTCGAATGCCACAGCGAGAAGAAGAAACGGCGTCATCATGCTGCCGAGCCAAGGAATCGAGGCATGGGCTTTACAATAAATGTTTCCATCAAATCGACCCGAATCACGTAAAATAGTCTCAGCGACAGAGGAATTGTCAGAGTAGTCAATATTAACAACAATATAGGGTACTGTTGTCACACTTGTTATTATATCCAAGATGGATACGTTGAGAAGCAGATAGTTCATCGGAGTTTGTAGGTCGCTCGTGGTCAATATGATCACCAAAACCAGCGCGTTCCCTACTATCCCCGTTACAGAGAAAACACATGCTAATATAGTTATCACAATCAAATCTAAGGCAACCATGATCTGAAATGTTTGATAAAAGCAAACCTGTTTTTGGAGTGTTTTCGAGGTATTTTGGCGTTTTCGAGGCGTGATCAATCCAAAATGTCTGTTCTGAGATAAAACGGTTGGGCGACTATCGACAATTTGTACTTGTGACTGTAACAAAGTTACCAAGAATTATCCGAAGTGTGGTCCATCTCAAGGTACAGAATATCCCTTATTACACCTGTCCGTTTAGTAGATTTGATAGATCAGCCGGTGACAAGCTACCTTGATTAAATGTCAAAACTCGCGAGCCATTTCAATGTCAAAGCCGTTGTTTCGCGTTGCGTACAAAACGCCGCTTTTGATCGCCTGGTTTTCTATCGCGACGAAAAGCCAGTTGACTGCACTGGGTGAAACAACGCGTTGACCTGATTGGCTCAGAAGGTTTGGCTGGTGGAACAAAAACGAAACGCAATCAAACCATGCGTTGATAATTCCCTGTGGGAAGCAAAATTTTATCTATAAACGATCACCATATGAAATCTGAAAATCAGGCGACGAATGATAGTTGCAGTTGAAAACTTGGAACAGCTTTCGCATGTAATTGCTTAGGCAATTTCTGTCTGGATATTAGTAGCTTATTAAAAAAAGGCTCATTATTCCCTAAGCTCAATCTGTTTCTTTCAACCAAATTGTGAAAGTATAAAACTTGAGATGGAATTTAATCTGCCGAGGTTTCAATTAAAATGTTCCTCCTTCAATCTTCAATCTTAGAATCTGGTAGAATCTCATTATGTCGTAAAATAATTTATCAGAAATAAATCCCATTATTACAAGAATATATCATTAGCATGGGCACACCCCACACCTAACTACGCAAATATATTAGATGTTGTCATAACTTTCCTATTTTTTAAAAGCGCAAAACTATCTTGCCACTACCCTGGGCTTATCTATTCAAAGGGGAGAGGGAAAGGATTAAGAACATCCGTCTTAGAACAACATAATGTTAACGGGACATGACCACCAAATCATCAACAATTTAGCATCAGCAATTATATATATTACAACTCAAACTAGTAAAAAAGTTCTTTTAAAAAGATAGGATGAAAATGTGAGGTCATTTAGAGGTAGGAAAATGACCGAGGAGAGTTTTAAATTATTTAATTAACACTAAATGTTCTAGGATCGTTTCCTCTGATGTAGAAAGGAAGGAAAGGCGAGTTCAGAGAACACAAGAAATGTTAGCGTGTCGGACGTTTCCGTACTTCTTCGGGAGAATATTATACAACAACCGCTACAAAGTCACGTGAGAAGCCGCGTGCGCATATAGGACTATAATGTTACCTCACTCCTTATAAGATATTTCGATCTTGGATGTTTCTGTTCTACAACAAGCATTTGGTCTGTTTTGCCAAAAAAACAGGTTTCCATGAGTTCTCAAGCGATCGCAGGTCGCAAACTGCCATTGGATCGCATGGAACTTAACGCCTACTATTCAGATCACGATCGCAGCCTGTAAGGGAACACAGAAGGATAAACTCAGGTTCTGGCCTTTCTTCGGTTGCTCATCGACACAGGCAAATCTTTTTCGTTCTTAAAAGTCTCAGTTACTGACCAAACTCCTGCTCTTCTTGATGAAAACACCAGGGCAGAGCATTTCATAACTTCATTTAGTCATTCTTTGAATCGTTTCAAAAAAGTAAAATAGACAACTGGGTTAGCTGCTGAACTATCGCACATAAAAACCTGGCCTAGAAGTAGAGCGATTTGAAAAAGCTTTGGCTTGTTTAAATTCTTAGCCTGGCGGCGCGCGCGCTGTGCATGTTTAGCTGCGATCTCAACTCCTTTCTCAGCTCTGGACAGCACGCGGATCATCTTGAAGTAAAGCCCGCACATCAATATAGATGGGAGGAGAAAGAAACAAGTTAAGGTCGCAAAAGAATAGCGAAGAAGATCGAAGTCGCTTGAGAGAAAACAGGTTCTCGTTTCATAATTGTATGTTGCCGCTACAACTAAAGGCAGCAAGATAATGATTCCGCTGAACCAGCAAAGAGGAATAATCCACCTTAATCTCGCGCGCGTAACTCCTCCTGAGCTAGAAAACGGGTAAACAACACACATGAATCGTTCGAACGCCACAGCGAGAAGAGGAAACGGCGTTATCACGTTGCCGAGCCAAGGAAGCGAAACATCGGCTTTACAATAAACGTTTCCATAAAATCGACCCGAATCACGTAAAATACTCTCAGTGACAGAGGAATTGTCAGAGTACTTATTGTTGATAACAATATAAGATACTGCTGTTGTGCTTGTTATTATATCCAAGATGGATATGTTGAGAAGCAGATAGTTCATCGGTGTTTGCAGTCGCTTGTGGTCAATATGATCACCAAAACCAGCGCGTTCCCTACTATCCCCGTCACAGACAAAGCACATGCCAATATAGTTATCACAATCAAATCTAAGGAAACCATGACTTGTACTCTTTTGATAAAAGTGAAGTGTTCTTAGGGTGTCTTCGAGGTATCTTGGCGTTTTCGAGGCGTGATCAATACAAAATGTGTGTTGCTATTCTGAGATAAAACTATGGAGGGACTATAGATAGTCCCTTTTGACTATATCAAAGTTACCAAGAGTTATCCAAAGTGTAGACCATCTCAAGGTACAGATGCGTTATTCCGTGTATCCTTTTACACCTTTTCCGTTGTAGCAGATTTGATAGAACAGCTTGTGGCAAGCTACCTTGATTAAATGTCAAACCACGCCAGCCATTTGAATGTAAAAGCTAGAGCCGTTGTTTCGCACAATGCATTTTACAAAACCCCGCTGTAGATCGCCTGATTTTATGTCGCGACGAAAAGCCAATTGACTGCACTGGGTCAAACAACGCGTTGACCTGAATGGCTCAGATTGTTTGGTTTGGTTTTCAACCCAACCATGGGTTGAAAAAATGTATTGCTAAGGGATCACCATATGAAATATGAAAAACAGGCGATGAAATGATAGTCGCAGTTTTCTTCTTACTTTTACCGAGAAGGGTCACCTGTTTTTACCACACTGAAATCTTCAATGCTTAATCTTCACGACACTATTTGAAGACGACATAATTATTGAAAACTTGGAACAGCTTGCGCATGTAATTGCTTAAGCAAGTTCTGTCTGAAAATATATACCTTATTAAAAAAGCCTAATTATTCCCTAAGCTCAATCCTTTTTTTTTTCAACAAAATTGTAAAAGTCAAACTTTGATAGAATTTCATCTGCTGAGGACCAATTAAAATGTCCCTCCTTCAATCTTATGAATCTATCTTAGAACATCTGGTAGAACCTCATTATATCTCGTAAAAGAATTTATCAGGGATATATCCCTTTATACTAGAATATATCTTTACCACGAAGCACACTCATAACTTTGTACTAAATATATTAAATGTTGTCATTAAACTTGCCTATTTTTTAAAAGTGCAAAAACTAATTGGCGATGCTAGTATATAAACAGCCCAAACTAGTAAAGAATGCTTCTAACATGATAAGATTATACCATGTCATTAACTTGCCTATTTTTTAAAAGTGCAAAAACTAATTGGCGATGCTAGTATATAAACAGCCCAAACTAGTAAAGAATGCTTCTAACATGATAAGATTACCATGTGAGGTCATTTCGATGTTAGGAATACTTCCGTGGAGAGTTCTAAAATTATTTCATCAAGGCATTGGATGCTTCTTGGATCTTTTCCTCTGAAGTAGAAAGGAAGGAGGGACAAATTCAGAGATAACACAAGGATTGTTTAGCGTGTCGGACTTTTCCGTGCTTCTTCGGGGCGGTAACATTTATTCCTCGAGCCCGAACATGGGCTCTGAGTCAAAAGCCAATGAGGCCGAAGGCCGAATGGGCTATTGACTCACAGGCCATGAGGGCGAGAGGAATAATTGTTTTAGTAGGTCAATTTGTATTGCCAAAAAAAATGTTTTTGTTCTGGTCATTTTCCATTTTCTGGCTTCCAAATCCGACACTTTTCGCTACTAGTTGGCTATAACTTATAGCGTACTAGTAGCTCAACCAATCAGAACGCAGCATTGATAATAGACCACTAGTGTGATTTGACTAAACACTGTTATACTGCGACTGTATAAACGCAGAGAAGCCGCGTGCGTACTTAATAGTCCTCTAAAAAAACTTCCCTCTTTTTAAGATATTGTCTCGGATGTTTGTGTTCTATAACATGCATCTGGTCTCTTTCGCCATGAAGCCTAGATTCCATTAAATCTCAAACAATTGTGGATCGCAGATCCCGAAAGGCCCACCAATCGCATGGAACCAACGCCTACGAAAAAGATTTCAAGGAATGTTGTTTAGCTTGGCGTGACAATCTAATGTCTGCTGCTTTTCTGAAATAAAACCGTGATATGACTTGAGCCAATGTCTAAGAAATGTCTTGTTCTTGTGAATGTTTCAAAGTAGCGATACAAGTGTAGTCCAACTCAAGGAACAAATCGTATTTTCATGTATCTTATTATTACACCTGTCCGTTGAAGCAGATTTGATAGATCAGCCGGTACGGTGGAAAGCTACCTTAATTAAATGTCAAAACTCGCGAGCCATTTCAATGTTAGAGCTACAATCTTGGACAAAATTGTTGGCAAAAAGTGGCATTTTTTGTCACAAACGCCTATGAACTGGTTCTATCGCCTAAAAATGTATCCCCCCTCCCCCTTTTTCAATGTTGTTTTCTCGGCTGTGGTCCTTCAAACGAATTTATGCTGAAAGGACCAACATTGATTTGGGGGGAGGGGGAGAAATGTCTGCTTATAGCTTTTTTACGGCAACGAGAGTGAATTCACACTAGGAGCTAAATTTTGTCAACACATTTTGTCCAAGATTGCAAACGCCCGCTTTCGTTTGAGAAATGAATTTCTTTTTTGTTCTACCAGTCCATGGAAGCCATCTAAACCAATCGGGTCCTTGCCTTGTTTTGCCATGTAGACGCATGGTTTTCTGTAGCGATGAAAACCCAGTGACTGCACTGGGCGAACAGGCAAGGACCCTGATTTGCACAGATGGTTTGGCTGGCGGACAGAGCACAACGCAATCAAACTATGGGTTAAAAATTCGCAGGAAGAAACAGCAGTTCGGCTTTTAACGAACAGCATGTGAAAAACAGGCGACGAAAGTCTACGTGTACTAGTTTTCCTCTGCCTTTTACTGAGAAGGGTCAACAGTTTTCACCACATTGAAATAATCAATGTTTATTTGAACTTCGCCGACTCTATTTGAAGACGACATAATTATTAAAAACTTGGAACAACTTTCTTATGTAATTGCTTACGCAATTTTTGTCTGAATGTATATAGCTGATTAAAAAGGCTGTATTCCCTCAGCTGAATCAATGTTTATTTGAACTTCGCCGACTGTATTTGAAGACGACATAATTATTAAAAACTTGGAACAACATTCTTATGTAATTGCTTACGCAATTTTTGTCTGAATGTATATAGCTGATTAAAAAGGCTGATGAAAAAGGCTATATTCCCTCAGCTGAATCCTTTTCTTTGAACCAAAGTGAAAGTAAAATCTGCCGAGAATGAATCAATTAAAATGTTTCTCCTTCAATATTAAAATATATCTTAGAACATCCGGTAGAATCCCCCCCCCCCCCCCATTATACAACAATATATCTTTGTCCACACGCATAACTTCATAATATATAACTTTTCTATTTTCAAAGTACAAAAACGTTCTTTACACTACACGGCTTATCTACTCAAAGAGGAGAGGCACAACGCTTTCGCAAAACACATTTGTTCTTTCGCTGCTGTTCCCTTGGATTATGGATCTTTTTGATGAAATATCGTTGATTTCGACGTTGAGTGGCATTTGAAATGACTTGAGTTTTGACGTTTAATCAAGGTAGCTTGTCATCGGCTGATTGGTCAAATGTGCTATAAAGAAAAGGTGTAATAATAGAATACATGGAGTAACGGATGTCCACCTTGAGAAAAAGCAACAAAACAGCAACATCCATTTTGGATTGCTCACACCAAGTTACACACGATACCTCGAAAAACTCCAAAAACACGTACTTTTTGTCAAACAGTTCAGATCATGGTTGCCTTAGACTTGATTGTGATAACTATATTAGCATGTGTTTTCTCTGTGACTGGGATAGTAGGAAACGCGCTGTTTTTGATGATCATATTGACCACGAGCGACCTACGAACACCAATGAACTATCTGCTTCTCAACATATCCATCTTGGATATAATAACAAGCGCAACATCAGTACCCTATATTGTTATCAACAGTGAATACTCTGACAATTCCTCTGTCGCTGAGACGTTTTTACGTGATTCGGGTCGATTTGTTGGAAACTTTTATTGTAAAGTTTATGTGTCGTTTCCTTGGCTCGGCATCACGATACCGCCGTTTCTTCTTCTCGCTGTGGCATTCGAACGGTTCATGTGTGTTGTTTACCCGTTTTCTAGCTCACGAAGAGTAACGCGCGCGAGACTGAGGTGGATTATTCCTCTTTGCTGGTTCAGTGGAATCATTATCTTGTCGCCTTTAGCTGTAGCGACTATATACAATGATGACAAGAGAACCTGTGATTACTCAAACGATGTCGATGTACTGGGCTATTCTTTAGCGACTTTAATTTTTTTCTTTATCTTCCCATCTATATTGATGTGCGGGCTTTACTTCAAGATGATCCGCGTGCTGTCCAGAGCTGAGAAAGGAGTTGAGATCGCAGCTAAACATGCACAGCGCGCGCGCCGCCAGGCTAAGAAAAAAGTCGTCTTGATTGTGCTGACTGTTACAATACTCTTCATCATTTGCTGGGGGATAAGTGAATCGCTGCACGTTGCCTTGTTTAATCCAAACAAGCCGAAGCTTCGTGAAATGGCTCTGCTTCTCAGTCAGGTTCTTATGTGCGGTAGTTCAGCAGCTAACCCAGTTGTCTACTTTACTTTTTTGAAACGATTCAGAGAGAGACTGAATGAAGTTATAAAATGCTCTACCCTGGGTTTTCATCAAGAAGAGCAGGAGTTAGAATGAATGTTTGGTAAGTAACTGAGGCTTTTAAGAATGAGAAGATGAAGCAAAGCCAGAACCTGAGTTTGTCCTTTGAGATAGCTTTATAATCTGCGATCGTCACTCACTACCGTTTTACCTCAGTAAAGCAATATACATTTTCGATTGATCTATGATTTATTTAAAAAAGAGGCCGTTTCAGCAACTCCTTTTTTTTACTTCGTTTGATATTAGAAAACGAATTACTTTTAGAAATCTCTTAATTAAACATCTAAAAGCAAAGTTTCAGATTTGATTTACCAAATTCAATTGAGAACATTGCTCTATATTCTCTAAATCAGCCGATGGAAATGGATGCTTTCTCCGACTTGGTATGTTGCTTTGCTGTCAAAATAGCGGCTGACAGACGCTCTTTACGAGTTGAACAAACCACTACGAAGGGTTTCTTGTCTGACCAGTCCTGATTTGTTGTGAGAAGCGATTACGTTCACGCGTCGAATGCAATGAGACGTGCCATCGAGCAGCCGAGCATCGCTGGAAATTCCGTGTGGAGATTACCGAAAGAAATGTTCAATGGTCATGCTGAACTTGTTTGGCTACGTCAGTGTTCTTTTATTACGAGCTGCATTACCAGCTGAGGCAGTTAATAACCTGCTAGAAATAATCTGTGCTTGCAGACTACAAGCGCGCCGGGTTCTCAAAGCGCCGATACATACCTACTTGAATACACCTAATTAAAAAAAGGTTGCTTTGGTGGTTGGCGTTTGGGATTTGGTGGGCTTTCATTCCTCTCGGTGCATTCTGGTAGCTGAATATTCCGTCACCATAAAATTAATCATTCCGCAAAATTCACACCGAGCTGAGTCACTTTGTAGAACTATTCTATTAGCAGAACAACCACATGTTATGAGAAAGTGTTTTCCATTCACAAACTATGATTTGGATAAGAATTTTATCTAGTGAATTTTAGGCTCATAGATTGACTAATTAGTTATTCTAAAAAAAATTGGCGCCTGCAACTCAGTTGTCCATTTCTCTAAAACACAATAAGCAGCAATTTAAAACGACAACTAATTAGTCAAGAATAAAATAATAAAACCTTAATATATAGATTTAGCCACTTGCTAAAAGCGGAGCTCCCGGTTACATATTTTTATGTGTTAAGGGTGCGTTTATCTATCTTGTTGGGCCATTGCTAGAGAAAATCTGCAAAAGATTCATCATGTGACGTATCGCGACGTCACTTGCTACAGAAAACATTCTTCTCGTTCTCCATTGCATACTTGCAAATTCAGATTTTTTTTTATGTTGGCATTTCAAAGAGCTCTATACCCACAGACTCACGGATGCTTTTTCTCGAATGTACCCAAGTTTGGTCGCCTAGCGATGTTGCCTTCGCGAGATATTGACTTTTCTTATTTTGATGACGTCATCGATGACGTCATGCCACGTGACCTTGGTGGTGCACCCTGATAACCTAATCCAGGTTGTCGCCTAGCGATGTTGCCTTCGCGAGATATTGAATTTTCCAGTTTTGATGACGTTATCGATTAGGTTATACCAAGTGACCTTGGTTGGGCACCCTTCTGCCCTTCCCCTTTCCTCCATGATAGTCTAATCTAAGTTGGTCACCTAGCGATGTTGCCTTCTCGAGATATTCGAGATATTGACTTTTCTAGTTTTGATGACGTCAAGTCACGTGATCTTGGTGGTGCACCCCCCTTGCCTCCAAAATAACTTTACACAAGTTTGGTCACCTAGCGATGTTGCCTTCTCGAGATATTGACTTTTCTAGTTTTGATAACGTCATCGATGACGTCATGTCACGTGACCTTGGTAATGCACCCCCCTTGCCTCCAAAATAACTTTACCCAAGTTTGGTCACCTAGCGATGTTGCCTTCTTGAGATATTTACTTTTCTAGTTTTGATAACGTCATTCCGGATAACCGAAGGAACGCACACACCGGAAGTCCATGACAGAAACGTTCGATGCATAGACACTTTTGTTTTGTTCCTTTTCTCCTGCATGTAGCTATGTGGCTCCGCTACGCGGGCGCCTTCGAGAGCTCCGCTACAAAATGTCGCCGTTTCGGACATGTTTAGTTTAACAATTAATCTAGCGATTTTTTAAGCCTAGCTTGAACAATGATTTAGACATTGTTCAGAGGAAGGCTAACAAAATAGTCTTCCCAGAATGCAATGGGAGTAATGAAAGACCAAAGCCCAAACGCCAATCACCAAAGCAACCTTTTTTGAATTAGGTTTAAACATAGTTAGTAACTATGGTTTAAACGTCGCGACTTGTAAAAAGGAGCATTCGTTTTCGATGGCCATGGTGCACGAAGAGATAATTGCCTCTGACATTGAAAGAGTAAGTTTATAGGAAATAGTAGGAAAATCTCATGGAAATCTGATGAATGATTGCTACGATTTGAGCGAATGGCAAATTTAGTGTGTTTGACAAAAGGTTAGAGGCATACCGATTTCAAATCGACAGTCAAATTTCTTCGTGAACGTTGTAATTAGAATTCGTGAATATCTTTGCATATCCTCGGCAATCTAAGTCTTTCTCTCACAATTTCGTTGAAAGAAAAGAACAAATCTACGGAATAATCAGCCCTTTTCAATAAGCTATATATATTCAGACAAAAAATGCCTAATCAATAAAATCCCGCGAAAGCTGTTCCATGTTTTCAATGTCGTCTTTAAATAGAGTCGTGAAGATTAAACATTTGAATATTTGCGCCAGCCAAACCATTTGTGCACGGAAATCAGGTTTCTGCCCTGTTGCGCTTTGTACAGTCAACTGGGTTTTCGTCGCGACAGAAAACCATGCGACTACACATAGGTAAAACAAGGCAAGGATCTGATTGGCTTAGATGGTTTCAATGGACTGGTAGAACCAAACAAATCTCAAACGAAAAATGGGCGTTTTGAAAATGCGCAGCGCGTGCCATCGGCTCCATTCTCGTACCCAGAGTTCCCCGGCTCTTCTGCTCGCAGGGGAGGCTCTGGGGACATCCATTTGAGGGTCGTCGCTGATTGGTTGATTTTGAGCGTTGGAGCATGCGCTGAAAGGTTTTTCTCTCAGCAGCTCTGTATTAAATCGCGCGCATGCGTCAGTGGCTGTCACCAGAGCCTCCCCTGCGAGGTGACGAGCAGGGGAGCTCTGGGTTCGAGAATGCATCGGCTCTAGCTCTACATTGAAATGGCTCGCGAGTCTAGATTTTTAATCAAGGAAGCTTGTCACCGGCTGATCTATCAAATCTCCTACCAAGGTAAGGTGTAATGAAAATACGATTTATTCCCTGAGTTGGACTACACTTCCGATATTTCTTCGCTACTTTGATACAGTCACCAGAACAAAACCTTTCGAATACATTGTCTAACAGTCTCTTCACGGTTTTATCTCAGAAAAAAAACAGCCATTTTGGATTGCCACGCCAAGCTACACAAGATACCTCGAAACGCTCCAAGAGCACGTTCTTTTTTATCAAACATTTATCATGGTTGCCTTAGACTTGATTGTGATAACTATATTAGCATGTGTTTTCTCTGTGACGGGGATAGTAGGGAACGCGCTGGTTTTGCTGATCATATTGACCACGAGCGACCTACAAACACCGATGAACTATCTGCTTCTCAACGTATCCATCTTGGATATAATAACAAGTGTGACAACAGTACCCTATATTGTTATCAACAGTGACTACTCTGACAATTCCTCTGTCGCTGAGACTATTTTACGTGATTCGGGTCGTTCTTTGGGAAACTTTTATTGTAAAGTTTATATGTCGTTTCCTTGGCTCGGCAGCATGATAACGCCGTTTCTTCTTCTCGCTGTGGCCTTCGAACGGTTCATGTGTGTTGTTTACCCGTTTTCTAGCTCAGGAGGAGTAACGCGCGCAAGACTAAGGTGGATTATTCCTCTTTGCTGGCTCAGCGGAATCATTATATTGTTGCCTTTAGCTGTAGTGACTATACAATGATGAGAAGAGAACCTGTGAATACACGAACCATCTCGATCGTCTTGGTTATTCTTTAACGACTTTAACTTTTTTCTTTCTCCTCCCATCTATATTGATGTGCGGGCTTTACTTCAAGATGATCCGCGTGTTGTCCAGAGCTGAGAAAGGAGTTGAGATCGCAGCTAAACATGCACAGCGCGCGCGCCGCCAGGCTAAGAAAAAAGTCGTCTTGATTGTGTTGACTGTTACAATACTCTTCATCATTTGCTGGGGGATAAGTGAATCACTGTACTCTTCTTTGTTTAATTTAAACAAGCCAAAGCTTTGGCAATTCGCTCTACTTATCGGCCAGGTTCTTATGTGCTGTAGTTCAGCAGCTAACCCAGTTGTCTATTTTACATTTTTTAAACGATTCAGAGAGAGACTCAATGAAGGTATAAAATGTTCTGCCCTTGGGTTTCCATCGAGAAGAAGAGGTGTTGAAATGAACGTTTTGTCAGGAACTGCGCGCAAGACTAAGGTGGATTATTCCTCTTTGCTGGCTCAGCGGAATCATTATATTGTTGCCTTTAAGAATGAGACTTTTAAGAATGAAAAAGATTTGCCTGTGTTGATAAGCTACCGAAAAAAGGCCGGCATTTAAGTTTATCCTTCTGGGAACGCTTCTTAGTCTGCGATCGTGTGGCTTCTCGCTATTACACGTGACTTCATTGCGGTGGTTATATAATCGCCCCGAAGAAGTACCAGATGTTCTAATATAGGTTTTAAGATTAAAGGAAGGACATTTTAATTGATCCTCGGCAGAAAAAATTCTACCTCAAGTTTTACTTTCACAATTTGGTTGAAAGAAAAGGATTGAGCTTAGGGGGTAATCAGCCTTTTTTTAATAAGCTATATATATTCAGACAGAAATTGTCTGTGCAATTACATGCGAAAGCTGTTCCACGTTTTCAATAACTATGTCGTCTTCGAATAGTGTCGTGAAGATAAAACATTGAACATTTCAATGTGAAAAAAACTGGTGACCCTTCTCAATAAAAGGCAGAGGAAACTAGTACTTCGTATTCTTTAGTCTCCTGATTTTCATAATTCAGATGCTGACCGTTTAAAGCCAAACCGCTGCTTCGCGCTGGGAATTTTCAAACCGTGGTTTGATTGCGTCTTTCTGTTCCGTCAGCGAAACCATCTGGACCAATCATGTCCTTGCCCTGTTTCGCCTAGTGCAGTCAACTGGGTTTTCGTCGCGACAGAAAGCCATGCGACTGCACATAGGTAAAATAAGGCAAGCACCTGATTGGCTTAAAAGGTTTCCATGGACTGGTAGAACAAATATAAAAAAGAAAGAAAAAGCGGGCGTTTGAAAATGCACAGTGCGAAACAACGGCTGTAGCAGTAACATTGAAATGACTTTAGAACATTGCAAGGGTTGGACATTTAATCAAGGTGCTTGTCATCGGCTGATCTATTACTGTAAGACTACGTCAACCCGGGCCATTTTGTAGAAAGTTGGCTAATCAGAAAGCGAGTACAGAACAAGGGATCTTGACTTTCTTGAGATCTCAGACATCAAAATACTCGCTTTTCTATAAAAATTGCGAAAATTATGAGCTGAAATAACTTCAGAACACTTAATTACTCATCGTCGGACGTATTGCAGGTATTAAATTCCCTTAAAATAGTTTGAATCTCTAAAATGTGACAAACGTTTTATGGGATGGCCCGGTCGACGTGGTCGCACAGTAAATCTGCTGCAAAGGAAAGGTGTAATAGTATAATACGCGGAAAACGGATCTGCCTTGAGATGGACTACACTTTGGATAACTCTTGGTAACTTTGATACAGTCACTAGGAACTTTCACTTGAACCAGATCGTTTTACAGAACAATACATTTCTGAGACATTGTCTCTAATACTCTCTAACACGGTCTTTATCTCATAAAAGCAACAAACATTTTGGATCGCCACGCATAACTCAAGACACCTCGAAAACACTCTGATAACACGTTCGCTTTGATCAAACATTTCAGATCATGGTTGCCTTAGAATTGATTGTGGTAACTTTATTGGCATGCGTTTTCGCTGTGACGGGGATAGTAGGTAACGCGCTGGTTTTGGTGATCATATTGACCACGAGCGACCTACAAACACCGATGAACTATCTGCTTCTCAACGTATCCATCTTGGATATAATAACAAGTGTGACAACAATACCTTATATTGTTATCAAAGTGACTACTCTGACAATTCGTCTGTCGCTGAGACTATTTTACGTGATTCGGGTCGGATTTTTGGAAATATTTATTGTAAAGCCGATATCTCGCTTCCCTGGCTCGGCAACGTGATAACGCCGTTTCTTCTTCTCGCTGTGGCATTCGAACGGTTCATGTGCGTTGTTTACCCGTTTTGTAGCTCAGGAGGAGTAACGCGTGCGAGACTAAGGTGGATTATTCCTCTTTGCTGGTTCATCGGAATCATTTTCTTGCTGCCTTTAGTTGTAGCAGCAACATTCAATAAGGAAAAGAGAACCTGTGATTACAGTGTCGATTTTCTTGGCTTTACTTTAGCGTCTTTAACTCTTTTATTTGTCGTGCCATCTATATTGATGTGCGGGCTTTACTTCAAGATGATCCGCGTGCTGTCCAGAGCTGAGAAAGGAGTTGAGATCGCAGCTAAACATGCACAGCGCGCGCGCCGCCAGGCTAAGAAAAAAGTCGTCTTGATTGTGCTGACTGTTACAATACTCTTCGTCATTTGCTGGGGGATATCCGAGTCACTGTACCTTGCTTTCTCAAATTCAAACATCGTTTCACTTATCAACCAGGTCCTTATGTGCGGTAGTTCAGCAGCTAACCCAGTTGTCTATTTTACTTTTTTGAAACGATTCAGAGAGAGACTAAATAAAGTTATAAAATCGAGAAAAACAGCTATTGAAATGAATGTTTTGTCAGGAACTGAGACTTTTAAGAATGAAAAAGATTTGCCTGTGTTAATGAGCTACCGAAGCAAATCCTGAACATGAGTTTATCCTCCTGTGATCGCTTATAGTCTCAATCGTAATCGCAAACGATCGGGGGCGCTAGTTTTAATACATTCTAAGGACGGTTACTACCTGTGATCCGCACATTTCCGTTCATTCTCGCCAACGAATGCTTCAGTTAACAAATCGCGACCTTCATCTAAGTAGGTATATATCGGCGCTTTGAGAACCCGGCGCGCTTGTAGTTTGCAAGCACCGATTATTTCTTAGCAGGTTATTAACTGCCGCAGTTAGTATGCAGCTCATAGAGCGAATTTCATATAACGAATTCTCTACAGGAATAGAGAGTCTGAGATTAACCTTCCGTCGCCGTTACCTAATCAGGAGACAGTGGCTATACAAATCAAGAAGATAGTTTTGGCTATAATAGGTAAATAAGGAAATGCAGCATTTTAGATATTTAGATTTGTATCTTATAGAAATGCAAATGAGAAACAAAAGAAAACGAAAAACACTAAGTGCACGCAGTGAAGTATAGAAAAAAACATAAATAACTAATAAGAACAACACAATAATAATCACAGGTCCGTTGTGTATGTAAATTTGATACAAACACTATTGGCTGTAACTTATTTGCAAAGCAAAGATATGAAAAATATCTTGGATTTCTCTGCAAATTTTACAAGTTTTAAAAAAGAGAGGGTACTAGAAGCGACTACTAGAAGTAATTTAAGCTAGTTTACGACCTTCGAATCCGTGTTGTATAAGATCGGCTACATCACTCGTCTGCGGCTTGTGCTGTAAATCTGATACAACACTTCTGCTCTGTTGTAAAAAAAACTACACAATTTTCATATACATGTAATAAATCCCTGTTATGTTTGCATTTTATATATTAATAAGGCCCATCGTTGAACTAGATTGAATACGCTCAGATATTGAACATCCGGTGCCGCGATTCAATGTTCGTTAACTTATTGTCTCCGTTGCCCAATCGGGAGGACCTTATAGAACTTAGAATAGTTGCTCCCTAGATAGCTCAAGCTAATAACGGGAGGGACAGTCAGGGCGCCTAAAGCCTTCAAAGATCTTAACAGCAGGAAAGGCAGCTGATTGTATTCCTCCTTTGAATTCCGTATAATAGGACGTCTATGGGAGCATGGTGTAGAGGATTCGACGATTAGAGCAGTAATGTCAAAAGTACGCCCATTAACAAGAACGAATTTCAAATTAGGATAGCGTTCGATTGAGCAGCTGTTATAAAACCTCATTTGAAAAAATGAAATGACCATAGAAAGGAGGATTAGGCATTCTCTTGAACAAAGTTTGGCATTTGATTTGAAATCCAATCAAATTTGGTAGACGCTCTATGAAATCTGGGCTATATGACAAAAAAAAAACGACGGTCTAACATAATTCAGTGCGTACCGACAGTAAAGTATGACAGCAACGCTCCTTGCTAAACAACAGCTATAATATACAAATGCTCGGCACTTTATTTGAATCGAAACATGGTTCTAACTCAACTACTGCAGTGATTTCGAAGTGCAAGCGCAGAAGTTGAGGCAAGAGAGAGCATTTTCCAAGTAGACAGAAACTAAAACTATCGCAGCGGTGTATCTTATTTGGTGTGAAAGTAATGTGGCCTTCTCTTGGAAAATAATGTGGCATTTATTTGAAATCCGGCTAGGTGGCGCAGTGTGTTTGTGCACGGCACACTGTGCGTACGGTCCTGAGTTCGAATCCCGGATCGACCAACCGTATCGACTTTTCTCTGTTCCGAGTAGCTTGCTTATAGCTTTGAATTCCTTTCACCTGGAGCTCTGATAGAGAAAGGGGGGTAAGTAGTGCACCGTCTCCCCGATTAGTAGTGCACTCGTGCACGGCTAGAAGATTTGAGACGTTAATAAAGTTGCTTACTTACTTTTTTTTTTTTTAGTACAATATCTAGAAAATCTGGGCTATAAGAGGAAGACGATCTAACACGTAGAGGCAGCACAAAAGGCACCAACGCTCACAGATAAGCATATGGCAAAACAGCTACAATATATAATTATTCGGCACTTGATTTGTATCGAAATACGCATCTACTCAGCTACAGCGAGGTGATACAAAATGCAAGCGTAGCAGTTGAGGTCAAAGTAGACACAAACCAAACCTATGGCAGTGGTGTACCTCCTTGCCATAACTGTTACGGCCTGCGTGTTCTCTGTTACAGGGATTACAGGTAACGCGCTAGTCCTGCTGATTATTTCCACCACCAAAGATCTTCAAACACCGATGAACTATCTCTTACTCAATTTGTCCATCATGGATATCGTTACGAGCATTGCTATAGTTCCCTTTATTTTGGCCAGGCGTCCACAGTCGGGTAACTTTACCATCATACAAACGTCACTGCAAAGCTCTGAACGTACTACAGAAGACGCGCTCTGTAAACTGCGAGTGCTCGCATGGCTTGGGAGCACAGTGTCGCCGTTTTTGCTCTTGGCTGTGGCATTCGAACGGTTCATGTGTGCTGTTTACCCGTTTTCTAGCTCAGGAGGAGTTACACGCGCGCGGCTCAGGTGGATTATTCCTCTATGCTGGTTCACAGGAATTACGCTGCTTGTTCCTCAGATAGTGGTGATTAGCTACAATGGGACAACAGGAGCTTGTAGCATTTCAACAACAAGCTACTCCGTGCTCGGATATTCCTTATCAACTCTCGTTATGTTGTTCGCTCTGCCGTCGACTCTGATGTGCGGTCTTTACTTCAAGATGATCCGCGTGCTGTCCAGATCAGATCAAGGAGTGGAGATCGCAGCTAAACATGCACAGCGCGCGCGCCGCCGGGCTAAACGAAACGTGGTTATAATCGTGATGACTGTTACGTTGCTCTTCAACATTTGCTGGGGTATCAGCGAGACCCTTTACTATGTTATCTCCTATCTAGACACTCCAAGACTCAAGGAGCTCGCACCTCTTGTCGGTCAAGTTCTTATTTGCTTCAGTTCAGCAACAAATCCAATTTTGTATTTCATATTTCTATCGCGCTTTCGTGAACGATTGACATCACTGATAAGATGTAGTGGAACTGGATCACAATTGAGAGGAGGTGCCGAGTTGGGGATAGGACTCTCTTCTATTTACAACAGATCAGCGCGTGATGTAGTGACAGAAGGGAAAGATATCCAGGTGCTGTTGCACTACCGAAACAAAGAAATTGTTTTTTTAAAGGTTGTCGTGGCTAGTGAAAGTAAATAAGACGGATTGCCTTCTTAAACAGCCCGTGTCAGCCACTCTTTTGTTATTGTTATCGTTTTCGATATTAGAAGACGAATAGGCAGAATAGGCCTTATCACGGTTTACGCCGCTTTTTTGTTCAGTAGACAAGCCGTGCAAAACTCCACATAAACTCTGCAAACGCGAAGTGAAATGATTTACCAATTTCAATCGAGAACATTGCTCCATATTCTCTAAATCAGCCGATGGAAATGGATGCTTTCTCCAACTTGGTATGTTGCTATGCTGTCAAATTGGCGGCTGACACAGGATCTCTAACCAACACCAAATCCTTTATTATATTTCATTTTAGTTTTAGAAATAGGAATAAATTGCTAATGATGTAGTTATTTTAGGCGTGAAATTAGTAGCTTTTTGTGTCAAACTTGTCAAACGTTTGTCATCTGTTCCGACAAGGAATACCTAAAACCCGTTAAATTGCTATCCAATTCCATCCTCTCTAATGACAGAGGTAGACACACCGAAGCTGTATTCATCTGTCAGATAAATGGTTATTCAACAAATCTAGAGGTTCATTATGGTTATTCCGTATGAATCTAACTGCTTTTTAGCCGACCAAAGAACGACTATAATCCTGAATCTCGCTTTGATAGAACCATGCCGACTGTCTTTAAAAGACGAAAATACATTATGCGACGCTTTATGTTCCTCACAGTTGTCGCAAAATCGCAAAAAGTGACCATTTTAACTTAGTAATTCGCCTCCTAGAACATAATCGTAAAAACTAGTTCCAGAGCTAAGTCTAAATATTAAAAATTGTAGCAATAAAAAAGTGTCTGCAGTAAATAAATATTACAAATGCCGTGTTCAAAATAATATCCATTTCAAATACAAATTTCGTTCCCTAAAAGGAAAGGGTGTCGTATATTTCGACAAAAGGATTCCTTTTGGAGTGACGTAAGCTCCATTTATATACAGCTATTTTAAGATAGGTGGCCGGTCTTGCGAGCGCTTAAGCCTGTGCGCCCAGACCGAACGGCAGTTTGGGTAGAAACAAAACATTCTATTATAGCTCACTGGTTTAGCTGCTAACTTCTACAAAACAGACATTTGTTTAAAGCTTGTTTAAAAACATGTACGAAGTTAACTAATAACTCGTGTACTCGTGTAACTCGTAACTCATATACCAGGATAATCATAGATCACTAAATTGCGGTCAAAGCGAGTGTGTCATGATAACTGAAGAGGAAAATGTACAGAGATTTCATGGGCAAGTCCAGAGCCTAACTGGTGAAAATGCTGTTACAACTAGACCTGTTTTATTTCAATATAAAAACATCGAGTGTCGGAATACCTGGACTGGAGAGTGATAGAGGGTAGCTTTTCAAGTAACAGGGATTAATTGTAGCGAGACCAAAAGGCCACCAGCCAAATAACTGGGAATTGTACTGAGTTCCAAAGGCCCCCAACCGGGTAATATTCTGAGGTAGTGAGATCCGAAGGCCATCTTGCCGAATAAAAACTATGATATGAAGCAACCTCGTTCCCAGGGTCTTCTCAGTCGTTTTCAAAATGGCAGTTAGCTCGGGAGAAGACCCTGGGGGAGGCTGAGTCACATGACCATCTCGAAACAAAGGGCAAACCTCGTTCCCATGTTTTCAAGCAGTGGTCATGCGTGGTCATGTGACTCAGCCTCCCCCAGGGTCTTCTCTGAGCTAACCGCCATTTTGAAAAACGACCGAGAAGACCCTGGGGACGAGGTTGGATATGAAGTTCGCTTTCTTCTATTCGTCGTATCTGCGTCGCGAACGACTGCAAAATTCTCCGTAAAACCCGGTGGGTTTCGTGTTTACAACGAAATGGAACACTGTTGGTTGAGCCTGCAATATTGTAGCCGTCGTTTCTTTTCGTGTGACATGCGCTAGTTACCGTATTACCATTCCACCTCCGTTTGAGAGCTATTTCTCTAGTATACTCAACCTCGTCCCCAGGGTCTTCTCGGTCGTTTTCAAAATGGCGGTTAGCTCAGGAGAAGACCCTGGGGGAGGCTGAGTCACATGACCATCTCGAAACAAAGGACAAACCTCGTTCCCATGTTTTCAAACAGTCTTCTCCTGAGCTAACCGCCATTTTGAAAACGACAGAGAAGACCCTGGGAACGAGGTTGTAGTATACTATTATTGGTTGTGTGCTGTCTGTTTTTTGCGCCGACCAAAAACCTTTCTTCAAAATTAAAAAAAGTGGTCCCTCTATAAAGCGGTCGCCCTCTATTAATCGACCACTTTACTCGGTCCCAGGGTTTCCGCTTAATAGAGGTACCACTGTAGCTGTATCACCAAATTTCCATACCTCTAGTAATTCGGAGAAGTCCTGGTCCCCGCTAATGTGCTGGTCAAGGTAATTCCAGTTGTACTTGTCAAGCTCGTCATGCTGGAACTCCACTTCGGCGGGTAGGAATCCTCGGCAACGCTCGGCCCACAGCCGATACCTATACGACCAACACACGACAGGGTTACGACAGCTAGCCTGAGAGTATCAGGCCCTCTTGCCCTCTCCTTTCAAGGCCCATCACCAACCGGGAGCCTTTGCGCCCCGTTTTCTTTTGTTTTCAAATTGATCCATTGTTTTTTGGGTGCTCTGATTGGCTAAGAGTCCGCAAAGGCTGTCGGTTGGTTATGGGCCTTTCAGACTACACGAAAGCGGCCCGTGGAGTTTCAGGGAAGAGAAACCTGGGCGAGATTTTGGTTGCGCGCGCTCGTGCTTGTTCTTATTTCGTTCATCGAATCTTCTCCGCTTTCTCGTTTCTCTCTGTTCTTACAGCTAAAATCGTTGCATCGCGACCCGCGTTTTCAAAACATCGATTTGTTTTTGACATTGCTGTTCCGCGAGTTAAATCTTATGCGCCAATCAGATTCTTGCCCTGTTTCGCCTAGTGCAGTCGCCTGGCTTTCTGTCGCGACGTTGTCTGGTTTAGTTCAGAGGAAAGCCAGTTGACTGCACTAGGCAAAACAGGGCAAGAATCATTGGCTCAGAGAGTTTGATGTGTCCTGATGTGGACGTTGCGTCCGGCTACAATGTTGCGCTAGATGTTTTCTAGTTTAGCCAGGGTTGACCAGGCACTCTTGGAATGTTAAAGCCAGTCCTTTTATAAAGCTAACGAGTTCCACGTCCCTAACAGTAACAGTGCGAGGCCAAACTTATCTCTCGGGTTCAAACGAATATACTAGTCATGATTTAGGACCTGTTTCTATTTTTAGGGTATTGTTCGGTATTGTTTTCTGATGTGAATGCCATTGTTCTATTGCACGATGGAAGAATAGAACGAAGAATAGACTCCCTAAATCATGACTCCTATGCAAACGAAGGCTGTTGCTGAACTGTGACATTGGGTATTCTTACCTGTAGGGTACTGTAGTGGTAGTGCTAGGGTTTCGGGGCCGATACCTTGTGACATTAATCTGAGATCGGTTCGGCATTGCGCTAAGGCGATGAAGATTTCTTCCGAGGGTTAGAAAATACTCCTCGGTCTCGTAATAATCGTCACTTGGATTCACCGATGGAAAGGACTGCGGACGGTCCGGACTCATCTTTGGCTGGTTGGTAGATATCTGAAAACCCTAAAAGAATAACATGGACTCCAATTTTCTAGTACACTACTTCTGTGAAGAGGTGAATTTCTAATTAAGATGTAACTTACTTAGAAATAGCTTTCATGAGTTTTAAGGTCAAGGAACACCTTCGAGGTACTTTTTCGATAAAATGGAATACTTTGATGAAATAAAGTTGTATATTGACAAGTGACACATCAAGTGACTCACCCTAGAAAGCCTTTGCGCGACGAGTTCAATCAGAGTCTGTTCTACTGTAGTGGGATGACGAACCCGGCTGACTTGTTCCTCAGATCTTGGGTGATAAACGATACAAATTACATTACAAACTAACGCCTCAGGACGGGGGGGGGGGGGGGGGGGGGGGGGGTGTTGACTTGAAGTCACATTTTCACCGTTTTGGTCTGGCGCAGGTAAAGAAAATATGTCTAACTTTTCAAAAATGCAAAAACACCTGCCTTATGCCCTATTAAAATACTTTTGACCGCGAAAACGTGACAATGCTTGATTTCCCGATGTATTTCCTCTTACAGCAGGGATCAGACGGTGATGAGAGTTGACGAGAGCTAATGAGAGGTGATGAGAGTTTTCCCGCTTGATCGCGAGCTCTCATCCACTCTCATTCACTCATCCGCTCTCATGCACTTTGAACACTTTGAGTTGTTTACCGTTTGATCGCGCGGATGAGAGTTTTTCAGTCAGCAGCTGCCGCAAAAGAACTGCAGGTTCATTTGGTTCCTGAACTGTAGGCTTTCCTCCGCGGACAGGAACTGGGTGCTAGTGCTAACGCTGGCTTTCATCAGCTCTCATCACCGTTTGATCGCTTCTCGTGAGAGTGGATGATAGTTGGAACTCTCATTAGCTCTCATCAACTCTCATCACCGTTTAATCGCTTCTCGTGAGAGTGGATGATAGTTGGAACTCTCACTAGCTCTCATCAACTCTCATCACCGTTTGATTCCTGCGTAACACTTACCCGTCGAGATGCCTGTTCGGGTTGCTGGTCGAACGAAGTCTGGTATCAATCTCGTCCACCCCGACGCATAGTTCATAGTGGAACTCGAGGAAGTCGGAGTCTAGCGAGTCCTTGTCAGGATTGTATTCAGAAGTAAGCGGTAAACAGGCGGGGATAGACAGGGACTTCCAGTCTACATAGGTCTAGGAGAGAAATAAACTAACCAATCAACGGCGTCCGATAGACCATTCGCGTACCGCTCCCGGTCCGTCATCTTGCGGGGGAGACTCTGGTGACAGTCATTTGAGGGCCTCGCTGATTGGCTAAAACGGGGCACATACAAAACTGCATTGCAGCTCTGTCTCGCATGTGAAAAAATACTTCATAACACCAAACTTCATTTGCTAATTGCCTTTTAACTACAACGTCTACGCTTTACAAGGAATTGTAAGGTCGTACGTATGAGGAGGAGGAGGCTCTGGGAACGAGAATGTCAATAGACCACTTTCTCAGGTACCTTGAGCCATTTGCATACCCAGAGCTCCGCGGCCCGTTTGCTCGCGAGGGAGGCTCTGGGGACATCTATTTGAAAGCCTTCGCTGATTGGCTGATTGTAAACGCAAACCCCAACGTACAAAAATCAGCCAATCAGCGAAGGCCCTCCAAATGGATGTTCCCCGAGCCTCCCCGCGAGCAGACGAGTCGGGGTACTCTGGGTACGAGAATGCCACTCGCCTTGAGCTTGCGTCCTGCGCATGCGCTCAAGATCGCGTGTGAACGAGCCCTTACCTTTATAGCAGCCGTCCAGTCGTGCTCAAGAGTAGCCCGGTCCAGCTTGTGGAAAAATAAATTCGGTCGAGTAAAGCGGCGACGTCCTGGGGTCGACTGTTCTGGGACCGCGATGTAGTGGTCAGCGTTAGGTCCTGTGATACATACGCGCTTGGAATGTCCACGGGCGAGTCGGACTGGGTACTACAAATCTCCACGGCGTCCTCCATGTCCACGTCGTCATAGTCTGAGTTTTCTTGTTCGTCTGATTTTGTCTTGGAGGCGATGGATATCGCACGCTTTCTGGCTTGTACGAGGGACTGGAAGGCGTCTCCTACAGATTCGGACTAAAATAGTGCGAATGATTAGAAAATGTATTGTTATCGATGTAACAGTATTTCATGTGACTGACGTTTCGAAAAATCATTCAGAGTCTCAAACATAAAGGTCACATCAAATAGCTCGCACTGGCTCCCTGTTTCCTTTTTAGACCAGGCCAAGGTTCTCATTCAATATCAACATAGCGAACAGATCGAAATGTTAGTGAAAAGATCCGAGCTTTGAACTTTCTTTGCGCGCGGGTAACCTGTGTTATGTCGAATTCAGCATTCCACCATTGAATTCCACGTTATAATCTCACTCGTTTTCAGCCAATCGACGCGCGTGTGTCATAAGAATTAAGCAACGTGATTCTATATCGCGGCATTCAATATCGCGGCACTTTTCACAGTCATACGAAATCTGCTCTAGCCCACCTAGCAAGCGTTTCCGTGGAGTTTAGTGTCACAGAAAAGAGGTACGAGGGATTTTCGATGACTTGGCCGCGCGAAATATGGGATGTTTCTCTGAGGGTCATGTAGAAGATATCGGAAGACCTTTAGAACCTATAGGATTGATGCACCTCAGTGAAAACAATGGAACACAAGAGTAGAACGAGAATAGAATAGAATGCATCAAGCCAATAGCGTTAGATCTTAAGGCGCGACCAAACGGTGATGAGAGTTGATGAGAGCTAATGAGAGGTGATGAGAGACTCTCATCCGCTCTCATGCACTTTGAACACTTTGAGTTGTGGACCGTTTGATCGCGCGGATGAGATTTTTTCAGTCAGCAGCTGCCGCCAAAAGAACTGCAGGTTCATTTGGTTCCTGAACTGCAGGATTTCCTCCGCGGACAGGAACTGGGTGCTAGTGCTCACGCTGACTCTCATCAACTCTCATCCCCGTTTGATCGCTTCTCGTGAGAGTAGATGAGAGTGGATGATAGTTGGAACTCTCATTAGCTCTCATCAACTCTTATCACCGTTTGATCCTGCTTTACGTAACTGTTCTCTGTCCTCTGAATCCCACTTGAAACGCTTGCTACTGCAGGCTACGGAGGATGCGGAGTGTGACCATAGCGTACCTTTTCTGTCTGTTCCACAGTAGCCTCCTCCTGAGACGTCTGCTTCTCAAAGTGTCTCCGCACGATCTCACCGTCCCTACCCTTAGGAAACACGTGCGCCCAGCGGTGTCTGTTACACGTCCAGCTACGTGTGCGCATGCGTGAAATAGAAATTTATCAATCAATTGTTTGGCTTGGTTACACGAGAGCTAGCGCTCTTTCGGCTCCATCAAACCAGCGCATGAAATTGTTCTTTCGTTTCGTTTGCATTTTATGATTAAAAATTTTTAATTTTGAAGCCTAGCTACAATCAAATGTTGGAACACTTTGCGGAGAGAACACGCTCTCCCTGCCCTCCCTTCAATGTTGATCAAAATCGTGTCCAGTATTATTTCCCGCTCAACATTGGAAGGGGAAGAAAGGACTAAGTGTTCTAACGACTTATGCATTTGGTTGTAGTCTTAATTAGTTCAAAACACCTCACAGAGTCTGCGTGAATCAGCCAGACATGTTCACTCGTTTGATTGACGGAAGCCAAACCGCGGTTTGTTAGTTGGCGTAGAGTTCGCAGAATTATGAACATTGCAGTAACGCATCAAAACATCAAAAACAGCTGTTCCTCAAGTCCATATAATACGTACTTGCATGGTATATTCAGCGGTCTGAACGGGTTGATAAGAGTGCGGCGAGGACGACCGCTGGGGGCTGGGTCTAGCAATGGTCTTGACGCGCCTGCGCTGCCTACGACGAAACGCTGCCCGTTTGCTTCCACGCCAGCCACGTCGGAGCTTCTCCTTCGTTCGTACTCTAGATGAAGCAAGATATGCAATTATTAGCTGTAGTAACGATACCCATTTACAGCTGCTCCCACACAAGAGCAAGCTAGATATTTCAAGAGGTGGACAGAGTGCGCAAATACGTTTAGAAAGGTCAAACGAGGGAGCGCGTTTGGCGTTTTTTCTTTAATCTTTAATCTTTAATTTAAACTAGTTGTAGCTCTCGCTAAAAGTGCCAACGAGCAATTACAGTGAATCATATTTTGCCCTTTTGAAAATATGAGTTCTTCTGACTCACTGCTGCCCTAATTTCATTTGGCCGACTATAGAGACAAATCTATACCTCTAAATTTCATACATGTAAGGTTGCATTTCCAATAACAACAGAGCGAGAAATATATACAAACACAGCATCGCGGCGTTGGCTACACGGGCGCACTTCAGAAGTGGACAAGGGGTCAAATAGTAGATTTCGCTTCTGACACTGATAGTGCTCAAGTATTTGGTTACCACTTTCAAAATCCTGGCACTTTGATTGGCTAGTGGTTAGTCGTAATCTTACGCTTGTACCAACATTATAAGGCATAACTAATCAAAGATCTAGGCGTAAATCCACTAAGAGAAAACGCTAGCAACTGAAAACAGAGTCGTTACTTTACGCCTAAGTCTAAAAAGTTAGGCGTAAAAGGACATTTTTTAGGCGTATTTACGCCTGTATCGGGCGCAATTTCGAGCCCTGTTCACGCTGGCTTTGAAAGGTATTTTCAACTTATATTGACTAGCTAGGCTACAAAACCAAATTTTCCACCATCAAATGCAAACGAAACTGATAAAAAGTCCATGCGTCAGTCTTAACAGGTTTGATGTACGGAAACCAAAACGCAGTTTGGAGTTCGGAAAACTATAAAGTGTGAGTTCGCAGAATTATGAAAATCGTAGTAAGGTGCTACACATTTACAGCCATTCTCAGTTACACGCGGTCGCCGGGAAAAAAGCTTGCAAGCGAAAACTCGTTTTCTGCCTTGTCTGAGCGGCGAAAGCACGTGCGTTGCCATGAAAACTTTGACAAAATAACGAGTTTTTGCTTGCAAGCTTTTTTCCTGGCGACCGTGTGTAACTGAGAATGGCTATAAAGCGAAGTCGCATTTACGACGTGCGATAACAAATACCTTTTGTAGCATATGAAGTGTAGTCCAGCGATGATGAAAGGCGTGCTCGGATTGGCTGCTGAACTGCTTGCCTCTCAGGCTGTGGAATAACAAAACAAGACAAGATCGGAGTAGTTCGAGTAAGCAGCTACAAAAATATTGCAACATCATTTGCATTACATTAATGTTCCCAACCCATGAAGAGATGAGGAGACAAATATGTGGGATAAGGGGAAGGGGGAAAAGTGCTCCTAAGGAATTTTAAATGTTTTGGATTAAGTTGGCAAATACCAGTTACCATGGCAACAATGATCATAAGGGCAAAATTCCCATGTGGGGGCAAGACATTCCCCTGGAATAACCATCCCTATGCAAGCTTCCTAAGTGGGGCCAAGCATCCCCCCAGACCATGAGAGGTCATCATTCTCTCAACTGCAAGGAAGCAAGGATCATGTTTCCATGGCAATCAGGCCACAAGAAAAATACCAGTTGAAAATAGCCCATGAGAGTCTATGGGCCCAAAAAGTGTTCTGAAAGGAGCACTTCACCCCTTCCCAGTATTTAATAGTTTGTACACTGGTAAAACATACATATCGGTTCGATCGCAAAATACAACTCATTTTCCTAATCACAGAACCACCTTTGTGGTTTGGTATAACAGTTCCACTCATAGTTCTATGTTCATAATCACTTGTGTTGTCCCCAGTGTCTTATTGAAGCCTCCTGCTGAGCTTGGGAAATTACACCAATGTTCCTTTGATCTGGCTCAACAAAACAATTTTACTACATCTAGGATCTAGCAAGTATTTTCAACCTAGTATGTTCACAAATAGCATCAATGCACAGGCTTAGTTCATAACCAGTGGGAGGGAGGGTGGGATTCAGAGTAAAATCGAGTGATTTAGGGACACTTTGTCCAGGAGTCAGCACAAAATGTGTAAGGAAACGTTAGAGACAGTGTCAGTGATTGACAGTGCTATAAAGTAAGCCTGTGATTGGTAGAATGACACAAAGAGTACCGTAATGTAACAAAACACAAAGTGAACTTTGCTCCCAGATGAAAGGGTCTCTGTTTATAGAGCTATTTAGTTACAGAGGCATGTAACATGAGA
Organism: Scolanthus callimorphus; assembly: GCA_033964015.1. NCBI lineage: Eukaryota > Metazoa > Cnidaria > Anthozoa > Actiniaria > Edwardsiidae > Scolanthus > Scolanthus callimorphus. The sequence goes on from CM066919.1 coordinate 8,825,026, forward strand.
CAAAATAACATTATCAAATGCAGAGGACCAGGACTAAAGGCTGAACATCAGTGCAGATAAAAAAAAAACTTCCTGCTTTGGGGGCAAGCCACTTCCTGGTTGTCACATTAACTTAAATTTATATGCTATAAATTTGGCTTTACATTTAGTAGTGAGACTTTTTTTTCGATATCTTGTGAAAAGAGACCGTTTCTAGTAGGTAACAGATTCTATCCCGCTTGATTTCGGATTTTATCCCCCTGGACTCCGGATTTCGGATTTCAAACTGTCTTGGCGTTATTAGAAATGGTTTCTTTTCACAAGATAAAAAAAACATGCTAAGAAAAGAGCAGCCACACGTTTCAAATGCTAAAACCTATAGAAGTATGTTCATACCGATTTACATGGTATGGCGATTCCTACTCCCAGTCCAGCAGGGGGAGACAGTACTCTTCTCATTGGTGCAACCTCCTGACGTGTCCTGCATAGCTTTTCAAGATTCGAGGAGCTGCTTGCTCGAAATTCTGGGAGTGAGTTGAAGGTTCGAGAAGTAGAATGCTGTGATAGCTTCACTGCTGAGCCCACACAGAATATGGTGCCATCGTATGCATCGTAGTCAGTGCGGTCTGGAAGTTCATTGGTCTGGTCCTGTTCTTGTGCATTCTGGAAATTCTTATGCAAACCTGAAATAGGGAAAATATTTCTTAAAAATGTCAAAGACAAACACCAACAACAGCATCAATAATAGCAGCAACAACAACAGCAATAGCAACAGCAACAACAGCAGCAGCAACTTACAACAACAACAACAGCAGCAACAACAATGGCAACAGCAGCAATGACAACACCAACAACAATGGCAACAGCAGGCAACAGCAAGCAACAGCAAACAACAATAGTAGCAGCAACAACAACAGCAGCAGCAATAACAGCAGCAACAGCAACAGCAGCAGCAATAACAGCAGCACATGCAACAGCAGCAGCAACAGTAGCAACAACAACAACAGCAACAACAACAGCAGCAGCAATAACAATGGCAACAGCAGCAACAGCAACACTAATAACAATGGCAAGAGCAGCAGGCAACACCAACAACAATATGGCAACAAAAACAGCAATAACAATGGCAACAGCAGCAATGACAACACCAACAACAATGGCAACAGCAAGCAACAGCAGCAGCAGCAACAACAGCAAACAACAACAGCAGCTGCAACAGCATCTACGACAACAACAGCAACAGGAAACAACAGCAGCAGCATTACAGCAAAATTGACAAGAGCAACAACAACAATGTCAACATCAACAGTAACAACAACAACAGCATCAGTAAAACAACAACAACAGCAACAACAATAGTAACAGCAATAGCATCAACAACAACAACAACAGCAGCAACAGCAAAATTGACAGCAGCAATAACAACATTAACACCAACAGCAACAACAACAGCAGCAACATCAACAGCAGCAGCAGCAGTAAAACAACAACAGCAGCAACAGTAAACCAAAAATTGCAAGAGTGGCAGCAACAGAAGCAACAGCAGAAACAACAATAGCAACAACATTTACAATTACAACAACAACAGCAACAGTAAAACAATGGTTGCAAGAGCAGCAGTAGCAACAACAGAAGCAACAGCAAAAACGCCAACAACAATGGCATTAGCAACAACAACAACAGCAACAATGACAACAACAAAAAACAGCAGCAAGAGCAACAACAACAACAATTATGTGATGTACCTTTCAGGTAAGGGTTCTCTGTCACCCCACAGCCAACGTAGTTCAGGACAACTTCCGGTAACCTGATCCTGGGTACAAATGTATCTGAGGTGACCTTGGCCTTGGGTGAGGTGTAAAAGCTGTGATTGATCCAGTGTGGGATGTTATAGTCATCTCCCAGACTCACTCCCTTACCAAGACTCTTGTTACGGAATTTGAACATAGGGACGGAGTGAAGGGGCTGCTCGGCCATGCAGACAAGATCTGTTGCTACACCTGGGAAAAGGCAAGTGTTAAAAAAGCTTGAACTGACAAGTCTCTTTGGCAGGTCCCACGGCATATTGGGCTGTTGAGGATCCCTGGAATTCCAAGGGTGGGTAGTCCTAGAACAGCCTGGAATTCCTGGACTGGGCATCCCAAAAATATAGAATTCCAGGGTGGGTAAACATATATCCCAGGGTGGTGAAGACCAAGTCACTGGAATTCCAAGGTGGACAGGGACAGCTTAAACCTTCCAAGGTGGGTGGTTTAAACTGGGGCAATCAACAGAGGAGGGTGTTGATTTTGTTGTGTGACTGCCAATTTTGCACGTCGCAGGCCACAGTAATGACAGGAAGATTTTGTGAATGACTCAATTGAGTGAACTGAATTGACAAAAAACTATTTTCACATATTAGGCTCCATCCACCTAATATGGACTTGATATATTCTCCCAACTAGCCATCATTTTTTTATTATTTTAAAAAGAAAACAACTAGCCATCAATATTTTGTGGTATGGTCTCAAAATCATAATACATTTAATTATAGGATCACAGCTTACCACTATCAATCATTCTTTGCTTAATGATGTTTGTCAGTGCTCTGTCAACCTCAAACACCCCTGAGCCTGGGGTAATAATGACAGTAGTTTGGCCAGTTCTCTCAAAGTTTCGGTCCACAAAGTGCTTCTCAAATACTGAAAAATAAATGAACATGATTACAAGAAAAAATTGGTAAAAGAATTTCCCAAACATCTGGTAGATTTAATCCCTGTCTTTCATACCATTCATAGTCAGGTTGACAGCTTCAAGGATATTTCCCTCAAACGAAGATGAGTTACAACCTGCTGGCATCTGTGGATTGTCATCATGGCAACAGTTGATGTATCTGGGGTACTGGTTGAAGTGGTGCTTAAGTTTCACCAACACTGGCAACCAATCCTCTCTCTTTTCGCCTTGCACAATCACATGGTAAAAATCCTCATAAAATCGGCCATAACAGTCTTGGAGAACACAGGCTCTCTTGTCTAGTGAAAAATCATCTGGAACAATTAAAGTTTACTGTACAGTTGCTAATCAATTCATTCATTTAGAATAATATAAAGAGTTATGGTGTTGCACACTGGGGTTAGGTTACTTAGCAAGCAAGCAAGACAAACTAACAAATAAATAAATAAATGACAAGTAGGGCTCAGAAATAAAATGGGAGAAATACAGTGAATATAATACACTGGTATAAAGTGAAAAAATATTGAGATTCCCAGCAAAAACACAAGAGTAAATGCCTCTCTACCTGATCCTTGAAACACCTACATTTATGAACTTACCAATGCTTTTGGCATCATAGAATGTTCTTGAGAAAAGCACTATCGTGACCTCATGTGAGGCTTTCTGTTCTTTCCATTTAGTGAACAATTCATAAAGGAAGCCATTGATTGTCTTCTCAAAGTACAGGTCACCATTTAAATCAAAATCCCACATCTCCTGGCCCATTTGAATGAACAGGAAAACTTGTGCTGTTAGGGACCTGAAGGCAACCTGGAAGGACAATGCATATTACAAAATATTTTGAAGAAATCTTTTGAAGAAATGTGAAAAGGTAAATTTTCATGGCCCATCAGTGCCAAATGCACTTGTCTGTCTCTTCTTCACTGGGATTCTTCTACAGATCTCCAGTTGATTGAGGCTGAGCTGAATTGACATATTGACCAGAATTTCTACCATCAACCCTGCAAACATGTACAGTCTTTTTCTGATGAACGTAAAAGCATTTTGAGTCATGTTTTAGTTACCCTAGTGTCTTTAGTTATTACTCCGCATGACACTTTCTCCCCCTTCATCCACAGCTCATGAATCTGGCTGCCAATAGCACAAGCTGACACCTTCTTGCTGATGTAAACACAGCTATCGGTGAGAGCCTTGGACAATCTCCACATGTCATTCCTACTGAAGTACTGGTCCTTTATCAGAATCTCTGCAAGCTCTATGCTAACATCCTTGGGATCAACCTGAAATAAGAATGGTATATAGTGATGCTACTCTCTGATTGGCTGAGGAAAATATTCATTTGAGATGTAAGAAGATGGACATTCTCTTTTTTATTTTTATTTTTATTTTACATAAATATAAATATACATAAGTGACATACATGAAGGTGGCAAGATGGACATTCTCTGTTGCCAATCAAAGAGCCTTGATGTTCATGCAAAACTTCATGTGAGTATTTACCCTACTCTCATTTTTTAAATAAACAACATCCTAAGAGAGGAGGAAACCACTGCTCACAGGGTAGGCCGACGGCAAGCGAAGGAGCGCTTGCCATCAGCCTAAGAGAGGAGGAAACCACTGCTCACAGGGTAGGCCGACGGCAAGCGAAGGAGTGCTTGCCATCAGCCTAAGAGAGAAGGAAACCACTGCCCACAGAGTACTGAGATCCCTGCTGGTCTGAGAAAACCTGAGAACGAAAACTGAGAGAAATACAGTAAATATATGGCAATTCAGAGAAATTTTGCAGGGAGAGATGAGTGGGAGAGACTGCAGAATACCCCCTCGTGTATAGCTATTCCTTCCCAAAAACTCGTCAACTCATCAATTGGTCAACATGTCAACACATCAACTCGTCAACATATCAATGTGTCAACTTGTCAACTAGTTACTTAGTTCTCTCAAGCGCACTGTAGAACGAGAATAATGAGTTAGTTATCCTCAGCACGTTGATGGGTTGACGCATTTCTTTTAGGGTATAGCTATACGTGAGGGATTATTCTGCAGTCTAGCCGAGGAGTGATATAAAATCTAGAGAAACAAAAAGACTTAAGCTTATGCGCTCGCAAATATTTCCCACGGCAGAAACTCAGTCTGACCTTGTTGACTTTGACATCGCCATACGTCCTGAGCTGAAACTGATTCGCAACAGACTGTAGAATACTGATAGTGTCTTTCTGTTGGAAGTCACTCCTGATGCTGTTAATCTGTAACAGCAATCGCCGCGAGCCCTCCTCTCCAGGGTGATATATCTCCAACACATCTCCTATCCGACAGTCCGGAAAATCCTTTGGATTTACTATCAGAGCATCCTCGCTAAAATTATGTTGATGCACCCACAACTTGAATAGCTTCATCATCAAGCTAACAGCATTCCAACTCTATACATGTTACAATATTTCTGATGGCGGAAATTGAATGGAAACGTTTGCGCGTGGTAAAGTTCAACTCGACCGCCATTTTGATTTTCTGGTAATACCGCTGATCTTAGAAATCTCAGGCGCAGCTTTGACTCCAGTTTCCTTCGGTCAGTTTAGGAACGCCTGGTCAGTTTCTTAATTTTCATGATCGTCCAACGATGCTAGCTAAATGCAATGCTAGAAAATATAATCTCCAGAAAGCGCTTTTTTATTATTTCATATTGATTTCTCTTTTTCAAAGTTTGGTATTGTGAGCTGATGATTATTCGTCGAATCGTCCCGCCACAAATATGGTTACTGCATGCAAGCGTTTTTGGTGTCAGAGGGCCGACATCAAGTCGAGGTGACACGGGTAACAGGGCTTTGAGCTCTGCTGCATATAGCGATGGAGTTATTCAGGCACTAGAGAGCAATACTCCACGAATAAGGTAGTTCACCTTCCACAATTCCACACAGTTTAAACTCAAAATTTGGGCCATATTGCAAAAAATGACCAAAATTGTACATTGGAATTCGACTAATTTCGACTAATTTCTGATAAATTTTTGCTCTCTTTCAAATGATGTTTTCATCTTTTTAGTTTAAATTACTTGACTTATGTAGGTCAACAATGGCAAACATTCTGAAGAAGTTTATCAATCTGGACCCTTTTTGAATGACGTTGTCCATTTTACATGAAGCTGATATTTCTGCATGTTCCATTCTTTGATTGTTATTAAATTTTCTTGCACTTTCCTAGGTCTGCAATTTCACTAAATCACCGTAAATCTAGAGAAAAGCAAAATCGTGTTCTTCTAGAAGGTTGGCGTTTGGTCCATGATGCATTGCAGGCTAAGGCAGAGCCTGTGGTCATATTCTACAGTGACAAGAGACTGATTGACAAGTTGCCAAGTTGTACTCCACAGAGACTGTATTGTCATGTTAGCAACAACACTATGAGGGGTTTATCATCAACAGTAACACCACAAGGGATTGTAGCTGTCTTTAAGAAACCTCATCAAGGCAGTAACACTGATGGGAGAACTTTACTGTCAAGACTTCCATTAACTGTTATCTGCGATGGGATGAGGGATCCATCTAATTTAGGTTAGTTCTCCTATGAAGTTCAGCCTACTAGGGGTAACGATGGGTAAATCCGAGACTTGCCGAGACGCCAAGACTGGCAGTTTAAAATCCGAGCCCGAGACGGAGAGAAAATTTCAGCTCATATATTTACTGTATTTAAAAGTTTGAAGGTGAAAATCAGAGGTTCCGAGACGCACGTTAAAAATTCCGAGATTCCGAGACTCTACTAAAATTTGGCGAGACTCTTGATATTTTAGGGACCCATTGCTACCCCTCCTACTCACACTTCAAGCCATAAAAATTGAAATAAGAGCCCCATGCAGGTGTGAACATGCAGAGACCTCCTTGAGTTGAAAATAAAATTATTCAATTTGTCTGGATCTTAGGGTTATCAGGGCTATCTATTTACTTGAGGATTAATAGATTATGATATTTCAAGGAAGGAGTTTCAGGCTACAGCATGGAACTTAGATGTTTAATATATGTAGTTTATAAATGGAAAATCTTAATTCTGTTTGCATGGTTTAGGTACAGTTGTCCGTACATGTGCTGCAGCAGGGTGTCAATCATTGTTCACATCTAAAGGCTCAATGGATGTTTGGGACCCCAAGGTTCTGAGGGGTGGGGCCAGTGGGCACTTCAAGTTGCCTATATTCCATTCTCTCACCTGGAACGAAATTGAGAGCAAACTTGACAAGGATGTCAGGATATTCATAGCTGATTCTGATAAAACAGGTAATTATATTGTGTGATTCCAGAAAAAATCCTTTTGTTTCAAAATCATATATCATCATAATGATTTATTAAGTTTTTAACAATTTCTCTTTGTTTTCAATCTAGAAAGCAGCAGAAATCATTTTAATGTGGACTGGACACTAGGTCCCAGTGCTTTAATTATTGGAGGAGAAACCACAGGCATCAGCAGCGAGACTAAGGAATTTGCTAAAGAGAGGCAAGGACAGTCTGTTTTTGTGCCAATGATTGACAGCATGGACAGCTTAAGTGCATCAATGGCAGCAAGTTTGATTGTATATGAGGCATTCAGACAGGTAAATTATTCAGGGTCATAGCCATTTCAGGAAGTGGGAGAATTCTGCACTGATTTTCTCCCCCTTAAAATATATGGGAAGGATCTTCCTATCCCTTAGGGTGTAAATAACACTCAAACAAGTGTTATCTATAGGTGTCAGATATCCAACGAGCTGTCTGCTATCCCTTTAGGGGGGGGGAGTCTCCCATCTCCCTTACAGTTGGCACATAAATTGCTCTGTTTGTGTACTGTAGACCAGAAAAAACAATTGTCACATAAAATACTTGTGTTACAATGCTTAATTGAAAACTTTTTTAATCAAGACACTTTTGACAAAGCTGGAAAAGTATATCTCTTACACAGTTTGTCTTCTTGTGTCTCTCCCGACATTGCACTTGCTCTTGAAAGTTGTGCTCTGATGCTTACCTCATTTTATGGCTTTTTATGACGATAGCACAAGAACTTGTTAAAATTTCTTAAACTTTTGTTATAACAAAATGGTAAAATAAAAAATGTGGGTGCCCAATCTTGTTTTTGCGCAATATTCCAAAAAGCGACTTTTTCTTAGTCTTTCTTGCTCAAATTGGGATATTTAGCTTGCGTGCGCGCTCGATCGCGTCATTTCGAAAGAATTTCACAGCAGCGAGCCCTACATAATATGAGCCCGGATAATACGCCACAGGATAATACGCGACATTAGAGCCTGGATAATACGCCACAATGCTCGCCAAAGTTATAATAATTTTGGATATATTGCACTGATGTATCCTTCTGTTGATTTTTTTTTCATGACCAGCACAGATTGGCCAAGCTGCAATATTTTACTAATGTCAAATAATTCCGAAGTTTCATTGTTTGTGACTCGGCCTATAGGCGTTTCAACACATAAAATGGACAGAGTTGACGGTCCTAACTCAAGGCAAAAAAGAAAAGAAAAGGTTTCGTGTAAGAGAACATTCCCAGCAGAGGTCTCAAGGTCTCTCATTTTCTCTCGCCTTGAAAATAGAAAGGTGTATAAGTATTTTCCTTCTATTTTGCAAATACACTAAAACCAGCCCTCTAGCTACGACACTGAACTGTGCAATGTTTATCAAACAAGGTATGATTTTAATTTCGTCACGTGTTTTTTTTTAATCAAGAACGAGTCCAATGGTCTGCTGGCGATGATGAGCTTGAACTAACTTTGCCACTACAACTATTAAAGATCGTGTATCAGTAGTTTTGTGTCGCTGTGGGGTGGAAATCGGTCGGCTCTTCTAAATCCGTGCTCTCCTGGCGAGAGAAGTAGCAGGAAGCCATTGTGGGCGGCGTTGAAGGCCCGTATAACTAATAGGCCAATGCCACCAGTTCATTACACTTCTATTTTGGGAAGGAAATTTCCACTCATTATACTAACATTTATTTGCCTGTTCAGCAAGTGAACCCTTTTAACCTACTTTCACCATGTTTCACTTGGTCAGCAATTTATTTTCTCATACCAGCACGCAAGAAAAGACGGCGACTGAATTACAATGAAAACGAAAATATTTATTTAATTGGTTTACGGCTTTGAAAACTGCATTTTTGCCTTATAATAAATCAGAAGCTCTCTTCTCTTAGACCCTAGATAATTTCGGGACTTCGGACTCTTGAGCAGAAAAGAAACATCGCTCCATGTGTCAAGTGTGTCTAAAAATCAAATATTGAGTCTGGACTTAAACGGAACAAGAATGTAGGCCGCTAGGAGTTTTAAATGAAAGGGGAGAAATCTTGAGTCAAGAACCAAAAATATCACTCGAAATATATTATCGAAAGAGCGACTGAAACCTTTCGGACGTTTGCTATGGATCTGTATCTGCGGTCTGTATCTACGGTCAAATCTGGATAATGCTGCTCGCTTGGCGTGTTTCCGCCGCGATAAAATATATGCCATGAAATTAAAAGCACTAAGCTGATTGTAGCACAGTCGGTCTTATGATAAACAGCAAAACATTGACCTCAAGAGAATGACCCAAGGCTGATTCAGAACTGAGTTGCAGGAGAAATTTTCAGAACTCCTGACTTGAATGGCTTTATTTCGCATTCAATTTATTTTCATCCAGCTTCATTTTGCCATGCATTTTGCAAAAAAATTATCTGTATCTTTCACATTCTTTCAAACTTTTTCAGTTTAGTTTTTCATTTAGCTTCTTTTGCAAGGAATTATCTGTTTATTTCGCATTCTTTCCAAATTTCTGTGTTTAATTTTTCATCCAGCTTCATTTTGCAGGAATTTATCCGTCGCGAAAGCCAATTACCAGTTATTCAACCTGTCTTGCGATGAACTTAAAAAAAAACATTTGAGACTCAACTTCTTGAAAATTGAAAATCATTTGGTTAACGAAAAGATTTACTTTCCAAAAGTGCCGGCTTGTGTTTGAGATGCGAAGTAGACGTCATAGATTTTGAAATGTTGTGGCTGGGGGACCGGCAACTTGCACCGATCGAAAGAAATCCCAGTTCTTTCATAAAATACATCCGCCAAATACCGGCTTTAGGTAATCGGGCTCGTATCTATTTTAGAATCGTACTTTAATACGAAAACACGCTTTTAGGGCGACTGGCGAGAAAACATCAATCAATATAGGAAAATGTATCATGATCATTTGGCGGGCCGTAGTTTCGTTCGCTGGTCGTTTTTATAGTGGACCGATAACTGTTTCCAAACGGTAATGATGTTTGATCTGTCCTTCTTGATTACCAATTTTGACACATCAGTCAGACGTGTTGCTGAAAGTAATAAAACTCAGGAAGGAGTTGGGATAGGCACCTGATAACAAAGTGCAAATGTGTGAATAGAACAAATGCATTAAAGCTTGCCTGGGCCAATCCAGTTCTCCTTCAACATCTGATTCAAATTTGTTCGAGATTTGTTGAATCAGCTATGTTGAATGATGTTAAATGGGGGAGCCAAACCAAACTTTGTTAAACTACGATTTTATTGGCAGTTTACTACGCTTCAGCAAGGATGAATTGCTTGAACTTAATTGCTTGAACAGAATTATTGAACATGGCTGATTCAAAAATAACTAGTTGTTTCAGCATTTTGTTGTTTTTGTTTTTACTGAACATGAACAACGTACAATGTTTTTTTATTGCAAAGATAAAAACAATCGATCGAGAGATGACAGATAACGTACATTTACCTGAAAAGAATTCAGTCATCTTCCGTCTTTTTTAAGAACAATATAATTGCTCTTTTAATTGGATTTTGGTTTAGGGCTTGTGGTGACGAAATGACTCAAAATGGGACATCATATTATGTAGAATTCATAAAGCCGTGAGAGCAAATGTTTCAATCATAGACTGATGGAAAATCGACAAAAAGGGAAGCACATTAAACTCTGTACAAACATTGAGAAAACGTCTTGTCTTAATTGTAGCTATCGTATTTCCAATGCAAAAGCATAGGACTTCGGTTTCACTAGCCTTTCTTCCCGTTCGATACTCTTAAATTAGAGGTCACGCTGAAAATGTTACTTTTCATTCAAACTTCCTCGCTTGAAAGCTCGTCCCCTTACGTAACGCCGCTGTGACCGACAGTCCTCTTCTGTTAAATTCATTTCTATTACCCGTGATAATTGATAGAGGCCATCCAGTTTCACTGGGCGTGTTTTCAGACATATATGAGTCCTCTTCTGTTAAATTCATTTCTATTACCCGTGTATAATTGATAGAGGCCATCCAGTTTCACTGGGCGTGTTGAAGCAGGACTCGATTGGACTGGAGGATAATCAGATTTGTCAGCCATTCGACTTTTTAATCCAATCAGTATAAGTATATAACCGTCAAAGGCGACTAAAAGTCTGCTGTTATTAACAGAATGGTGGGAGTAAATTGTTTCCATCAGAATTCTCATTTTGTTTCTCTCTTTTCAGACATATATGAGGGCTCGCAGGTACGAGATAATAAAGCGTTTTGATTTATTGCCTCCGCATGTGTTTTTTGCATCATTAAATTTCCATTCTCCGCCGTTTTGTCGTCAGAGTCTTCTAGTTTTGTCGTGGAGTATGTCATGTTCGCTATCAGGGCCGCTGTTCTTGTTTTTATTGATGTTATATCAGTTCTTAGCGCTCTGTTAATCTCATATCCGCCTCAGGGCACGCGCGCGAAGTGTGTGCCGGGATACCTCCTGATGACGTAGAGTCCAGATTGAAACCCAACACTAGTGAATTGAACATCTGGCTAAGCTAAGCATCGACTGGTTTTCCTCAAACACAGTTTTACGGTTGATTTCATCACCGCCGAAGGGATCTAACCCTTCCGTTTCATCGAGCGCTACCCGGCCGAGATAGCGCATTCTGCAGTTCGCGCAATACATTTAAGTTATTAATTTCTTGTTGTTTTTAGTTCAGATATCGTGGATTCGAGCGTATTTTTTCCATTTGGGGAATCTGTTCAAGCTGTGAGCTTTTGGCAATAGCCTACTCGCAGTGGTTGGCATTCACGAGAATGTTGACCCTAATTGTCTGCTCAAGTTTCATGCATCAGACGAATTGAAAACAAATCCGAAGCCGTCTTAAAATCACTCTGTACTCTGTGCGCCTTGTATTGGAGAGCGCTTTGGTTTCGCCAATACACAGACCTCTCTTGTTAGAGATTCGAGTGCGCTCTGTCGAAATTGAAGTATTGACGCCATAAGTCAAAGCAAAAAGATGACGACTATTCCCAGTCCTACGACAATATATCTCGTGAACAGTACCGACACTCGACCAACTGAAATGCCAAAAATTATCCAGTTTCAGGAGCCGCACGGGTTAAAGGTTTTCCGCGCGATTGTGTTTGCGTTTGTGGTGTTGGCGTCTTTGCTTGGAAACTCGATGGTCATAAAAGCTGTTTTCGAGAATTCACTTCACAAGCCTCTGACACACTACCTGGTTAGTAACATGGCGGTGGCAGAGTTAGTAGGGACTATACTTGTTCCATTTAGTTATGCGTATCAAGAGATATTTTACTGGCCTTACGGGGAGTTGCTCTGTCATATGGTTGAGCCCATGCAAATCACCGCTGTCCTCGTCACTACAACCACTCTCGCAGCTATCGCCGTGCACCGCTATAAGTTCTTCACAAGTCCCGTGCGGCGTAGGCGCAGCTTCCGGTCCATAATCCTGATAATGCTTGGGATATGGGTCATGGCTATCGCTATTACACTACCTTCGTTCCTGTTCAACACGCGCGTTTCTCCCGACGGGAAAAAGTTCTGGTGTTTGCCGCTCTTTCCGGGAGACACGTTACTGGTGTTCCCTTCCTCCGAGCTGAGGCGCTATTACATGGTCCGATTCTGCTTGAACTATGTTGTGCCTATTGTTGTTATGGTGGTAGCGTATGGGAGTGTCAGCATAAAGCTGAGGTTCCACCGGAGTCGAGCAGTCAGAGATGTGGAGATGGACACCGCGAGTGCCGATCGCACCCAGGATACATGTACCTCGCAGCAGCAGGGGGGCCCAGGTAGCGAGGAGGCCGTGGGGGCCTCATCCCCTGTGTCCCCCCATCACCCGCAGTCGCAGGAAGCTGCCGGAAGCATCCGAGGGCGTGGCAGCAAGAGGAAGCGAGAGCAGCGCAAACGAAAGGCCATCTCTGGACTTGAGACGGATCTTTTGAAGATGATATACGTGATCATACTGATTTTTCTGGTGTGTTATTTCCCGTATCAGATCTTCTTTCTGGTCGAGCATTTTGGCGTCATTCACTTTACGAACTTTCGGTATTTTGACATAATCAGAGTCTACGTGTTCATGTTAACCTGCTTCCCGTCCGCCCTGCACCCAGTCTGTTATGGCACCATGTCCAAGTTCTTTGCGCGCACATTTTCCCGCTTGGTGCTTTGCAGAGGGTCGCGCGCGGAAACTCTTAGAACTTAAAGTGCATTTCTGATTTCAAATAGATGTCAAATGGACAAAAATAGAATTAATACCAGACAGTATTCAGTATTTCAGCTATATACGTAGCGAATGACGATGGACGGAAGTGTTACAGCAGTTACAACCAATCAAAAGCCGAAGAAACCAAATCAGACTACAGTCAACTCTCGCCTTGCGGACTCTCACCCGCTATTACGGACACCCCGCTATTACGGACAAAAGCTAGATCCCATAATAGCTGGACAATAGCGTCAATCTAAAAGGGAGCTAGAGTATTGAACTGTTACACGTAACCTTATAAAGCGCGGACACGGAGAACGGGCCATATGCTCAACAAAACTGATTAATCAGATTAATTGGCAAGAAAACAATGAACACTGACAAAAGAAGTTCCTACCAGTGAAATTGCTTTCAGGTGCGCTATCATTGGCTGGAGCAGATTTTTGACAATTGCGATTGTTTTCACGTCAAATCAGATGAATCATATTTCGTGCCGCACTGTAAGGGCAGAGATCAAAAGAATGATTTTCTACTCGGTAAGAGGTCAAAAGAATGGTACTTTTTAGGAGCCCGATCTTGTCAGAGGAAGTGGTGGGTCGTGGGACGAAGTACCCCTCCCCACCCTCTACTGAATTTCCAAGTGTTATTTTCTCGAATGGTTACATGTGGTTATATAGGGGTACCAGATTGTATTGCATGAATGTACTTGGTGGTTTCGGGTCATACCCCTTGCCCTAAATCAGGTCCCCCTAGAGTACCATTAGCTGTATTCACACTAGAGACGAGTTTCCCGTCTGAGACGAGTTTCTCGCCTTGAATATGGTTCCCTGTTCTTCTGTGATCACGTGAAAACATTTTTTTGAAGGAGAAGGTTTAGACAGATAACAAGCAAGTGTTTCTGAGCAGAATTGACATAAAACGGGAACTTTTTCTGACGAGAAACTCGTCTCAGACGAGTTTTCCGTCTCTAGTGTGAATACGGCTATTGTTTTGACCTATCCCCTAGGGGGGACCCGATTTAGGGCGATGGGGAGGGGTACTTCGCCCCGCCACCCACCATCTCCTCTGACAAAATCGGGCTCCTAAAAAGTACACACATTGATTTGACCTCTTCCAAAAAGCTCACTAGACAGGAGCGGATTTAGGTCCGGGGAGGGTCCCCTTTTTCGGGAGATTTTCCCATACATTTGCTGCATTTGCTGATGGAAATTTGCAACTTTTGGTTCCTATATTATCACTATCCAGCCCCCCTTCCTGAAACCCCTGGATACGCGCTTGCTATACGCAAACGGCAGACATTTTCGCAGTCTCAAACCCCGCGATAATATATTAAATGCCACTAATTCGACAAGGAGAAAAAAACACTTTTTTCAATCAACGCTGCAGTCGTTAATAAGGGGCCGACCATTTGACTTTTGAGGAGGGGGGTGGATGATTTTTTTGCAAGATTTTTTTTACGTCTCTAAGCCATTGTAGGATATTTATTTCGTAAAATTAGTTGAGGATTATGAAAAATATGCTGTGCAGGAATTTTTTTTCGGCCCTTCGGGCCGTGCAGGATATTTTTTTTCAAAATCATCCACACCCCCCTTCCCCCCTCAGAAGTCAAATGGTCAGCCCCTAAGGGATTTGCAAACGATTGACGTTGTTGAGTGTTGAAAGCACCCTCAGCGTGTTATCGCAGGAACTCGCGGGGATTTTCTAATTATATTATACGAGGACAAGCTGTCGAGCTTAGTCAGTGCAATATAACTCAGTTGCTCTTTGCAATCCAAGTAACAAAATAGAAAGGAAATAATTTACCTATAGTCGGTGATACTAGATATAGTTTATTTTTCATTGAAACTGATCAGATGTTGACTTTCAAAGTCGACAAACTTTTCACAGTAGAAGCTGCCGCGGCTTTTACTTGGAGCTTTATTTTCTCACAGAAATAGATTCTTTTGTAAGTGATTTCTTTAGAGCGGAAATTTGATGTCAGAAACATTTTCGAGGAATTAATGTCATCCTTAGTTTAAAAGCCGGTGGCGATTCGTTAAAGAAGCTTATGAATTTTGTTGCCGAAGCCAAGTCTTTCTATTTTTTAAATAACCCGATTAACTCGGGATTATTTTTCTAGCCGATCAGCTTCAGTAGGATTGCATTTAATGTTTCCAGGTGCAGCTAAAAGAATCAAGTGTTTTCTTGCAAGGATATAATTCTAGTTTGATTTATCTGCAATAAACTTGTCCGTACTGGAGTAAATAGAAATCGTGAATGTCGTTTCGTAGTGATAACAACAAAGCCCGGTGCACACTAGCGACATGACAGGGTGTGTTATGTGGGCAACGAAAAAAGCATGCGAAAATAATTGAAATAATCAATATTTTCCGTGGATCATCATTAAATTACTTTATCAAAGCCTATCTTATGTTTTTTTTGTGTGGACCTCAACGTTTTGAAACCACTACATTTGGTTCGCGTGATATTTTTCTTATGTCGTTATGTCACAAGTGTGCACCAGGCTTAAAACAGCCCGGGAGATCGTAAGCTATCGGAGGGGAACATGGCCACAAACAAAATTTTAGCCACTCACCAATTATAAATAGCAAATAAAACTAAAGAATGCATTCAACGTGATATGGAGAAAATGTGAGATCATTTCGATGTAGGATTCAGGCGCGTAGCCAGACATTTTTACGAGGTACACCACTCATATGCATTGTTTTCATAGCTCAACTCCCCGTTTTGTGTGCTATGTATAGACCCCGTCCACACTAACACGGTTTCGTTTGAATCCGTATACTTTTTGACACGTTTAGGCCTTCCGTTCACACTAACACGCTGATCGTTTTCATCGAATCCGTATAAGTTTGAAAACGAATACTTTTGAAAACGCGTTAGTGTGGACAGGGCTTTAATGGCATTTTTGGGGCTTCACGAGGTGCGCAAATGCGTTATATTAGCGAACAGGAATAGCTTTGTGCCTGGGATTGCAAACATATTCGCAGATTCTAATTATACGGCCTTTGCACGAGAAAATTCAACTCATTTGAAATCGGGGAAAGGTTTTTTTCCCCTGAAATTTGAAATTTTATTTCTATCCAGAGATCCGGGTGTTTCTCTTTGTTGGGCAGACTAGAATACCTATGCCCTCCAAAGGAAGATGAACCAGAAATACATTTGCTTTTTTATTTTATTGGTTTCTTGTGGTATAGAGCTGCATGGAACTTGTACAACCTTTACAAATCAACGACGTAGTGATATTTAATATCTGTGCTAGAAAATATCATAAATATCTGCACAAATCAAGCGTTAGTCTCCCGCGCAGCCCGTTCCGCGCGACGACGAAGACTTTACATTCTTTTACCCAGAGCTCCCCGGCTCGTCGCCTCGCAGGGAAGGCTCTGGTGACATCCATTTGATGGCCTTCGCTGATTGGCTGAAATGACGCGTACATCTGAAAGTAGCTTAATCTCGCTTTATAAAAACGTATCTGTCAAAATAACACTTGGCATTCGTTTCCTAGTCGTCTTTTCAATCTGTGTCTTTGACAGTAATTGTGAGGCATAAAACCACCATTTTATTTTACGCATGCGTCGGTGGCTGTCACCAAAGCCTCCCCCGCGACGTGACGAGCCGGAGAGCTCTGGGTACGAGAATGGGACTTAATGAAAGTCACCCGCCGCTAAGCGTTATCTTGTTGTCACTGTTTTCAAATTGAAAATCGGATAGTTCCACTAAGTATCGCTGAAAATTCAACGCCAAAGAGATGTGGTCTTAAATAATAATTCTTCGAACTCTGCGCCGACTATGTTAATTGTATATATGTATATTAATATTAATTATTATACATTGTACTCACTATCTCGATTCTGATTGGCTAAAAGCGCGCGCTTTACTTTGGGAATCACGCACTTTAAGGGTCTCCAAGAATCAGCATGCTGATTCTTGAAGAATCAGCTAGCTGATACTTGATCCTACGCGCGCAATGTTTCATGGGACTACAGCCCTTGAATGTTTCCCCTATTTAACAGAAAAAGAAAATTGTGTAAAAGAAATTGCTTGACAAAAAAAAGTATTTTCACTGAATCAATGTATAATAAAACAATTATTGAATTCGGTTTTTGTGATTTCCAGAATAAACAATATCTCGCCAAGTGGAATCAGGCTCGGCCTTACGGCCTCGCCTGATTCCACTTGTCTCGACATTGTTTATTCTGGAAATCACAAAACCTCATCCAATAATTGCTTATTATTATACATTGTACTCACTATCTCGATTCCGATTGGCTAAAAGCGCGCGCTTTACTTTGGGAATCACGCACTTTGAGGGTCTCCAAGAATCAGCTAGCTGATTCTTGATCCAACGCGCGCAATGCATCATTGGACTAGAGCACTTGAATGTTTTCCCTATTTATGATTTC
The DNA here is from genome assembly GCA_033964015.1 of Scolanthus callimorphus. NCBI lineage: Eukaryota > Metazoa > Cnidaria > Anthozoa > Actiniaria > Edwardsiidae > Scolanthus > Scolanthus callimorphus. The sequence continues at coordinate 8,842,553 of CM066919.1, forward strand.
CAGAATAAACAATGTCTCGCCAAGTGGAATCAGGCTCGGCCTTACGGCCTCGCCTGATTCTACCTGTCTCGACATTGTTTATTCTGGAAATCACAAAAACCTCATCCAATAATTGCTTATTAACGCACCGCCCCTAGATCCGCCACTGAAATAGGCATACTTATCGCAACTGATTTTTACAAGAATCAAGACATTTTGTACGTTGTGGGGTAACACGAGAATTTCGTTCTGCAAACTTTCTCCCATGACGCACCGCGGGCCTGCCTCATACCCAGGTGTCTCAGGTGTGTCAAAAAATGTGCAAAAAAAAAACTGCGGCGATCCGCGAAAGGTATAATATCGAAGGCTCGGGCGCTGTCGCAAAGGACAAGGGAACGCTTCCACTCGCTCTCCCATGATGCCTTTCGCACAACCTCGCCCCCAGTTGCGCTCGCCTGCTAGAACGCGCCTGGATACGAGGAGCACCGCGGGGTACAACAGACAACAGACAGTTTTAATTGCACTGAAAGCCAGTTTTTCATGGTAAGGAATTTCCAAATCTGATGTTGCTAAGTATGTTAATGTGAAAGCTCCGGCATTTCATTGGGGGTGCAAAGTATTAGAGCCCTCGAATGGTCCTTTGAGGGCTCTAAGCACCTTGCAAGCACCCAGTGTTTCTGAGAGACCGAGCATTTGCCAAGCAAATACGAGAAGCGAGCTTAGAACTATCGGTCACTTTTTGCGAGCACCAAACATCATTGCTCACCATTGGCGAAGAGCACCGAATAATACTCCACGAGTAAGCGAGCACCGAGTAATACTCCACGAGCAAGCGAGCACCGAGTAATACTCCACGAGTAAGTGAGCACCGAGTAATACTCCGCGAGTAAGTGAGCACCGAGTAATACTCCGCGAGTAAGTGAGCACCGCAAATATCATCGTTGCGTGAGCTGCGAGCACAGTCGATTTTTTATAGACCATTTTGGGCCCTAATATTGAGCCCCTTTCGCCCCTTCCCCTCCCAACGAGCTTATCCCCCCCCCGGTTAAGGATTAGATGTTCAACACAAATAATGCTATTTTTGTCGCCATCAAAATTTTATTTCACAATGCTATATATACTATACATAATTTTACAATATAAAAATTGATATATATTATATTATTTTTCAAACACACAATCAGTGCGAAATTCAGGATCCTTCCAAGAGGAAAACAATATCATAATAAGAAATAAAAGAAAGTTCTCATTCTGTGTCTACCATCTCTGTCTAAAACTAATTTGAAAACTTTCTAGAAACGTCAGTTACATTCAAGTTTTGGAAACCGTACAAAAACGTGACAAAAAATACAATCATTTTCAGCATTATTTCAGGCCACTGTTACAATGTTTTGTTTGTTTTCGCCCATTGCAGTGAAGAAAACTAAATAACAGTGAGGTCAGCAAAAATAATATATAAACACATGCTATAAACAGTAAACAGTAAACATGGCATACAATAGTTAAATATCTTAAATCTATCAAAATCAGTGGCCGCACCTGATGAATTTCAGTACTGTCCTTCGATTAGTTTAATTTGTTATTCTGTTATTATTCCATGCAATACTAACTATACAGTTAATCCACTTCCTCTACAGTAGGTCCATTCCTTCCCTTGCAGCAGTCATCATCTCTGGAGGGACCAGTGCCGTTACGCCCCTTGCAACAATCGTCCTGGCCAGCTCCATGAACCTTAGCCATGATGGGAGAGCAGACCTTTTGCAACTCTTTCTCTTGCTCCTCGAACTCCTCCTTCTCTGCCAGAGTGTTGTTGTCCAGCCAGTTTAGCACCTCATCCACTTTCCTCTTGACAGTATCCTTGTCTTCTTGGTTCAATTTGCTCTCCAGGGAGGGCTCATTGATAGCGCTCTTCACACTGAAGGCGTAATTCTCCAGTTTGTTCCTCGCGGTAATTCTCTCCCTCTGGGCGTCATCTTCCTCTTTGTACTTCTCAGCATCATTCACCATCCTGTCAATCTCTTCTTTAGTCAGGCGACCTTTGTCATTGGTGATGGTAATGGAGCCTGATTTACCAGTGCTCTTTTCTTTAGCTGATACATTCAGGATTCCGTTAGCATCAAGGTCGAATGTCACTTCAATCTGTGGCACTCCTCTTGGAGCTGGAGGGATCCCACTCAAGTCAAATCTTCCCAGCAGGTTGTTGTGTTTCGTGAGGGGCCTCTCTCCCTCATACACTTGAATACTGACAGCTGGCTGGTTGTCGGAGTATGTGGTGAAGGTCTGAGTAGTTTTAGTGGGGATACGAGCGTTTCTCTCGATCAGCTTGGTCATCACTTCTCCTGCAGTCTCAATGCCAAGTGACAGTGGAGCCACATCAACTAACAGGACATCTTTGACTTCTTCGCTCTTGTCTCCTGACAGAATGGCCGCCTGCACCGCTGCTCCGTAGGCGACAGCTTCATCAGGGTTGATAGACTTGTTGAGACTCTTGCCATTGAAAAAGTCCTGCAGCATCTTCTGGATCTTTGGGATGCGTGTTGAGCCTCCAACCAGTACAACCTCATGGATGTCAGTCTTGCTAAACTTGGCGTCCCTCAAGGCTTTGTTCACGGGCTCCAAACAGGACTGGAACAAGTCCGAGCACAGGTCTTCAAACCTGGCTCTGCTGATCTTGGAGTGAAAGTCAATCCCCTCGAAAAGAGAGTCCACTTCGATAGTTGCCTCTGAGCTGGATGACAAGGTCCTCTTGGCTCTCTCGCATGCGGTCCTCAGCCTCCGCAGAGCGCGGGAGTGGCCACTGATGTCTTTCTTGAACTTCCTCTTGAACTCAGCTACAAAGTGATTTACTAGACGATTATCAAAGTCTTCACCGCCGAGATGAGTGTCGCCAGCAGTGGATTTCACCTCGAACAGTGACCCGTCATCGATTGTGAGTATGGAAACATCAAATGTCCCGCCTCCCAGGTCAAATATCAGCACATTCTTCTCCCCGCTCAGGTTCTTGTCCAAGCCATAAGCTAGAGCTGCAGCAGTTGGCTCGTTGACCACTCGTAGCACATTCAGCCCGGCGATGACTCCTGCATCTTTAGTAGCTTGTCTCTGCGAGTCGTTAAAGTAAGCTGGCACAGTAATCACGGCGTCTTTCACTCTCTGCCCCAAATATGCCTCGGCAGTTTCCTTCATCTTCGTCAATACCATGGAGCTGATTTCCTCTGCAGCAAACGTCTTTCTTTCGCTTTTATATTCCACGCGGATCTTAGGTTTGTTGTTGTCGCTCACGACTGTAAATGGCCAGTGTTTCAAGTCAGACTGCACCGCAGAGTCGTCAAATTTACGTCCTATCAGTCTCTTAGCATCAAAGACCGAGTTCTCAGGGTTCAAAGCCACTTGGTTCTTGGCCGCGTCCCCGATAAGTCGCTCGGTATCGTTGAATGCCACATAACTCGGTGTCGTTCGGTTCCCCTGGTCGTTGGCGATGATTTCCACTTTCCCATTCTGGAAAACCCTACACAAGAGTATGTAGTGCCGAGATCGATTCCAATAGCTGGTGTTTTACCCATCTTTCTCTCGATAATTTGCTGTTCTTGTCTTCTGAGTTTGCTCTCTCGTTTTAGCGATAACAAATTTGACTCCGTCGAGTGCGAGCCTCGTATTTATACCAACTCGTACAAATTCCAGAGTGTTCTCTCTAAAATAAGTTAGAGTATTTTACTAAAGATAGAACATGAATCAGCAAATTTTCTACTGATTTAGGATGATGCAAATTCGCTAGAAAATTCGAGCACAAACCAGCAAGCGAAAGAAAACCCCGGAGAAGTTGCTTGTGTTTTCTCGAAGGTTCGGCTAAACAGCGACAGGAAGTGACAAATATTCTCCTTCCGGGTAGGGGATGGGGCGGCCTGACTGAAATGCTGCATTGTGGGTAAAGCCTCAAATCCAAAATGGCGGCCGCCGCAAGATGGAGTCGTCGTTGTTTTGGCAGCGTCCGTTCTGTCTTTATTTCCCCATTTCAAGTGACACGTACCAGGTCAATCTCTACCTCGGCAGCTGACTTGTCGCCTGAGAAGTCGTCATTTATCAAGCGAATGATGGGTTCGCCTTCGTTGTCAGTTCAACGAGCTACGGACGCCCATTCCAAAGTCCTGACAGAGAGAGAAACCCTCTACGAATTAGACGGTAGGGGGCGAATGGATATCCTTCCTTTTAAAAGTACAGTTAATGTCTATTAATAAACAACAGCTTAACTGATCCTTTCGAGTGGGGATGGTTTTGGTGTTGTTAGGAACTTTGTTTTTTGGGATTTTTGGACCTGCCATGCCTGTCAACTTTAGACGTGTTTAAAAAATAAAATGTGGGAAAAATGAGAATTACACCCGGGCTAGACTGCAGAATACCCCTCAATCCACCTCACTAATTTGAATATGAATAGATACTTTTGTTTTATGCTACCTCATTCTATAAGAGCTTGAGAGAGAAGCAAATTACTGAGGGGATATTCTGCAGTCTCGCTCTACTGTGTAAATGGTGTATTGCAAAGTGCCAGACTTGTTTCTTCTTGATGAGATATCATACGATTCAATAATAATAATAATAAGAGAATTTATATAGTGCCTTTTCTCATACAGATTCAGAGCGCTTTACAATATTATAAGTTAAAAGTTACATACTTTACATAAATAATACTATGAATAATAACAGAACAAATTACATTTTAATGCTAAAAGAATTAAAAACTAAAAGTTAAAAAACATGATAAAATACGCTATGTACTGCATTATATTATACTGAGCTCATTATATTATTTTTATTCTGTTCATATTTAAAAATATATAATGAATGATGATAAAAAAGTTACGATTCAAGTATATTGAAAGCTTCAGTTGGTAGATTCCACTGAAAATATCGCAAAGTGAAAATCCATATATTCTGGTAGCTTCGTGGTTTTTATGGTCAAGAAGAAATAAAACAGCTGAACTTCTCAAGTTTTGTGCTCACATGCATCACCAAAGCTTCACGAATGGGCAAACTTTCAAGTTCAACTGTCAAAACTTTAAAGTTTCACATGCCGACAGAACATGATTGTTTTTGTTGAGGGTGTGGACGGTAGATGAAATCAACGGTATTGTTATAGTGCTGAGAATAGGGATTAAAACATCTGTTAGCATGACAGGTTGGCATTAAGGGAAGAAGTCAAAACACTTGTACTCGAATGGTGCCTAATTTGTTCAGGGGAGGTGGTGGGTACCGGCATCTACCCCCTTAGGTACCCAAAACCCCTTTTTCAGACGTAATTTTCTCAGAGCATGATCTAGGGGTACCTGATTTTATTGCACATATGGACTCCTCTCGTTGCGAGGAAAGCGTTGGAGCATACACCTTTTTAATATCTATTTTATTTAAGGAGATACTTGCTCTAAAATTCAGCTCTGAGAGGTACATGGCTCCTGCACCTACCCCACCCCCCCAAATTGGGCACCCACAGAAGTACGGATGTTTTGACCTCTCCCCTAAATGACCCGACTCACCCTACCCATAATGCATTGCATCATCGCCATTTTTGATACTACCAAAATACTGAGACTCTACAAAAAAGGTGGACGTTTTGTGAGGTTAAGCGCATTAAACTGTACAAATGCAAAGTACCAGCCCTCCTAAACTGGATACTTATTGTTGTTTTGACCTCTTCCCTAAGGTTAAAGTTGGCAGCAAAACAAAAAAATGTGCCATATTTCTGCCAGTATTGGTAGAATGTCAAACCCTGGGATGTTAGCTGTAACATAGGTAGTATTGATTCGTGCATCTGATTTTGGGAATCAGTATTGTGCTAAAAACCTTAAAAACAATTGTTTCTTGCAGTTCAGCATATTAAACCAGAGTGCATAGAAGATTATATAGCACTTGTGTAAGTATGCAACTTGACTGCAACACATTGACCCAATAATATCAGTCCTCCTTGCCATTGCCGCATATTAGGCGATACAACCATGTGCAGAATATGGTTGTTTGGTGTTCTGGTTATGAATTGAAACTGGTATTTTTGTATAGGTCCACATCCTCTTTCTCTTTATGTGGGACTGATATTGATAGCTGTAATCAAAATAGTTATAATAGTAAATCATAATAATTGTTTTAAGGAATTTGCCTGAGGAACTCACAATAAAACCTGTCGAGAGAATGGAGGGTACATGTATAGTGCATTTAAGCAATTATCACATCTCCATGATTGTTTCACATCCACTGACTGAACTACATTTACCCGTACAGGGTCCCACATTTCGACCATAGCGTCGCCAATGGCGACTAAATTTGAAGGATTGCTGACCAAAATTGTAGAGCTAGTCGCTAAATGGCACCCCATCTTTCTAAGTTCGGCTAAAATCCATGCTTACGTGGCAACTAAATGTCGCTTTTTGGAGACTAATTTTTTTGAATTGGTCGTCAGTGGCACCTAGCGAAAAAAGTTAGTGTCGTGCCCTGTGGTATCCTAAAATGAATTTCATGACTTACGTTATTTCTTGGATAAATTCTCACACATTGAAAAATCTCACAACTCCGCTGCAACCATTGTAAGTAGCTGTGCATTTTTCACAGTCTCACAAATGTTGCTATGCATATGTGTACCTGATACAATTACAGGAGTGAAACTCTACCACGTATCCACAAGGATCCTGAGTTCCCAGGCACATTAATTGGAAGCTGGACAACAATGTTTGGCAAACTGGACAGAGCAGGTTGGTATTCTTGTTGCGTTTTGGGTTTGTGATGTAGTGTCTTGAGGGTTTATGGCAATTGTGCACTCTATTGGAATTGACAATTCCATCTAATTATTTTAGGAAATTTTGATGCCAGCTGTACAGTATTCTTTTCAGCTGTAAATGTCTTGGCAGATTTTCATCATGTATACTGCCAAATTACCAACCATTTTGCCTGTGTGGTGAGTGGTACAGTGTCTGGATTTCCAGGCAGGTTGCTGGGCAGAGGCTGTGTTGATGCATTGTTTTCAATTTCTTGCCTTTTTGTTGTTGTTGTCAGTCCATCTTTGGCAGTTTCATGGTGGCTATTCATCTGTTGTTGATGCCAAGCAGTATATCAGGGAAAATCCTGTGAGTACTCCTTCTATTTTATACATTGTAGAGTGATTCCAGAAATTATACATACAAAAAACTCCCACAGAAGGCCATTTAAAAAATACAGCGAATGTAAGGAAAATTGCCTCCCCTTGACTCCCCCTCCCAAGTATACACCTAATTCAAAGAAGGTTGCTTTGGTGTTTGGTTTTTGGTCTTTCAATTGTAGCGCGAAACAAAGGAATTCTTTGCTTCAGTGACCACGAAACAAAGGCGTTCAATGACCAAAGACCAATGACCAAATCAACCTTTTCTGAATTAGGTGTATAGACTATGTGAAGACATTTCCATAGGTGGAAAAACCATTGTTTTATTAATTATGCATTTTTTTGTAGGACTATTTGAAGTTTGCTCGTGCCAGACGTCATATGATGTACAGCCGTGAAAATGAGTTGATCCATGAGTTCAAGTTCTGGGGTGAACCTATACCAAGAGAAACTCCACACATTTATGAACTGAGAACTTATCATCTCAAGGTTAGAATAGTTTTCAAAATCCTTGATGAAGTGATGTAATAAGCAAACTACTGCATGCATAGCAAGCGTTTCGTGTGTTGTTTTAGATGGGGGCCACGCAAAAGCAAACTTGGGTTTCTCCACCTAAAACTACTTTCCAATGTCTGCGAGCAGGCTACTTTGGGTTCAGAGGTCAGAGGAACATGCAAGTGAATTTTTGGTTGCGCAAGAAATGGGACGAGCAACCCCACCCCATATTATTTCATGCCACCAAATCATCAAAAATCTCTCATACTTTCAGCCTGATCTGGCCGGATCGGATCTGCATCCGTATTCACATGAAACATAGAAAATAACAAACGACCCAACAAACTTGCATCAAACTTGCATCAAACTTGCAGAACAGAAACCTTGTCAATTATGTATGAACAAGAACGGTTTATCTCACGAATTGTGACAATAAAGTGTTTCAAGACTTTTGGTTTCTTTTCTTCTTTCAGCCTGGGACTCTGATTGAATGGGGAAATAACTGGTAAGGGTTTGTATTTAGGATGTTCTGTTATTTTCATTGTATGATTAGTATTAACTGTCATTAGACTTAAACGTTTGCCAGGAATGATGGTGGATGGTATCTGGGTTTCCAGGCAGGTTGCTGGACGATCATCCCCAATCAAAAAATATGGTGCTTTTTTGTGTATTCCATATCCCACTTTTTCTTGCACAGTATGATAATGATATTCATGTCCTCAGGGGCCGGGCGATCAAACTTCGCCAAGAGGAAAGTGAGGCAGTCGGTGGATTTTTCTCACAAATTGGAGAGCTGTACTTGGTCCATCACCTCTGGGGTAAATGACATGCTGTGGTAGTACCACATTGTTTTGCCAGCTTGTAGGTGCAAGGGTGCAGCCAGGGGAATAATCCAGAGGGCAAAAGTTAGAGTGCCCAGGGGGGGTACTCGGATATAAAAATGACGGTGGGGTCCGACGGAGCTCCAAATTTCATACCCAAAAAAATACCTGAGCCATAAATTTTATACCCAAAAAAATACCTGCTCCCAACATTTGATACCCAAAAAATACCCAACTTTTTTAGCCTAAAAAAGGCTATTTCATACCAGCATTGTCCTTTTTCTTTGCCCGGGAAATAGCTTACTAGCCTGTCAGAAGTTTCAACCCCCAAAAAATACCCTCGGATTTTTCAACACCCAAAAAAATACCTGGTAGAATTTTCAACCCAAAAAAATACTTTAACTTCAAATTTCATACCCAAAAAAATACGTCGGACCCCCCCGTCATTTTTATATCCGAGTACCCCCCCTGGGTTAGAGTGACTGTGTCCCAGGGAGGTACTCGGATATAAAAATGATGGGGGGGGGGGGGGGTCCGACGGAGCTCCAAATTTCATACCGCAAAAAATTCCTCAGCCGTAAATTTTATACCAAGAAAAATACCTGCTCCCAAAATTTGATACCCAAAAAAATACCAACTTTTTTAAGATTCTCGTGTTACAAAGAGGAATTGTCTTTTTTCTTTGCTTGTCATCACCTGTTTCCCGGACGTTTCAACCCCTAAAAAATACCCGCAGATTTTTCAACCCCCCCAAAATGCCTGGTAGAATTTTCAACCCAAAAAAATACTTTTACTCCAAATTTCATACCCCAAAAAATATGTTGGACCCAAACCCCCCCCCCCCCCCCCCATCATTTTTATATCCGAGTACCCCCCTGGGGACTGTGTGCTAAAACATAAGCAACAATGAACAAATAATTTCCCTGGGCTGGCTCTTAGAGGCATATACTATGAAAACCACTAGTAGTAAAACGATGCTCCGAGATCCAGTCCCAGGCCAACGGTTTTATGTACCATGTGATCGTTGGCCTGGGACAGGATCTCGAAGGGGCCATTTTACCACTTTACTGATTTCCATAGTAAAAACTGTACAACAGCCCTCGTGAAGTTGCAATTTGCACCATCCTCATGCCGCCCACAAGTCATCCAACCTCTCTGTCTAGTGTGTATAATTTATTCGGCCGCTTTGAGTCTCCTCACAATGAGGGGAAGTCTCTTTCTTTCTTTGTTCTTTCCCTTGGGAGCTGAATATAATTCTAGGGACCAAAACATGGCAAGAAAATATTTATGTTTTAATGACAATTAACATGTGGTCATGATGATTATCATGAGAAACATCTGTGTTATGACCAACCATGGAATGGTTCTGAAGTTAGAGAAACTTCAAAGGATGCACACAATTGTGCAGGCTGTATGTTGAGAGGGGCATTGATCCAGTGCACTATCTTTTTCTTGTGCTCATCTTATATGTGTGGTGTCTGAGTACATACTGAATCTTACTGGCTGAATTTGAGCAAAACTTGAACAAAAAGAGATGGTCAATACCATTATGTTAGGTTTTATAACCATCCCCACTCTATAAACTATGGACCAATACCTTGTTCAATTCCATTTTTAAGTGAAATTTGTTTAATTGGTTGTAGCTTATAAAGACTTGGTGAAGCGAAAAGAGATTCGTCAAAACTTGTGGAACAATCCAGGCTGGGATGATTGTGTTGGTAATACAGGTGCGTATTCTAATCGTTATGGTTTTCGCTTCTCACTAACCATCACGTATTACGAAACGACGCATTCCGTCGAGCGTGGTCACGTGATATGGATGGTACCCGCTTCTGCGACGACTTAAAAGGGTGCCTGTCACGATACGCGCATGCTCCAGTAGCGATCACTGAGCAAAACTATTTAGACCATCCTATCAGATAACTATTAAAGAATATGTAAAACTTAAACAATTGGTCCGATGGATCGAGAAATAGCGAGGTTAAAAACGATTTGTTTTCGAGGTTTTTAGCCTTCGCTGGCCATCGTTACGGGACGATACTTCTCTGATTTGAGATGCGCAGAACAGCTGCGCAGTTGCGTGACAGGTTCACTTTACGCCAATGGCGCCTGCTTCGCTCAGACATAGATATAATATATCAAGAATATTTCGCGAAAACCTGTCGAATTTCGGACGTTACAAAATTTCTATTAGGAAGTCCCCCGTACCTTATTTGGATGGTCTGTAAGTATTGTTCCTCATATAAAAACCAAATAAAAACTTGCAGATATTCGAGAAACATCTTTCTCTTGGTCGCCATTTCGGACTGTGTAATTTGCAGGTGCAGGTGTCTATAAATAGTCTATAATCTATGTACAGGTTATATTGATTCCAACTAACCAATCTTATCCAGTTCATCACCAAGTAGAGGTCAGTCAAGAGCCGTGAGCAGTCCGAGCGCCAAATGCTGTTTTTTCATCAAAGTCGTTTTTGTTACTGAGAGGAATGGGGCCGATCGAACGTTTCTTAGCTTAGAAAGAACAGTCAGCGTCTTAAAACCCTAATGCGAGATAAACATCGAAACGCAGCCGAGATTCGGCCATTTTGTTTACACAGGCAACCCACCTTATCACGTGATACATTTAACATTTGATACATTTAGTACGCTGTTTGATGGGTTGCCTGTGTAAACAAAATGGCCGAATCTCGGCGGCGTTTCGATGTTTATCTCGCAATTGGGTTAGTTAAGACGCTGACTGTTCTTTCTAAGCTAAGAAACGTTCGATAAAAGGTAGCACCATTCCTGTGAAGTATCAAACAAAAACGACTTTGATGAAAAAACAGCATTTGGCGCTCGGACTGCTCACGGCTCTTGACTGACCTCTACTCGGTGACGAACTGGATAAGATTGTTTAGTTGGAATCAATATAACCTGTACATAGATTATAGACTATTAAATAGACACATGCACACCCGCACCTGCACACCTGCAAATTACACCGTCAGGACGCCATTTTGCTTTTCCTTGGCTAAAAGGCCTGGATCGAGATTTCAAAAATACCACAGGCAGCCCACGCGGATTTGTAAAAAATGACAGGACTTTCTTGTTTTTGACCAACACATTCCCTCGGGCAAACTATTCCACGACAATGACGAGTAGGGAAGCAAATCAGATTGCATGATTCGCGGTATTAAAGGGGCACTGTCACCATTTTACTCGATTTTAGGGTTAATTTAGGTAGCTTAAATGCAGTCAGATTCACAAGAACTGAACAAAATAATCGTCTAGGTTTGTTAAATAACCTTTCGGCTACAAGATGAGTACAAATTTGGAGTATTTCCGTGTGCTATTGAGCGGATGGAATTGGATTGTGAAATGACATTTTTAATTTCGTATCAGGCTGACCAGTTTGCAAACTTGGATATTTGATAGCAAAAGCTGTTAAATCTTACGTTCAAATTTCAGTTCCTTTCTCTTTCTAGGACATAGCAACAGTATACATAGGATTCTGAGTTGTTTGTGTGGATCACTGGTGATATTTTATAATATTTTCTTGAAACAACCCGGGTACTCGGTGACAGTGCCCCTTTAAACTAGTGCGCTTCTACTACGGTAGTTTATGATATGGCATCTTGTTTTTCAGTGCCACTAATCCGCCGCATGGAATCCTGGGTAATGGTACCCTTGCCATTCTCGCCAACCAAGTGATCACCCCCGAGGCATTATGGGATATGTACATAGGTAATGAACAGAGGCGCGTAAGTGCAGCTTACTTAGACTTCGTTTTGTACTGACAAAGCCACATGTCCAAGGAATTAAAACACTCCCCCACTCTACGAACATCTCTGCACCGATAGAATATTGCTAATCAGGGGATGATCGTATTTTAGTCTTCTAATAATTACCACTTTGTTGTGGTAATAAGGGACTACTTCAGTCCCTTATTTAGTGAACGTCCGTAACTACAAAAGAAAAATCTTCGCTACGCGCGCTTTTCTTGTTTGGGTCTCAAGTTTCCATTCACGCTCAGGCGTGAAGCGCTGAGCGTGACTGGACCCCTAAACAAGGCGCGTGAATAAGTGAATAAAGGCGCGGGTAGCAAAGACGAATTTTCTCTTTTAATTACGGAAGGATTGCAGTCAGTCTATAAGCCTCTTCTGAAAAGTCACAATAGACCTTTTCCACTTGAGTGGGGTCCCTGTGGTTTGTTTACCCAACAAGCACTCAAGCGTAGAATGTTCTTTGTTTCCACACATCAATATTAATGAATTTTCTCGTGCATTACAAGAAAACAAAAGACATTGTTTCGCGTGAGTGCCAGTTCGGAAAACAGACCAAGCCGAACCACAGGGTCCACTCAAGCAGAAAAGATCTATTTATGTGAATTTGTTTACAAATTATTTGGTTCTCATCAAGAGTCCATTACTAGGAGCGACAATCTGTCATATAGGACTGTGGGCCAACAATGTAGAATTTGTGCTATTTTTGTTTAATGTGGTGGCGGAAAACGTACAAGAAGTTGCGGATCCACAAATTTGGGAAGGAAGGGCACATTGCCGAAGGAGGTGTTCACAGAAAACATCTTCGGAAAGGCCCAATTTATGTGTATTTCTTTACAAATTCTTTGATTCTCCTCAAGAATCCATTGCTAGGAGAGGCGATCGTTCACATTGACTGTGGGCCAACAATGCGTAGAATTCGGACAAGGAGATCAGTTGCGGATCCATAAAATTGGGAAGGGAGGGCACATAGCTTACATCAAAATTCGCTCACATATTTCCATATCCCCCCCCCCCCCCCCCCGGCTCCTCCCCTCGATCCGCTAGTGGAGATCAACACTCTTAATAATGGAATCTTGATTCTAATTTAGGCCTAGCTCCCTTAACTTATTTTTGCATAGTGAATAGAACATTTCATTCCCAGCTTTGTTCCACGCGTGAGGTCTACGAAATGAATTCTTTTAATGTCATTGAGAAAAGACTCTAGCATTATTGATATTGACAAATAAAAAGAACATTTTATCATCTTATTTCGCAATCTCTAAGGCAAAAGAAAGAATCAAAGGAAAGCCATCGTCAACTCGTTGACACTCAGGCCAAACCAGTTCAACATTTGATTCAATATTTGTGAAAGTTTGTTCAACAACTTATTCATGTACAAACTTTCAGAATCAGATGAAACTCCATATAACAGCGATGTTAAACGTTGTTCAGTGTATGTTTAGCATTTTAAAAAAAACTCATGAATTATTCATCAGTCAACTGACCAGTAGAAGGGCGTATAATAGACCACGTCAGAAACAAATAATATAACTATATGTTTCTGACCACGTGCATAGGCTTTATACTCGGTAAAGCACTGGCTAACAGTGTGTATTATTAACCATACTAATGAACATGACACATTATATAACATGTCTTGTTTATTAGTATGAGTAAAACACGCCAATAGCCCTGCACACGACAAGCCCTTCTGCTAGTCAGTCTTTGCGCTGAGTAAAAACAGACTGTAGGGACTACTCCGTGAGAAGACACAGCTCTCCTCTCTCGGTGAAGTCGATTACAAAGGAATATACTCAGACTATATGCTTGTGCGCCACCAAGTTCCATTTGGGAGAGACTTCATGGACACAATCTTGACCTTTTCATTTCACATGTAAAATATTATGCTTATATTGATCAATCCTGTTTTGAAAAGGTCAAGACGTGCGACTTTTTTAAGCCATTCAAAACACTCGCAGCAGTGATTTAATTAGTACGTAAATCACTGAAAACGTTACTGCTGGAAAAGTTGACCCATGTTAAAGAGCGCGTGTCAACCGCTCCTTTGTTGTTGTTTTCGTTCGATATCAGAAGACGGATTACGTGTAGAACTCTCTAAATCGACATCTAAAAGCAAAGTTTCAGATTGATTTACCAAATTCAATCAAGAGCATTGCTCTATATTCTCTAAATCAGCCGATGGAAATGGATGCTTTCTCCGACTTGGTATATTGCTATGCTGTCAAAATGGCGGCTGACACAGGCTCTTAAACACCGTGTCAGAATCATGTTCAGTAATGACATGTTGAACCGTTCAACATTCGTGAAAAAGATAAGCTAAAATCATCGTATTTAAAAAGATTCAAATCTTCTCAGTAAAGCCTGGTGCACACTAGCGACATAACGACATAAGGACTTTATGTTGCAACGAAAAAAGCACGGGAAAATAATTAAAACAATCAATATTTTCCATGGATCTTTATTAGATTACTTCACCAAAGCAATCTTATGTTATTTTTTGTCGACTTCAACTTCTTGAAACCACTAAATTTTGTTCGCGTGACATTTTTCTTATGTCGTTATGTCGCAAGTGTGCACCAGGTATAATAATGCTCAGCAATTTACAGAAATAGTATTTTATTATAACTATAAACGTATATATTGCAAAGCCATGCGCCAGCTAAACACCAATTCACGGAATTTAAAAGGAGTGTTTCATCAGGATAAATTTCTTAACACTGAGAACTGGGTTGAAAAAAAAAGAGGCAAAGCCGAGCTCCCGGAGGGTCGGGGATGATCGTCGTATCTTTTAGGGGTTAAAATCACGGGTTTTAGTCTCTTTTAGGGGTGATGTTGATCTGCAATAAGATTTGAGGGAGATTGGTATCTTTTTGGGGTCGAAATATGTATCCAAATTGTTTTGTCTCATGATGGAGCTTCTAAAAACCGTGTAAGAAAGAGAGATTACTCGATAGTCAAACACGGAAATTTCTTGGTGGGTATCTTTTAGGGTAACACATTATTTTAGCCACGCCCATGTTTTGGTATCTTTTAGCGGTGAAACTGAAAATTCCCGACGATCATTCCCGACCAAAAAAATATGGCCGGGTTGCGGGTCGCGTTGCAACTGCTTTTGCTGTAAACCAAAGCCATATTACAACTAAAATCGTTGCGTCGCGACCCTTGGCTTTACTGTTCCACGTGCCAAACCTTATGACCCAATCAGATCATTGCAATGTTTCGCCTAGTGCAGTCAACTGGCTTTTCGTCGCGACGTTGTCTGGTTTTCGTTAAGAGGGAAGCCAATGGACTGCACTGGGCGAAACAGAGCAAGAATCTGATTGGCTCAGAAGGTTTGACTGACGGATGTTTTTAAAGCTTGGGTATCTCTCCCAGTCGGTCCGTAGTGGATTTTTTTTTTGTTTGTTTCTCACTGGAGCAAAAGTCATTATACATTACATGACATATAAGAATCCGGTATGCATAAAGGTTCCATGTATGTAATCGCACCGGTAATGCATGTTCTTAGAGTTCCCGACGGCTGTGCATCCGTACCCATCCTTACAACTGCTAACCCCTATACCTATTGCATAGTCATCGGGAAAGCACGTGGCTTGGCGGTCCCCTATGCAGCCTATTCGTACAATATGGGTAGTCGACACGGGTTTATGGTTCGGGTCGTCTGTTTTCGGCTTGCACGTGTTGCCGAGGTTCAACCCGCACCAGCCTTGCCTGAGTACCGATAGATCACAACTCTTACCAAATGATTTGAGTAATGTCGCAAACGTGTATTGCTCTTCGGGGATGATCCCAAACTTTGATTTGAATAACTTATTTAGGCTCATATGTTGGTTGTGGGTAAAAGGCGCGCAGCCCGTTTTAGGGCCTGTTAAACAGAGGAGTATAGCTTTCCCCTTAATTACATCCCAGCCTTCGTTCTTCATTGACGTTGTCATGGTAATGTCACTTGAAGTGTTGGCGTTATAGGTGGTGTCGTTTGCCCAGATGTCACTGATTGGAGAGAAGTCAGTCCCGTAGCCGGGGATACGCGCAACTAGTGTCCAGCCCCCCAGGGCGCGCGGAGGTACGTCGGGATTGTGGATGTCTATGACGTCTTTACGGATCATCTCACAATGCGTCTGAAAACAGCCAATGAGAGCGCGTCATTTTGCTTTGTGTTAAGCGGCTGTGTCGCGGCTTATTTGAATAAATTCGTATATACACAACTCATTTGTATGTAATCTCACCAAATCACTTACATCACTTGATATTAGCTAAATGTATAGGGGAGTTTTAATGTAGGTAAGTTTTATTTCGGCCAGACTGCCAATTTTCATACAAGTTTTAGTGTAACTTCAAACTTTCAAAACTGCGTTCATCCCAACAAGATTTAAAAAACTCATTGTTCCAATCCATTTCCATCTGCTCTGTAACAGGTCCATGAAGCCTACAAACCTAGACTAGTATTTTGGTTATCCACCAGCTATTTGGATGTTGTTTTTTTTGACACCGCTACTTTCAGTATCAAGGTTTAGTGGATCTTATTACTTTAGGCATAACGTGGAGTAAATGTTTGGCGTGCGCGCTGAAAAAAAAAACGAGGAACAATCCACAGCCTGCCGCTCTAATTCCATATTAGATTTACTGCAACTAGTTTAGAACATTGTACTACGTTTTCGAAGTGAGCCAATGGAAACGGATACTTTTTCTGATTCAATTGATTTTTCGCGACATCAAAAATTGTGTGTTTACGCAAAGTTCGCATATCATTTGCGTCGTATGATTTCGCGCATCATTTACTTGGTTTTGCGACGAGCCAACCCTAGCCTCAGCTACGTGTGCAGTAAAATCAGAAGTAAAAGGCAGTAAAATCACACTGTCCGATGTTTCATCCTGTTCTGGTCTAGAAACAAACCAATCCGATGAGTTTTATAAGGTGAGCTGGCGCGCGGGGTTGGTGATTTCTCTCCAGTCAGCAACAACTTAGGCAAACGGCCCCATGTTCTCTCATCAGCTCAGCAAGCTTGCGGCGCTAGAAAAGTATCTGTCGGACTTTTAAGTTGAGTTCCTTACACAGAAATCGCTGGTTATTGTTGGCACATTTGTAAAGCGCATGCAGTTTAGCGTGAGTATAATATTTATTCTTCTTGTTTATAACACATAAACAAACGCGGTCTGATTGAAGGCCCCTTTCTCTTTGAAAGTACAAGCGAAGTGTAAGTTGGGCGTCGCTGGGCCCACCATATTGCATCCATAACCATCATAACAACTCGAAACGCCGATACCAATCGCATAGTCATTAGGCCCGCATGTCCAAAGCATGTCGCCAAGGCAACCGATTCGCGCAATGTGATTGGTAGGATTCAAGTTCGGGTTGAGATCCTGCGGTTTGCAGATCCCCGCTAAGTTTAGCCCGCACCATCGCTTTTTCATCCGCGCAACGTCACATCTCTTGCCGAACGACTTCTCGAGGGTGTCAAACTGATAATGCTCATCCACAGGGACCCCGAACTGGTTATTGAACAGCTCCGAGAGCGTGGTTTTCTTGTTGTGAGTGAAAGTAGCGCAGTGAGAGTTGGCGCCGTCATAGCACACGCGAACCACGTTCTGCTTGAGTTCAGACCAGCCTTTGTTTTTCATAGTATTTCGCGCGTGCGTATCGGAAGCTGTCAGAGGGCGGATTGTAGAGGAGTCGGCCCAAGCTGAGCTAACTGGAGAGAACTCGTTACCAAGCCCGCAAACGCGCGCCACTAGTGTCCAGCCCCTATTGGCCATGGGCTCGAACTGACAGTACGTCTGCGCAGATCAGGGTAAAACATTAGTAACCATAACGTTTAAAACACTCCACCATATAAAGCACCATTATCAAACGCAGAGCTCCCCGCCTCGCCTGCTCGCAGGCTCTTGGGACATCCATTTGAGGGCCTTCGCTGATTGGCTGATTTTGAACGTTGAATCTCGCGCATGCGTCAATGGCTATCACCAGAGCCTCCCCATTCTCGTACCCAGAGCTCCCCGGCTCGTCTGCTCGCGGGGAGGCTCTGGTGACATCCATTTGAGGGTCGTTGGTGATTGGCTGATTTTGAGCATTGGAGCATGCACTGAAAGGTCTTTCTCTCAGCGGCTCTGTATCAAATCTCGCGCATGCGTCAGTGGCTGTCACCAGAGCCTCCCCCGCGAGAAGACGAGCCGGAGAGCTCGGAGTTCGAGAATGATAAAGCACAGTCTGCACGAGCAATTTTCCTTGAAAATGTTTCCTATGAAACTTGATCGTGTAGACGAGCAACAAAATATTTGGCAGAAGTGATCTGGGAAAAATTGGTAGATCCTTCATATATGGTACACTTGGCCTCAATATCTCCCATGTCTTGTAGAACGAAGATATACAGAAGGATACATAGAGGATATTACATGGCCGCGCGGAGATACGAATTTTATCTTCGAGTGTTGAAAATTTATCTCACGAGTGAGCGCAGCGAACGAGTGAGATAAATTTTTAACACGAGAAGATATAATTCGTAGCTCCAAGCGGTCATGTAATGTCTTGTTTATTATATAAATATCAATGAAATACAAATTCAAATATTATTGAGTTAAGCTTAAAAATCGAGACTCAGCAAAGCCGAGTGTGATATTTTCACATTTGAAAATAACATGATATTTTCACGTGTGAAGATATCAAGTTTTCGCGCGGGAGATCACCTGGTATTTCATTGGTGTTTATATAATAATATAGTGTACTATATATGAAGGCGTGATCAAACGGTGATGAGAGCTAATGAGAGGTGATCAGAGTTTTCCCGTTTGATCGCGAACTCTCATTCACTCTCATGCTCTTTGAACACTTTGAGTTGTTTACCATTTGATCGCGCGGATGAGAGTTTTTCAGTCAGCAGCTACCGCCAAAAGAACTGCAGGTTCATTTGGTTCCTGAACTGTAGGCTTTCCTCCGCGGACAGGAACTGGGTGCTAGTGCTAACGCTGACTCTCATCAACTCTCATCACCGTTTGATCGCTTCTCGTGATAGTAGATAGGAGTGGATAATAGTTGGAACTCTCATCAACTCTCATCACTGTTTAAGGAAACATTGCTCGTGTAGGCGAAGGCCGCCATCTTGATCGCGTGACGTCATGAAAATTTGTCATTTTTCTTTACGGTCTATGTTCTACACGAGCAATTTCTACACGGGCAATGTCTAAGTGACTTGCCAAGGAAAAGTTGTCTCGTATCGACATTATTACTGTGTGACCGACCTGAAAAGGTTCCTTGATGCCCTTGATCCAGTACGAGCCGCTCTCCGCTTTAGGGGATTGTAAAAAGATCACTTGGCAGTTAGTGGCTGGGTTCTTTTTGCTAAAAAAAAGACAAGTATACACAACAGATTAGACTACGCACCTTATCTCGCCTTATCTCGCTTTATCTCGCAGCTCCTAATTGGCACAATTTTCCTTATCTCGCTTTATCTCGCCTTATCTCGCAATTGGCACAATTTTCCTTATCTCGCTTTATCTCGCCTTTCAATTGAAAAACGTGGAGTACAATGTGTTGTTAGCGAACGTTTTCGGCCGTTCCCTCTGCTTGAAAAGAAAATTTCTGATCGCTTTAGAAACTAAAAAGTAATAAATAAAGTGTTCCAAGCTGTTAGTGTTCGAAATGACCCAAAAATAAAATATAACGTCCGAATTTTTAGCGAGTAATGTATATTTACTAGTGCATCGTGCACGAATCCAAATGAAACATGTCTGTCTGTCTGTCTGTCTACATACCATTTTCCTATGCGGCAGGGGGGAGATCCTCCTCCTCCACCACCTCCTCCCCCACCGCCTCCTCCACCTCCGCCGCCTCCCCCTGACCCGCCGCCACCCTAGTAAGAAGAAATCGTAAAACGAGAGACTAACCAAGAAATGGGCTGTTCCATATTGTATCCCGTTACCCCCTTATCGAGGAACCTGGAAATTCAACAGGGTTTGTTGGTTTGACCCTGGAATTTCCACAGGGCCAATTCATTTTACCCTGGAATTTCCATACGGTATATCAAATTTTCAGGTGTTGTACAGGAGTCTGGAATTTCCACAGGGGTAGAGCAATTTTTTAAAATTTGGAGTTCCTCGATAGGGGTACGGTTTTTTTTTTGGAACAGCCCAATGCCCGCAAAAATTGTATTTATTATTCTCGGCCATTAATAAGTTTCAAGATTACTGTGCAACTTCGTCAACCGGGCCATCCCGTAAAGCGTCTGTCATTCAGAAAATCAAACCATTTTAGGGAAATTTAACACCTGAACTACGTTTGCCGAAGAGTAATTCAGTGTTTTGAAGAGATTTGTGCTCATAATTTTCACAATTTGTAGAGCAAAGCGAATATTTCGATCCTTGAGATGTCATGAAAGTCGATATCCTTTGTTCTGTACTCGCTTTCTGATTGGCTAAATTCTTACAAAATGGCCCGGTTGACGTAGTCGCACAGTAAAGTAGTCTCCCTCGCAGCCCGTTCTTTGTGTCGGTCACGCAACGCTTCCCTCGTGGGGAGGGAAGCGTTGCGTGACCGACACAAAGAACGGGCTGCGAGGGGGACCAGCAGTAAAGGGGCTGTGTCACGGTTTAAAACAAATTCGTAAATACAGTAGCCTGGGGAGCCTATGGTTAGACATCTGAACAAATGCCTTAAACAACCAAAATTCCAATCAGAAGAGGCTGGTTTCCATATAGTCGTATCTGTCGTATCTGTCTCATCAGTCGACCGTGAAACAATGGAAATTGGAATTATTATTTTGTTTCACGGTTGACTGATGAGACAGATACGACAGATACGATACGACTTAAAGGCTGGTCTCCATATAGTCGTATCTGTCGCATCACTCGGACCGTGAAACAATGTAAATTGGAATTATTCTTTTGTTTCACGGTTGACTGATACGACAGATACGACAGATAAGATTATATGGAAACTAGGCTTAAAGCAACCTGAACTGGACATGAATTCTGTCATAATAATAAGAAGAGAATAGATTGACTACGAACCCACCAAATGCTAAAAGATCCAATCCCTTCGAGAATATAAGCCTTACGGTAAAATTTTCGTAGTATAAACAATTATTATTTCCTCCAGTATTTTTACCGCAAATGCCGTTCACACAAATTGAGCCTGGAAAGCCTAATGATGCGAAAAAAATACTTTCAAAGCCTCCGTGAAATCACCCAGAGTTGTTCACTCGTTTGATTGACGGAAGCCAAACCGTGGTTTGTTATTTGGCGTAGAGTTCGCAGAATTATGTAAATTGCAGTAGAACTGTGTTTGTGTGGTGTTCGTACCTTGCATTGTTTCTCGAGGGCATTGATTTTCGCAGCAAGTGTAGCTAGGATGCCTGGAGAGCACTGATACTGAAAAGAGTAAAATAATATTTTCAGTGTTAAAATACCTGTTCGATCGTCCTTTTCGTCAGGAGTAGGTAGATGAGAAAACTTTCCCGCATCGAGGAAGGGATAATTTTCACAGCCAGTAGGAGTCAAAATTCCATAAACGAAGCAAAAGAAAGATCTTAAACAAGCTCAAGGAGTCAAACATAACACCTAAAGGGCTTCCTATCATTGGATGACGAATTTAGCGCCTTCTCATTGGCAGCAGGATTAATTCCGGAACGAGATTGCTTTCTGGCGTTTTGCCAGCCAGCAGCAAAATTAGCATAAATTAGCACACATTTGCATAAAAGGAGGTGAGGGCAAGGTTTCAGTGCATTGTCAAATCAGAGTCTGGTTAATTAACTTACCGGAGACGGCTGACACATGCCTGGTTCTCCCTTAGGGCCCTAATATTAACATAAGACACGTATTTAAAATTAAACTGAATTTTTCACACTCGTCTGTCCACTCGTCTGTCCATAACAAAACGTTTAATTTACCAAACATTCCTTCCTCAAGATGATATACCGTGGAATAAGAGCCATGGTTTTGTTGTCTTTTCAATTTACAGCAACAATACAATAATAATTTCATTAACGACAACAATAACAAAGGAACGGCACTCATCAGGAGACCATAGCTAGAAGCATTCTCTATAGGACACAGGGCATCCTTGTTTTATGCCAAAAAGAGAAACATTTTATAATCAATGTTCCACTCTCCCCCGCCTTTGCTAAATCCTTTTAACCAACTTCTAGGTTCTTAAGCTACATGGAAAATGTATACAATTACTTATTTTATTTGTTGCTCTCGTTGTTATGGCCGATTTATATACCTTAACTCCCGGAGGACCGGCTGGGCCTTTGTTTCCTGGTGGTCCCTGAGAAAACACAAGAAAGAAGGTTATGTCCCATAGCTGTGTTGCCCCACCACAGGCGCTTTTACGGACTCCCTGTGGTGTGATTCCGCCTACCGCGTTTGCCATATTTACTTCTCAAACTCATTAATAATTCATGAAGCTAAAACACAGACAAATCATAAACATGAAGGAGGTTTTGATACGCGACCTTGATTTGGATAGCCTGTGTATAGGCGGATTTATTTTGACGTCAGTGTTTACATATTTGAAGCATCCGTGAAAATCAGCAAGCGTAACGGAGCTACAAAAAGAATTGTTCTTGTTGCCACCAAATTCGAAATCATGTGATGATTCCTTTGGGTTGTTACAATTGTCAAATGTTTCTCACTCGACCGAGTGCACGAGTGTATGTGCAGAACTTACCTCCCAAAGAAATCATCACATTCAAACCCCGGCCGGGCCAACACTCGGGGTCTTTTCTGAAATAATTGAGGAGAATGTGCTGCCTTTGCTCTAATATCTGCAAATGGTTAGACCTTCGCGTCTTCTCGGATAAGGACGTTAAACCGTAGGTCCCGTCTCACGCATGCACTACACTAACCGGAACCAGAGGGACGTTAAAGAACCACGGGGACGTCGGAAGTTACCCATCCTCAGTGCAGGGCTTACAACTTACTAACCCATCGCACTGACTAGGGAACCTCGTAATTGGAGCCTCGCTCTGTGAGGATTTCCCGGCCCTCGGTCAAATCTAATAAACTATAAACTATCACATGATCTGAATTGAGTGGCAACAAGAGTAACATCGTTAGCCGAATTGGTCAGTAGAGAGAGGAGCTACAATCCTCGAACAAGTTTGCTTCTTTTGAAAGAGTGAGTTACACATGATTGTAATGTGCTCACCTTCGTGCCTGGCAAACCTGTTTTTCCATCTTTGCCTTTCAGTGACAGGGTCATCAAGTTCTGTCCGCAAAAAATACGATGATTAGGGAAGAGGTCAAAACAATGGTACTTTTTATAATTTAGGAGGGGTAGGTGGGTGGGGGGACAAAGCTAAGAACCCCTCCCCACCCCCTGCTGAATTTGTTTAAATATTAGGGGTTACCAGATCTTATTGCATAATTGCATTTGCCTCGTGCTGTAGAGTACGGTGGCAAGCCTATTATTTTGCGAGATTTTTGCAGTCAAAAAATGGAATTTTCTTAAAGGCCCATAAGCACCCAAGCCGCATTGCAGGCGGACAAGAATAAAGCGCAGTTGAAAATTCGATGCAAATTTTCAGTTTCAACTTGTGAAATGTGAAGAACAATAAGAACCCCTTTGGGAACTACAGTATCAGCCAATCACAGCTGTTGAATAGCAATTCATTTGAAAACAAAGCGCAAAGGTTCACGGTTGACTATGGGCCTTTAAAAAATGGGTTGGTGGTTTCGGATCATTCCCCCCCCTATCCCCCCAGCCTTTTCCCGGGCGCGAAAAAAAAAACCACTGTGTTGTTGGGAAAGAGTGGTAATGTATGTCCTGGTCCTTTGCTAGCTCGACATAGATCCCCAAGTTCAAGGGCACGAATCGAAATCTCCTCCTCAAAAACACGAATAGATGCAGATAAAGAAATAAGCACAGGTACATTGACGTACGAGCGAATAAATTGAAATCTGCAAGAAGTAAAGCTAGCATTATGAACCAGTGTTACATAAGCCCACCTGTTTTGGGGTTGGGGAAGGCTGTGGTTTGTTGTGGTATGGCTGTGGTGGTCTTGGTGCGTTAGGTTTGCCATCTAGCGCTGAAGGCATGACCTACCAAAAACAAAAGTATTGCTAGGAATTACCTGTAGCCTCTTTCGGCCATGCTTTTATTAGCTAGCGAAGTCGTGCTATTCGTTAAAAGGCCCTACTACTACCAGGCTGGTATAACACGGGGGGGGGGGGGGGGAAGGGGGGGGAGCTCCCTTCAAAATAGATAGAGATCTTTGATTTTAACTCTAAAGGCCCGTTCACACGGCGCGATTTCAGCTGCGATTTCTGCGGCGATCCCATGGCGATGTTATATCGCGCGATGTGAACGGTCGGCGATCTTATGGCGATCGATTTAACTTGCGATGTCGCCGCGACGTCGAAGGCGTTTTGAGCATGGTCAAATTCCACTGCGGTGACAAATATCGCAGAACCAAATCGTCGGCCGTTCACACCGCGATATTACGTCAACGGTCGCCGCAAAAATCGCGCCGTTTGAACGAGCGGGCCTTTGGCTGCATTCATTATGTATACTACAGCGGGGGGGCAGAGGAAATTTTTTTGACAATGCAAAATTTTCAGATCCCCCCAAGGCACAACATTTTTTTTACGAATCCCCCCTCTTGGTCAAAAGGAAAAAACATGCCCCCCCCCCCCCCCCCCCCCCCCCCATCACCCCGGAGACAAGTTTTTCAATTTATATTTATATCAATTTTACAAAAAATAAAGAACAAGGCTCAATGATAAAAAAAAATACAAAGCGTAAAAATGCAAATAAAAATCCTAGGTGGCTTTACTTTTTTGTGTCGGTAGTGACTTTCTACCAAGTGATCTGGTGCGCTCCTCGATTGGAGCCTTCACATAGGCTGAGTATCATTTATTTTGTATTTGATTGTTTGGTATGTTTTCCGTTGTGCCGCAATTTTGACAATGAAGCTACAAGACTATTAATCAAAAGTCCAAAGGCGTTTTGTCTGACAGACGAAAGCCACTGAAGAGGACCTCGAGGAATTGTAGTAAAACAAGAAGGCCTTTTACGATCTTTTAAGTTTAATATAATTCTTTATGCGCGCGAAGCGCGCAGTTTTTTTTCTTCAACATATCAGTTGAAAGAGGGTGAATACACGAGAATAGTAGTGCAAGTGATATTTCTTCAGGAGGTTCAAACTCGATGTTCAACAATTGAGCCTTCCTTCATTTACTATCAAACTGCACAACCTTGTCTTAAATATATATAATACCTCAACAAAAATATGCATCCCCCCTTCATGTTATGAAAAAAACTTGACATCCCCCCTTTTCCAGTTCCTAAATTTTGAGATCCCCCCAAAAAATCCTCTGCCCCCCCCTGTAGTATACATAATGAATGCAGCCTTAATGGAACGGGCCTTTTAACGAATAGCAAATTGGGTGCGGCAAAAACATTTTTTAACCCTAAAGGATAGCAGAAACTGCAAATGAATTTTTAGAGCTGTGGGTATATCGCTCTTTGCTTGAGTCTCTTGGGACAAGTACTAAGTCATGGTTTCGGCTTTCGCAGGGCAAATTTTCCCCGGTGAGAATGTTATATCTTATTACGCGGGCCCTGTTGTAGGTTGAGACTACAGACTTACCGGCGGAGATTCCGGTCGATTGTTTCGGATGGTTTGACAGTTGGGGTCGTCATAGGCTGTGGAGAAATAATTTTAAAAATCGACAGGAAACTCAAAATGGGCGACTCTATGCTCTGGCTTGCGATGATCTCTATAAATAAAAGATAAACACGCGATCTGCCGAATGAGCCGGCAGGCGCTGAACTACCCAGTTAGCATCCGACGACATTTGCTACGCACTTGTGCCATCGAGCGACCTACTCTTCTTATCTGGTTCGGCGCTTCCCGTCACGACCTACCGATGTCAGCTTTCACGACCTACCGATGTCAGCTTTGTGGCATTACTGCCCTCCTTATCTGGGCTGTCAGTCAATGCGAACCGTTAGCCAATCAGAGATTGTTGTCCACTTTTGCCAGTGCAGTCGATTAGCTTTCCCTTCCCTTCACACGTCGTGACAGCACGGTCGTAGCTAGAATGTTTTTGTCTTGGGGGGCAAACAGGTTTTTCCCAAATCAATTCACATATGGTAAGTTTCTCTATAGTAAGCATTGGGCATGTTTTGGAGTCAATCTAGATAATTCGCGTTTGCGATTGTCGAGAACACAAATGAAAATTATGTTTGAATTCAGTTTACAAGTAAATTATATTGAATGCTCCGAGCCCGCTAAAATTCCAAAGGCCATTTCTCCATCTTAAATCTTTGTTGATTGTACTCAACCAACCAAGGGTGTCATCAAGAAACCATTAAACTAGCCATTAAAATTCGCTTTCATATGAATTATATTTTTGAACTCAAATGACTGTAAAACCTGTTCAAATTATGCGTAACACTCTTGAAACCGATACCACCACAGAACGACAAATATATCGTATTTATGTATCTGACTGATGTCGCAATACTATAAGGTTGATTATTATACATTGTACTCACTATATCGATTCTGATTGGCTAAGAGCGCGCGCTTTACTTTGGGAATCACGCACTTTGAGGGTCTCCAAGAATCAGCATGCTGATTCTTCAAGAATCAGCTAGCTGATTCTTGATACGCGCGCAATGCATCATGGGACTAGAGCGCTTTCCCTATTTTAACAAGGCGCTTGTGCAAAATAAATTGCTTGACAGAAATAAAAGTATTTCTACTGAATCAATGTATAATAAAACAATTATTGAATTCGGTTTTTGCGATCTCCAGAATAAACAATATCTCGCCAAGTGGAATCAGGCTCGGCCTTACGGCCTCGCCTGATTCCACTTGTCTCGACATTGTTTATTCTGGAAATCACAAAAACCTCATCCAATAATTGCTTATGAGAGTACAGATAAAACAGAGATCGCTTTGAGTATGCGTATTAAATAACAATATTTCGCCATCAATGTTTGTTGCATAATTTGCAATGGTGGCCTCCTCTTTTATGTGCTGTAGAAAAATATCGAGCTCATTTCTCCATCTTAGTTTTAGCATGATTTTAACCAGAAATGAACAAACTGTTAATTTTTTAACGTTTTCTTGTGTTCAAAATTCGCCAACATAACTAAAACGTTTTTTGATTGTAGTACTTTTGTGATTTTTGTTGCACGTGCAGGTGTTTAACGACTTTAATAATATGGATGCAAAAATTTCTCGATTCTGATTGGTCGAGAGCAGGGCAGTTTTAGTGAAATCACAGTGCAGAAACCTGAAATCACAGTGTAGAAACCTGAAATCACAGTGCAGATTACAAACTTGAGCAAATCTGATTGGCTTAAATAAACAATGGATTTTGCGAACGAGCCAATCAAATGCGCGCTAGCTGTCACGCCACTCGATCTGTTTGAGCTCCTTGTCAACAAGATCGGCTCTGGATGTGGAAGGAGAAAATCGGTTCCTTTTCATGAAAATTATCTTCCGAAACTTGTGGAAAGCAAAATGTGAATTCCTTATGGATTTGAGCAAGACTTGTTTAAGTTTTCATTCGTTGTTATGAAAGGATATGAATGGAAATCTTCGTTGACTGCGAATCTAGCAGCGGGAAATGCCAGCGATGAAAATGAACTAGAAGTCTACAAGAACACATGCGATACGGGTGTGGATAAAACGCGGACCCGGACTGGCGGACTGGCGGACTGGCGAAAAAAAGAAGTAAAAGGCAATTTATCACGATTACTAGATTATTCTTGGCTTTCACCTGTCACGTGGCTATAAATGTCTCCTCAAATCTTGCTCTGAATTCCAAATAAACCTCATTGGTGTAGAGGGAAAATAAAATTATGTTTGGAGAGCGTTTTTTTCCGACCGAAATATAAGTGTTTGAACGTACACGATTTGTTGCAGTTAAAGTATTCCACCACCATTACTTTGGTGCTCCTGAGCCTGCTTCGCCAAATTACAAAATACCTAGAATATGGACCAAGATGCTATTTAATAACAGGCTTCAATAACAACTTAGTTAACATGATGGATCCTTTAAAACTAAAGAACAAAATGAATTTAGATAAATACTGTACAAAGCGGCTCTTTGAAATACGTGACTCGTGTTGCGTGACTCAAAATCCCTTCATCACCTTCAGCGATAGTTTCGGAAATAAGAATGACAATTATCAGATGAGACTTTGAGTGAAGGCTCACATGGATGAGTTGTAAACAATTTATAAAGTTCGTCTCTGTAAAGTATTTAGTTTTGAGTTAGAATTTTTATGACGTCACTGTTGCAGTTCTGTGCACCACATATGTTACGGTTACGGAGTCTTTAAAACCTGCGTTGTGTCGACTTTTTCTGTAAAATGTTTTAAAACCCGGAGGGCTTATCGGACAGCCACCTAATGACCTTGTGGTAGTGTCGCACACCAGAATTTTTCGATTGGATGAATTCGTGATAGTTAACAACTGTCCCCCAAAGGGGAGGTGAATAGTGGTGGATTTATATACCGAGACGCGAAGCTAGGCACCGACCCTGAGGGGGATAGTTGTTTTAGTATATACCAAATCAGTAGAATAAAGTACAGTGATTAAAAGATTCAAAACGCAGTATCGCGCGCGAAACGAGACGCCATTTGGAAAGTTTTCTCAAAACAGTAAATAGTGTTTTGATATCTACTATTTGAGGAACCAATCAGAGCGCGCGAAAGTTATGACTATTCAGTGCTTTGGTATATACTAATAGGCATTATCATAAATTTTCACAATTTCTCAGTGGCCCAAATCCTGAATATTTTATAATTCGTAAAATCCAGAAATTTTCAGTTTCTGCCGCCAGTCCGCCGGTCCGCCAGTCCGGGTCCGCGTTTTATCCACACCCCATGCGATACGGACAGTTTTCCGGATCAAATTCCTGTCGATCTTGGTTGTTTAGCTGTTACAAGAAGGTTTACACAAGAGAAGACTTCAGGTATGTATGTCTTCTGTGGAAGTTTACCTAGCTATGTTTACCTTTCTGGACAATATTCTGCCCGTTTTTGGTGACCAAAAATGCACAAGCAACTCAGCTCAAAAGCAATTCAAACAGAAAGAAACCAACCAATTAATTAATACAGGCTATCTTATGTTATTTTACCTTTGAATCTGAAATAAAGTTTATGATTGTCAAAACAGAATTCCACCTGCTTCTAGCATAAAATAAATTTGTTGTGTCAAGTATATTTATGTCAAGATAGGTTTCGTAAACTTTGCTCGCTTGTCTCGCACGCGTTCAGTGCATTTGTGACCGCTACAAATAAATGGTCTTTCTCTGAAATTTTTTGCATCCATATTATTAATACGTAATCATACGACTATTCTCGTTCAAATGGGATTAATTACACTCGTGAGTTTTTCAAAAAGCTCAAATTGCACTCGCCCTAACGGGCTCGTGCAATTTCGATACTTTTTGAAAAACTCACTCGTGCAATTAATCCCAAATTGAACTCGAAGTCGTATGATTACCTATACTTAGTATCAGTAATGTTGACATATGTCATCCATTTTATTTGTCCAAATCTTCAGAATTGTTAGCAGGGGCATTTTCACACCATTAAGGTGTGATATTACCTGTGACAGAATATGAAACTAAAAACAGCTATAGGGATGGCCTCTAGGCAAGATAGGGGTTGGGTGTTTTGAGTGAATACCTTTCTTTGTAATTGGAAATGTTTCTCTAGCATCTTTAAAATGACTTATTCTGCCAAGAAATAAACTAAATAAACATTTCCATTTGTCGTTCGTTGTCAATGTCGTAATATTGATCGTGGCAGTCGTCCAGGGCTATAAACTTCGATGGGTGGGTGAGGGGGATCTTCAAGGTTGTATGTATGCTATCAGAAATCCTGAAAATGAATTACATTTTCTTCTGAATTCAGCAATGGCTTTTCAATGGTAGCATATCGTGGTGTTCAAGCTGCATGTGTTATCATCGTCGTGTGAAACAATTCCGTAACACTGCTCGTAACATGGCTTAAAAGTGGAGTCAGAACGTGCCCTGTCGACATCTCGTTTGTTGCTCACAGAAACACCAGAGAGCTTACCGTAAATATTTTGAATGAATTACAAAATAAAGAAAAAAGAAAAGTGCGAGCTGAAAACTTCGCACCATTTTTTCAACTCCCACTAAATCAATGGAGATTGGCGATGGTAGCGCCCGTAATCACATTGAATTGGTCAGCGGATTCGTGCATGCGCAGTACAAAAGTCCCTGCTACTTGCCTTGCGAATATATTCTTACCTCAGCACCCCTAGTTAGTGAATTTGTTCCCGTGTCCCCTTTCACATTCTTCACAGCAATGTCAGGCACTGTTTTCATATCCAAATATTGTGCCCCCACTGCATCATGGGGCGCGGGCAAAAGCACGTAGGTCCCATCAGGCTGCGCTTTCAGCTCGTACTTCTCCGCATGCGCAGTAGACACAAAGGCGATCAACGCTACGGCAGCGAGGAACCTGGTGACGATAAGCTTCATCCCTGTGTTGTTACGTCACTGGTGCGACAACGTGCTCATTCTTTACAGAAATCTGAGTGAGTAAGACACGCAAATTTAGTACCTAAGGGACCGGTATTTATCGCCTGGGGGGGTCAGAGGATTTTGGGTAAAACAAAGTCAAAATGCAGTGATCCTCCCTCTATAAGTACAATGATTAACGTGATCCCTCCTCAGAGCAGTTAAACGTTTTCGTGACCCCCCCCCCCCCCCCCCCCCATTTGACCTAGTAGAAGATAATTTACAGAGAGGGGATCGCATGTTTCTCTCGTTGCGCGCAAAGCGCGCCCGAATTCTGATACACAGAACATTAAATAAAGTTTTTATTCACAGGGAAACTCCTGTAGGTTTTATTATTCATGCGCGCAATCGCGCGCCGAAATGACGAAATTATTATTATTCATTTGCGTGAAGCGTGGCCCAAATGACGAATTTCTATGCCTGAGCGTCGAACTCACGCTTACTCTTCTTTCGAACATAGTGACTGCCCGCCAGGCCTATCACTGCAGGGCATTTTTGGTAGAGTTTGTTTTTCCTCGCCAAGATACACTTGAATTCGTGTGAACGGTGTGAAGGTAGTGTCTTCGTTGCGCGAGTTGCCAAGACTATATTAGGATGAGATTCTTTATGCGCGCGGAGCGCGCCGAAATTTTTATTATGTATTGAGTGAAGTGGTAGAAAAATGCAAATGATAGAGACGACAACAAGAAAATAAGAGAGTTTATATGAAAAGGCGAGTAACCCCTCCGAACCGAACCGGGGTATACCCCATCTACGAAGGCGGTTGCACTGAATTGGGTTCACACAGAAACCTCACTTATATGTTTCTGGTTCACATAAAGTTACTTTTTACATAGAGGTTAACGGTTGGTTATCATATGCAAACAAATTTTGACAGCGGCCAAATGCCTGGCTACGCCCCTACCATCCTGTCTAAATGGTCTGCTTTGGCATAGCAACTATAGCAACATGCTCTGCATTGTTCGAGCACACAAGCTTTTTTGTTTCCACTATGACCATAGAATGGACGGTTCCAGCTATAACTTACGCGCGCGCTGCTTGTGGTCGGTAGATGTGGGACATTTGTCGAACAAACTGTTAAAAAGGCGCGCGCTGTATTTTGCTAGTTGTTGGACACTGGTTGGACATTCTGAATAACTTATTCAGAAATGTCCAACCAGTGTCCAACAACTTATTCAGAAATGTCCAACCATTGTCGAACAACTACCAAAATGAGACGAGCGCGTGCGCTTATAGATGGAATCGTCCATTCGAGACAAATAGTCGTTAAGTTCCCGCATCTAATTTTATTTCAATTAAAGCAATTTATGATCTCAAATATTATTTTTAAAACTAGGAGAAAAACAACGAAACCAAGGCCAAACTCGCCATGACGGGCGCTGTATTTCACGAGCATAAAGGAGTATGTTAGCTGAAACATATTCGCAGACGCGCGGAAAACCAAGAATTTTAAAATTGAACCAAAATTTTATTCAACAAAGAAAGGAAATATTGCCATATTGTGTTGAACTGGTAAAACCTAGACAGAAAAACAAAATATCCAGTCGAGGAAATCAAAACAATTAGTTTACTGTAACCTAATAAAAACAAAACGTTCGAGAAAGGGCAATATTAAACGTTTTTTCTTTTGGTGAAATTGGTGCATTTTCTACTAGATTGGTTTGCCGAACAAGTGGCAGTAGAAATGAGATCTGCATTTGTTTGACGGTTAGTTGTCACGGTCTAATAATAGTGCTTTGTATTTTAACTCCAAACACTCTTTTCAATCAACGAGCACCACTAAGTGATCTATTGTTCTCTTCTCACACTCGCCGCAGTACTACACACTAAGTTGTCAAATGTATTGTACGCCGAGTTTTGGCGAAAAAACTAAGCAATGGTCTTGACCATTGCCGTAAGAAGTGCCGTAATAGTTTGACTTGTCGCTCGATTGAATCGGTAGTTACCACAGAATGGTATCCCTTTGTTCTTGATTTTTAAGTAAATTGTTAATAACGATACACAAATTAAACTTTCTCTTACCTTTTCATTTTAGCACTAGATATTGGCGTAAAACAAAGGCTCCAAATTAGTGTAAAGTTGGAGGTTAAAATCTAAGTTAAGAAATTATATCACTAGCCATGCATTTTTGACTAGTATTAATATTTCAAGCCATGGAGTGGAGGGAAGTCCTGGGTCTGAGCGTGACAAGGATGTTGTGACAAGTTTACCGCCCTGCATCTGGTGGCCAACAGGTGTTTGGTAACACAATAAAAAAAGTTTAACAGACACAGGTATAAGCTATATCCCCGTCATACAAACGTATGTTAATATTTTCAATTTCTAACTTCAATGGCCGTTTTCGCACAGGAGACGAAAAATCGTCTGGACTTATAGAAATCGTCTCAAGAAGAACGATCGTCCAACGTGAAAACGGGACGAACAGATTTTTAGACGAACAAATCGTCTAAATTTGTCCGTCTGTCCTTCTATTAAGACAATTTTTCGAAGACGATTTGTCCGTCCAGACGAACAAGTCGACCAAAGTTCGACCCAAATTCACACCAGACAAACAAACACGAACAAAATTTTGATTTTCTTACCGCGGGGAAGTGAAACAGGCAGAAGAAGCGATGGCTTATGGTAAATTTCAAGGACATTTCTGCCTATGGCCATTTCGACTTCACATTATGACGAACAAATCATTAGACGATTTATCCATCAATGAATCTCTGCAGTATTACTAAAGTGTAGGTGCCTTTCTAGTAATGGTGTTGTTTTTCATAAGTTTGATTTTAAGAACTTGAAATCACGGCCTCCACTTTGGAAAACGGTCTCTACGTTTTGTCAACTGTGTCACTTTCGGTAGTTCTGCCTTTTTATTACAATACACATTTCTACAAAAATATTGGACAGTCATACAATGTACATGACAATCTACAGAAGACGTATAACAGTTGCCGTTTCAGTGCCGTGTGGCATACCACAGGCTTTCAATCGGCCCCATGTAAGGGTATCCGAGAGCTATTCGGATTCCAGCCTCTGGATTCCAGTTTTCAGCTCCAGGATTCCGGATTCCCAGATTCCAATAAAAAGGAAAGGGATTGGATTTCGATTCTGGATTCCAATGGCTGGAATCCGGATTCCAAAGCTCCTAAAAAGTTGAATCTCGGATTCCCCTAAATGGGGCGACTCTCAGACACATCTCTTTAGAAGTTAAAAAGCCGCTTCCAAAGTACCACCTTGTTCTCAAGAATAGAGCGCTGTTCACGCTGACGTCATCCATTGTTATTAATGTGCCAACCAGAGATTGATTGGTTCACAGAACAAAGGCGCTATTCAATCTATGGTTGGCACATTAGCATTAGAATGACAATGTTGATAAACAGTGAATAGCGCTATAGTCTGATTTTCATCCGCTACGGTAGAGTTCGCTGAAACCTCCGCGAAGGTCGGAAATGCCAATGAACTCTACCGCATCGGCTGAATAAGGAATCCAGGTTACGATCAAACTCGAGAAAATTCGATACTAGATAGTAACTATGCTCCTCGTCAGCATTATTAAACCGATATTTAACTTTATTATAAGTTTCGCATCACCATGATGCGAAAACTACTAAATCAACCGTCACATTTACAGCATCCTAAATAAGCTACAATCGTGGATAACATATCAACAGTGTAAAGCATTGCAATGAAGAAGAAATACCATAACAATGGCCGTTTTCACACAAGAGACGAACAAATCGTCTGGACGGACAAATCGTCTCAAGACGAACAAATCGTCTGATGTGAAAACGGGACGAACAAATTTAGACGATCTGTTCGTCTATTTGGCCGTCTAGGAAGACGATTTTTCATAGACGATTTGTTCGTGTAGTCGAACAAATCGACTAAAGTCCGACCTAAATTCACACTAAACCTACAACAGACGAACAAATCGTCAGACGATTTGTCCGTCCAGGCAATTTGTTCGTCTTCTAGTGTGAAAACGGCCAATGAAACGCTTGTTCCATGCCATTTCCAAAAGAGCATTCTGGTTGGGACATTTACAGGGAATTTATGTAGAAACCCATTCATGGCAAAAACTGAATTTCCCATGAAATGAGCATGTGAAGTGTTATTCATGGCAAGCCGACCACTTTCCATTCTCGTGTCATGGGAAATTCAGTTTTTCCCATGAGTGGGTTCACTCTGCAGAAATTCCCCGTAATTGTTTACGACTTCTTGTGGAAAGCGAAAGCTGTAACGAAAGCGGCGGTACCCCCGACGTGAATGCTCAGCGCAAATGAGATTTTGCCAAGGTTTACAGCTAAAATCGTTGTTTCGCGGTGCCCATTCAAAATGTCGCTTTGAGTTTGGGATATTTTTTCTGTTCGTCCAGTCAAACCATCTAAGCTAATCAGGTTCTTGTCCTATCTCGCATAGTACAGTCGCATGGCTTTCTGTCGAGACGAAAACCCAGTTGACCGCACTTGCCGAAGTTCAAGGACTAATAATTGGCCCAGTGGCGCGGCGGGGACATCGCACTCTCCAAACGTTTTCCTTTGCTTGTCTTGCATGTAAATTAATCGTTCGCCTTAGTAACACTTTTTCGTGCTAAGATTCCCCTAGAATGGCCTATTACATCCATGCGAGCCATTGAAAATCAAGGCTTGTGCAAACTTGGAAGTAAATAGAAAAAGTGTTGTCGACAAATAGCAACATTCAAAACCCTTATAAGGAAGATTCGACTTCAAAATTGCAACGCTACGAGTTAAGCAATGGGTTGCTATGATATTTTATCCAGGATTGTAGCCACGGCATATCTACCTTAACTTAGAAATGTAAAATTCAAACCTGTGTTTCATTATTACAGTTTTGTAAGAGTTCCTGTACAGTGTCAAAATTTCCTTTGAGATGGACAGCCATCTTAAAAACTGAATCTATGTCAGCAAGGGCGAGGTTGTATGTACAGAAATGTTCGTAAACCTGAGAGACGTAGTACATGCTTTGCACTCTTTCCTTAGCTCAGCCGCCTCTCCCTCCTCCCTCCCCCTATCCCCCCCCCCCCCCCCCCCCTAGTCCAATACTCTGACAAATTTATGCACGGTATTGTTCTCCTCCATTGTTTAGCCTCGTTCTATAATACACTCCATTGTTTTAGACAATGCCTTGCATAAATTTGCCAGAGTATTGGACAACCCTCGGAATTCTTGAAAGTTTTTTCAGTCATGGCCACCCTGGAAATTGTTTCCTACAATGAAAATCCATATTGGGCTGTTCCTCCCAAAAAATACCCCCCCCCCCCCCCCCTTTCATCAGGGTCAAACACAGCGACCCCTGAGGAATTTCCAGGTTCTTCGATAGGGGGGTAACGGAT
The DNA here is from genome assembly GCA_033964015.1 of Scolanthus callimorphus. Lineage (NCBI taxonomy): Eukaryota > Metazoa > Cnidaria > Anthozoa > Actiniaria > Edwardsiidae > Scolanthus > Scolanthus callimorphus. Next base: position 8,878,576 of record CM066919.1, read on the forward strand.
ATAAAATGGAAATCCACATTCTTGGGATATCTATCTGGGCTTTGTTCCAGTACCAGGATACCTAACCTGGAATTCCAGTGTTTTTAATGACCAACCACCCTGGAATTCCGAGGTCAGCAACAGGAAGCGGGAGGGGAGTTATTTTGTGATTTTTAAGCAACTGCCAATTGAACAACAGACGAATTCGCACTTTCAGTTGCATCATGTGTAACCAGGGAAGACTTACTATAGAATAAGGGTCGGCTGATCCAGGAATGTAGTGCAATATTTTCAATTGAATTCAGTAAACCAAGTATTAAACTGTGTTTTTTAACATTATTTCGAAACCTCTACTGTAAACAACAACAGAAGAGCGGCTCTGAGTGCCAATACTCTGACTGCTTCTCGTTTTGCTCTCTACACAAGAGTCGTATTACTAAGCGTAAGAATCTTGTCAGAACTGAACAATTACTGCAGGTCATCGGATATTGTCCAATCAACATCGCCAAATGTCGGACCAATTTCCAGATATGTCCGGACAATTTTCCAGTAGAGACAACCAAGAAAACAGTTTTAATGGACAAATGTCCGATCAAGAAAGAAACATTTTCTGACGCGGATTGTCGCCCGGTTTTGCTCTGTAGAGTGCCTACCAGCGCTGTTGACTATTGCCGTGTACTGGATTCCATCGACCTCATAATGCGAAATTCATTGCCGGATTTCAAGCCGTGAATGCCTGGGGCGAATCCCTTAATATTACCATAAATCGAAACGCGATTCACATAAAGAGAAAGAGCATGCTGAACTATACAAAATCCCAAAGTTTGGTATTAATCGGGCAAATAGTGATCGAGAAACAGCCATTCAAAAAGTCCAAAGATTTGTGTGAAATCCGGACACGGCGTCCGGAAAACCATAAAAAGCTTATAAAATTCCGGCATACTGGAATGGCTGTATCTCGAACGGAATTTACACAATCAACTCCAAACTTTAGGATATTGTACGGTTCAGCATGCTCTTCTCTTTATGTGGATCTCGTTTCGTTAATGGTAATATTAAGGGATTCGCCCAGGCACTCTCGGCTTGAAATCCGGCAATAGGCCTACCACAAACGTCGAACTTAGGCCCGTTTTAAACGTCGAACTTAATTGTGTCGCACTAAATTGACTGGCTTTATTAGCCAGTAAAAACAAATAATTTCGAGACGAGTGATTTTATGAGATTAATATAGCCTGTCTGGTGAATGGAGAAGATCCCAGTCCTGGTTTTAGGAGCGCTGGAAGGATTCAAAATTGTAATTTAGCGTGGCGTTGGCACAGTGCCATTCCTAATGCAAATGAGCTCGAGACAATAGCTCTAACTAACTAAACAATGGGAAATGCGACAAAATTAAGTTTGATGTCTAAAACTGGCCTTAGTCCCTCTACTTCTGTCGAACCTTTCCTTTTTCAAAGGTTGCCGCTTCATTATACTTTATAATCAAAAACTTTCTATTGTTTCGGATTGGAGCGGCGCGTCTCTGGCACGGCGTTTGCCGTAGGCCTAACTCTTGCTCTACCGAATTTACAGCTGCTAAGTAACAGTCATCAATTTGAATTTGAATGTGTCAATTTACAAATACTAAAATAATTATTTTCACTATAAAACAAATAAAAACCCTACGTAAGAATACATAGAATACTTCAACATATCTCGATTTGCATTTTAGCGTGGACAGAAACGTTTCTCGACGTTGTTCGAAGCAAGACATTCTCGTACCCAGAGCTCCCCGGCTCGTCTCCTCGCGGGGGAGGCTCTGGTGACAGTCACTGACGCATGCGCGTGATTTGATACAGAGCCGTTGAGAGAAAGATCTTTCTGCGCATGCACCAACGTTCAAAACCAGCCAATCAGCAAAGGTCCTCAAATGGCTGTCACCAGAGCCTCCCCCGCGAGGAGACGAGCCGGGGAGCTCTGGGTAAAAGAATGGAAGCGAGACAAAAAGAAAGCATGCTATCAAAATGCTGTGATTTGATTGGTTGAGACTAGCGTTTTGACACGTGCTATTAGCTATGATGAATGCGCGCGCTGCATGTCGGTAGTTGCTACATTTCACCAATCTCGTTCCCTGAGCCTTCGGTCGTCTGGCCAGCGGAAGGCGACAGACCAAAGACTCTGGAGGAATCCATATATGGCAGACCACGATTCTAGGACTTCCGGTTTAACGAACTCGTCTAAATTGTGACAAAAACAACGGCAAATGCAAGTGCTTGGACTGTTCGTTGTTATGGCGGGTTTTCTTTTGATTTCATTTGAATTTTGACGGTTAAAACGACGAATTCGTTGGTCCTATAATCTACTACGCATGCCCAAGAAATTGGATTCCCGAGAGCCTTTGGCTCGTTGCCGTCCGCTGACCAGACGACCGAAGGCTCTCGATACGAGATTAACATTCCTTGTAAGTTGTGTTACAATCCAAAAGCATTTTTAAGAAACGAAAGAGCGCGCGCTTATAGCTGGAATCGACCATTACATTCAAAACGTCGTAGCAAAGTCTCGCTCGAAACAGTACCAAAAATATTTGGTGTCCAAGCTTACTGCGATGTTCATAATTCTGCGAACTCCCAGTAGACATTTCCGAACGCCAAACTGCGTTTTGGCTTCCGTCAACCAAACCTTTTAAGACAAGCACATGGATTTTTTTTTCAATTTCGTTTACATTTTATGGTGGAAAATTTGCCTAGCCAGTCCTTATTTGCCTAGCCAGTCCTTATTAGTTCAAAAAACCATCAAAGCCGCGTGAAATCACACAGATGTTCACTCGTTTGATTGACGGAAGCCAAACCGCGGTTTGTTAGTAAGCGTAGAGTTCGCAGAATTATAAAAATTGCAGTGAACGGAAATAACAGCAAATCTCATTGATTTAAGTTCATCTCACTGCAAGTCATACCATGTGTTCTCGCAGTTAATGGTATCAAGAATAAAAATTGTGGCATCCTTTGCATACTGTACAGTAAATCACGATAGGTTCACCTTGCTCAAGTGTCAATCATGTGTGCGGCATTTCATGCCATGTGCATACTCATTCTGGGGATGAGGAGGGGGTCCGTAATGTGAGGTGGTGATGAGGGGGATCCTCCCCTCGTGTCCCCTGTTGTGATTTCTACTCGTAACGGATCTTCTTTGTTTCTGGAATAAAACACAATGCATTACTCAACTTTGCGCCAATAGTCATGGAATTGGCGCTGTAGGTTTGCTATTGGACCTCGAGAATAGACATTGTAGGGGAAAAGGGCGAGGAAGAGCAAGAAAGGTCGAGAATAGAAAATGTTGGCCAACAAGAAAGGGCAAAAAAGGCAAGGCCAGGTGTGAATAGGTTGGGCGGGAAGAGCAAGATTAGACGAGAGCTCCTGTCAGAGGTGGGCGAGAAGAGGCGGGAAGAGGCGAGATTTGGGTAAAGGTTGTGTAGGAGATAAGCGGGACGAGGCGAGAACAGGCGAAAATAAGCAAGAATAGGCGATTTTTGGTCCAATAACAGACCTAGTACAGTTGTGGTTTAGTTGAAGACTAGATATGGAGATTCTCCACTTCCTCCACTAAAAAAAAAACGAGAAGGGAGACGTCTGTGTCTTCCGTAATTTTGTTCTGATCAAGTTTCCAGTGGTGGCTTTTCATTTCGACCACGGAGTTTCTCAAGCTCATTACTAATTCAGGAAGCTTAAACAAAGAAAGTCATAACCGTAAAGGAGGTTTGGTTTGGATCCTCATTGATTTTTGAGATTTTATTCCTGCTTTTTCTCGACATTAAATGATTCGTTTGAGAAGCTATATCAAAAACTGGACAGTGTTCTTCCATCAGGATTTCGAAACATCTCGAAGTCGATTGAAAAAAACTCGTCTTTGCCTCGTTTATTAACCCATTTCTTAGTGTTTGGAAATCCTGATGAAACATGCTGTCTCGTGTTTATATATTACATGTAATATTACAATAACTCCATGGTATATTCACCATCTCGACTTGATTGCCCACGATGCATTTGTGCACGCTAACTCGTCATTTATATCAGATAAAAAGACGCTTTACTCATCAGAAACCATCTCGAAACATACAGAATCATAGCCTCACCTTCGGATGATAATTGCGAGTGTATGCTGTTTAATTAGTGACATCTCTATAGTTCGGTTCCGTTGCCACCAGATAATCTTCCAACACTGACTGTAGATATTCAAAAGTGGGTCTGTCTGCTTCGTTTTTCTTCCAACAGTCCAGCATAATAGCATAAAACGAATCAGACGCATTCGGAGGCTTGGGCATGCGGTATCCTCTCTCCACTTGAGATAAAACTTCCGCATTGGTCATACCAGGGTAGGGGATACGCCCATAGGTAATAAGCTCCGATAGGAGGATCCCAAATGACCAGACATCAGACTTGATTGTAAAACGGTTATAGAGTGCAGCCTCTGGTGCCGTCCACTTGATTGGAAACTTAGCACCTTGATGGGGGTTATACTCGTCATCTTCAATTAACCGAGCCAGACCGAAGTCGGCCACTTTACATACATTGTTATCGCCTACCAGAATGTTCCTGGCGGCCAAATCACGATGGATGTAATTCATTTTTTCCAGGTAGGCCATACCAGCTGCTATCTGTGCTGACATGTCTATCAGGTTTGGTTCGCGCAAGTATTGACCGTTACCTTTGACCAGGTAGTCCAGTAAACTGCCGTGCTTCATGAGCTCCGTGACAATGTAGATGGGTTCCTCATTTGTGCAAACTGCATACAACTAAAGCAAACAAATGTTCTTAGTACACGTTCCAACAAAAAGCTGCTCCCAAATTGGCCAATAACAACGCGTATTGGCCAATTTGCGTTTGACTGTTTAACTCAAACAGTTCGCACGTTACGTTTGAACGTTTGAAAGTTGCGTCGTGAGAGAAAAAGTGAGACGTTTCCAAGGGCAACCGCCATGTTTATTTGTCACTGACCAATCAGAGAGGGCAGAACTCTTTGGTTCTCCATAGAAACGTCTCGTTCCTTCCTAGAAACGCAACGTTCCAACGTTCAAACATAACGTGCGAACTGTTAGGGTTAAACAGTCAAACACAATCAGCTGTTGAATTTCGCGTGATTCTGCACTAATGGAATGGCCATTTGACACCCCTAAAATAGCCTGCGTAGCAAGTGTTCCCCTGGCGTTTTCTGGACGAGAAACTCGGGCGAGATTTGGGCATCCTTTTTTCGCTCACCCCAGGCTCGTTTCTCTGAGTTTCCTTCCTCGTTTTTTCTGTGGTTCCAGAAAATATCCATCCCCCCCCCTCCCCCCAACGGAAGGGATTGGAAATTCCAAAGGGGTAGGGGTTCAATTTACCTGATTTCTTTCATACAAATACTGTATTTTCCTTTGGAAATTCCAGAGGGGCGGGGGGTCATTTTTCAACACCCTTCCGTGGGATGGATATTTTCTGGAACCACACAATGGATCTTTTTTGGAATAACATTTACATTAACCATACAATAAAGTATAACAAATGTATTAACATTACCTGGATAAGGTTTGCATGCCTCAGTTTTTTCATGATCTGTGCCTCAGTGAGGAAGGCCTGTGGAGACATTGTGCCAACTCGTAACGTCTTGATGGCAACTGGTGTTGTGTTATTCCATAACCCTGACCAAACCTCGCCAAACTGTCCCTGCCCTAGCTTACGTTCCAACTTGAGCGACTCTCTCGGGATTTCCCATGCATCTTTAGTGCTGTAAGATAACCCTGAGGTTGTTGGCTTCTCACCGTAACAAGGTTGTGTCAAAACGCAGCACAAGCCATCGGCTTCCTGTTGATAGTGTTCAACAAGTTCAGAGAGACTCCCAAAGGGGGCTCGTGTTGTGATGTAGAAGCCTCCAGTATCGAGCTTACGTATTCTGTAATGCTTTACATTATCACCATCTCTCACAGACAAGGAAAAGTTGCCAGGCTGGGTCTCTGAATCTCTGATGAGGAAGGTTCCTTTGGGGTTTCCTGGAGCTAAGAGCCGTTTCTCTGCATCAGCTCTTTTAATTTTTCCAAAGAACCAGCTAAACAAGACATAAAATAATATCTCTATTAGCTAACTAGTTTAATGAGCCAGTCAAATTCCAAGTAATTTTCACATGAATATTAACACACACAGCCTTGGAAGCTTTTAAGGCAAAAGACTAGTTATGGTAATCTTATATAAAGCTCATATTACAGGATTGGAGAAAGGTGTTTTAGGATTAACATAGGGGTAGCAGGGCTTGAAATTAAGAAATAATCATAGTTCAACAAGTTGAATTGTACGCCTTCATCATAGGTGTACCAACATCATAGGTGTAATTCATCAAAAATCTAGGCTTAAATCCACTAGGAGGACACTGTAGAAACTGAAAACACAGTCATTGTTTTACACCTTAGTCTAAAAATTTAGGCGGAAAAGGAAAATTTTCAGGCGTATTTACACCTGTATTGGCCACAATTTCAAGCCCTGGGTTGACTGCACTGTTTTGCATACTTAAGACAAAAAAAAATACATATTATAATGTAGGATATTTTTATAAAGCATAAGAGTAGGAAACAAAGTTGAAATGCAGTGTGACACTTCAAAAATGCATTCACACAAAATGGGAGTTGACATGCATTATGTGTCAAAATACCAGTAGTTATTTTTTCTCTAAACAACAGGAACAAATTATTAAAATACTGTAATTATATGTACTGCACATTTCAGTTTAAAGACGTTACAGACTTGTGTGGCACCCTTGGAGAATAGAAAGTGCAAGACTGTCAGGTTAGTCACAGCTCATTTCTGGGTTTCAATAATCCACTGGCCTATAGACCTCCTCGGCTTGGGCGTAATGTTTTCCCATTTCACATCACGTGGCATTCCCATGAGTATTCTCTCTTTCTTTTTCTGCTACGCACCGAAGGATATATGAATATGGAAGCATTCCAAACAAAGAGAGAATACTCATGGGAATGCCACATGTTCTGAAATGGGCAAAACATTACGCCCAAGCCGAGGAGGTCTATTGAAACATCTGCCATCAAACAAACAATAAAGCAAATGGAACATATTAAAAACATTATTATTGTTGTTATTAACAGTTGGTTATTATAATTTTTCATCTACAGTGAACAAGGTTCTTGTAATTGTCTTTTCCCAGCACAGGAAATAAGAGAACTCCAAACAAACTCAAAATGATAAAATGCACAGGAAGTTTTTCATCAGGAAATTGTAAACTATTTTGATGGAGCTGTAGTAAAACATTGCCATGCTAAGTGAAAAATATAACTGCAGTGACTAATATTAAATAACTGTGAGAGAGCAGATGATTATTCAAAATTTATGGTAGATTTTTTAATCAGTTCTCTACAGGGACGTCAACCCCAGGACTTGGGACAAAATTTCCTGAAATTCTCCCAGGAGAAATACAGTAAATGTATGGCAGCTGTCCTGAATTTTTCCCAGGAGGAGAAGCAAAAAATATTGAGACTCCCAGCAAAACCGGGAGAGTTGGCGTCCCTGCCTGTGCGTATATTTTGTAATACAGGATAGACTCACAAGGAACACCTCTGGAAGAAGAACCATAGATTAGAAACTGGCTACAAAGCAACATAAAATTAGTTCCTTCAATAACAAAAAATTAACACCTATTAACATCAAATCTTTCTATACTTCTGTGCTAGACTAATGTAGATATTTGTGATAAATCTTCTTGAAAAGGTGTTTCACTTATCTGACATGAAAGGGCATGATCACATATGACAATGTCTATTTATAATTGTACTTAGTATATTGTTAAGGGAACCAGTTATTGGAGCACTGCTCTGTTGGTAATGCCCTGCCCTTTACATTATGGGCGAATCATGTAAAAAAAAAAAACAATGTACCAGAGAAAAAAAAATGGATGTTGTAAATTCTACTCAGACAGGTAATGTTCAACTAAAATTACATGCAAACATGTCTTAAAAGGTGTATGCTCTGCTAGGAGCTAATACCAGTAACTGTATTTTTTCTTACTATGTTATTATACATTATTATAGCATTTTTGTTGCAACAATCTCAAGATTCTCAAAGTCCTCACTTTGGCTCTACTAAAAATGTCATGGTGTAAAGTTGCTAAAATGCATTTTATACACATTGAAATTATTTGTTGGCCATTAAAATAGTTTTGCAGTTTTATTTCTTAAAAAAAAATGAAAACCTGAAATCATGACATGCCAACTTGAAGAAGGCAGAAATTTGACAGGCTTTCTATTGATTCTAGGTTCATTTACAATCAAATACCATCATATTTACTATTAAATGGTTTTCGTGTATTACATGTAAGTTAAGATGGTCACTGTGAAAAACCTTTAGGAAGATTGATGGTTATTTGATTTTCTAGCTCCCAGTTCTGTGGGTTTTAAACATGTAGCAGCCACACCTGAGATGTGCAATATGAGCAGGTATGAAAAGATGTATAGCTCTTTTCATGTAGGAAACCATGTTTATTTAAATCAGTACTGGAAAGCTCTGTTGGTGCATGATCTGGTGTATGATTATTGGTTCATACATTGATTGCATTTGATCGACTAATGCTTGGAGGTATTCCTCCTTCTACCTTTAACAGAGTACAGATATCAGGACATAAGGATTTCAAAAATACATGTCAGTTGCAAATGCAACCAAAATGTCCACTTTGCAATTAAAACTTATCAGTGAGACTAATATAAATAATATTGACATTAGATTTGCACTCATTTGTTGAGGGTAAGGTCCTTGATGTTTGTGATTGAAGCTTTATTTCTTGCTTTATATTTAAATCAAGCTGTAGATTTTTGACAGCATATTTATGTTAATTTCCCATTATTTACTTAAAATATTTTTATATAGAGACAATAAATAAGGATTCATTTAAAATAAATGAAAAAAAATGAGTAAGAGTTTCTGTTATGTTCTATTATTAATTAAAAACTACATTAATGTCAAATTGTAAAGGGTTCGGGATGTTTGAGTTATTGTATCATCTAATATCCTGTATGGAGTTGGCTTCAGCCTCAGCCTACAGATATTTTTTTACTGTAAAAATTTGATCAAGTCATAATTGCCTTCACCTAGCTGGGGAATTCTACAAAACTTGCCTCATACTTAAAATTGCAATGTCAGTATTTCACAATAATTATAGCATAGTTATCATAGGGAGGGGGTAGCACATTAACTTTCAAATCTCAAAACATCTTCCAAAAACAGCTGGCTCGGGGAATTATATAAACTGAAAACGGAATGCAGTTTTTTTTTCTTTTCAGTTTTACTGTATGACTTTTGGACGCAAACGGTGACTTAACTGTTGGATAATTTCCTCGAATCACTTCCCGGAAGTACAGTCCAATTCCCCTATCTTTTCAGTTTTATATTTCTGTAGGGAATTTTCGCAGTTGGAAATTCACATTCAAATAAATTCACAATATAGAAAGGCTTATAAAAGGGAAACAATAGCAATCATAACAATTTCTGGGAGAAGTTTTACATTGTCTAGAAAACCAATAAGTAATAAATGAGTGATCTTTGGCTTCGTTCAGACGATCAAACATTATGCCATCAAATAGTACAACAGTAAAGCAAGCTTAATACTACTAGAAAATGCTGGCGATTACTAATAATGACTTGAGATAGCACAGTTATCAAAGGATTGCATGATCGGAGGCTTGTGCTAAGTCGAAAGCTGAAGCATACTATTCAGATTTTTCTCTTTTCACTCGAAAGTTCTGAAAACATGCCTTAACTTATTGAACACTATCAGAATTGTATACGAGATCAGGCTTTGTAATCAGCACAAGTCTTCGATAAAAATAAGTAAAATAACGACTTACTCCTGAGATTTGACGCTTGTTTCTTGAGCTACATAGTTGCTGGGGATATAACCTTCTCGTTTAGTGGACAGACTTTGAGCTAACCACCAATCTCCATCCGTGTTATCCAGCAACTGAAGCCGCTCGCCTTTCCTGAAGCTCAAATCTTCATTTGTACGCGCGTCGTAATCATACAAAGCTACAAAGATGTTTGTGCTTTTATTTTGTTGCATCATCCCTGTATAACTGTTCGGAGAGGTCTGAAGGATCCCTGATGTTGCCTGGAAGTGCATGCCGTTGGAAGGAGCCCCGATTTTACTCGCTGCATGTTGACTCGGCTCGGTCGCGTTGAAGGGAGCGCCACTACTGCTCCCAGGTTTCGCATTCTCGCCTTCTTCTTTGGCCTCGTATTTCTTTTGTTTCTTGCTGCAGCAGCAACCCATTGCTGCCCTTGACTTTGAGCCACTGCTGTTCTAACTATTGATGCCTGAATCACAAGTGAAGGTGGGTTAGAATTTGTCAAAAGGCGAATCAATTGAAGACTTCATGAAGAAGGCAAACATGCGAGGGAGGAGGAAGCGACCATCACGGAACGGGAGGGGACTGAGCCCTATTGATTAAACCTAACGTTTTAAAGAACAATTCTTATTGGATAATTTTATGAACTTCGCCAAAATGAACCAATCAGAGATAGGCTTCTATAGATGTTCCCTCTCTTTAAAGGACGATAAAAGTTCGCTTTTGGAGCCTGGGTTGATGCTACTGGAAAGGGAGACGAAAGATAAAATCTGATTGGCTTAGATCAAGGAAAGTAGAAAATGAAAGCCAATCAGATGTGATGTTGCTTTTAAGTTTCGATTGTATTTCGAGGCACTTTTTCCGGTGTGCGCAACCCCGGAAGGTGCAAGAATCAGTCAGGTTTTGAGGAGAACGTTTGATCAAGGTTTCATCAATGTTCACTGCAAATTTCATGACCAAAATCCAAACCAAGATCTAGAGCACTACGCCGGATAACTAAATGGGGAAGTGCTTATCCAAGAAAGGGAATGAACAGAATGGAAAAGCTACTACCGCCACCAAGAACGGCCAAGAAGAATCGGCTCCGGTTGACTTGAAAGATGTCAACACTACCGTAGAAGAAGGTAGCAATGGTGGCAAACGGTACACGCCAGATCCTAAACATGGCCGGCTACCAGCAGTCCCTCCCGCTGTGGAACTTCCCCCTCCTCCATCTCCTAGCAGACCACTTTACCTGGCTCTGTACGATTACGATGCACGTACGCAGGAAGATCTCAGCTTCAAGAAGGGGGACATTTTGGAAGTGGACCCTGAAGATTTGGCAAACGATTGGTGGCGTGCAAAATCTCGCGAGTCAGGCGCGGAAGGTTACATACCAATGAACTATGTTGCGCCTCTGGAAACTCTGGAAGCCGAAGAGTAAGTATTGAAGCCTTACTTCTTCTATAATGTTTTTCCTAGTGATGTCATATGCAAGCCTTGCATTTAGCTTTGCTTGAGTTGTCTGAGATACAATACAGTATGGCAAAATGTAAGCGGCTTGTAAATCTATTACCTTAGTTACAATTTGTAAGTCAAATTAAGTGTGATTGGCTTTATGAGGGAAGGTTTAAAGTCAGCCCTCGTAAATACACGTTTATGAGAGCTGTTTAAGTATGTAATTATCAGTTCAAACACATACAGTGTACGGCATTCTAGAACAAGGAATGTTCGTTCCAGACCCGGAAATAAAGCTTACACCACTGGAATGTCAAAATTGCTTCACAAGCAAACGCTTCCTGTACATATCGATAGCGAATCAAATATATTGCGAGTGGTAAAATGTCAAAACTGGCTTATGCAGAGAGAGAGCTTGTGGAAGCTATCAGGCCCACCAGAGGCCCAATTTGAGTTGTTTTAATTGTTATAAGATGAATACAGTTTATGCTGATACACTGTAACTTTATAAAGGCGGTCACAAAGCATTATTCGTCTAATAGCATTATTGTTACCACGATTGTATACCTTAGCAAAACCCAGTTGTCATTACTATCCCTGTTCTTACCAGGCTGTAGCATTGCAGCATTGCCACACTTTCTTAGGGATTGATGCAAATTTATCAGCTAAAAGGGGTCCAGAGTGTGCAGAGACTTTTTCATGCTAACAATATCCTTAGTACTTCCTTACCGTTAAAATCATTCATTGCAACAAATGTATCAGAAATGTTACAGTTCTGTCCCTGCATGCATGTTTTGCATGCTTTTTGTCTATTGGAAATTAATTCAACAGTTGTACATGGCAACAAAACTTAACTGCACATCTACTTTTTTTCACATTTTCACCTAAAAACTTATTTCACTTTACATCTACATTGCTAGTACGTACGTTGTATAGCAAAAATCAAATTTGATACCAAATTTGAAATTTGACACTTCTATGTGTGACTGCACTTTAAGCAAGAGAAAATCTACCATTTTCCGGCTTTTTCAATATGAAAAGATGTTGATTATCTATTTTAATAGTGAACAGTTTAAAATGAAAAATATACATTGTGCAAGTCTTTTGGGTTTTTTTAAGAACATGGATGTCATTTCAAAATCTTACTTGCTACATTAATACATTAATGTTTCAATTAAAAGGATGTTTATTCAAATCAACACTCCAATATTCACTCACACCAATACAATATATATTTCTACAGGTTCAAAACTTTACCAGTCAGTAGCTTTATCTATACAGTGGGCAAAATCTTTACAAGTCATAACCATTTGCATATTCCTACCCCTGTGGCAACAAACTACTGTGTGAAACAGGAAGAAGTTGAAAAAGAAACACACACTTGTCTGTTCCACTTTCATTTTGTTGTGTAAATTATGCAGAGTTTTCTTTAAAACACAAAATTAAGATGACTGTTTTATATTTAGCAAGCATACATATTATATAATTCCATTGTAATTCCAAAGACATATGACTGGGCAAGTTTACCAATGGTCTACATGCATGCTCTAAAAGCCATCAAGGATAATATTCTTAACAACTCTTAGGACTGGTTTTCATGTATCTCTCATATGGGTTTCACAAGTGAAAATATGGACCTGGCTGGGACTCCCTCACAGACAGGGGTGGCCAGTTTTATTCACATACACAACCACCATTGTATGATTCACTGGAAATTCCATAGGGATGGGAAAAAGGGGTCATACCGGTATCTCAACCCCTTCTGTCAGGTTTACATGTTCACTCATTTTCATTTTCATTTTTCTGTTGCTCAGGTGGTTTTATGGTGCAATCAAAAGACCTGAAGCTGAAAAGCTCCTGCAGTCTGCCCCTAACGAGCATGGTTCCTTCCTTATCCGAGATAGCACAAAGGGACTGTTTGCACTATCCATGCGTGATGGTGACGTGATCAAACACTACCGTATCAGAAGGAGTGATGAGGGCGGCTTCTTTATATCACGTAATAATGTTTTTACATCTCTCAAGGAGTTAGTTGCTCATTACTTGGAATCAGCCGATGGTTTATGTGATGTTCTGAAAAAGCCATGCCAAAAGGTTAGTATACAGTATGATACGAAAACAGCAGCAAAAAACTGAAATCCAGTACTATAACTATATTACTTATATCAATAACAGCACAGTACCAACATATTCATAATTGTGTGGTTCCAGAAAATATCCACCCAAATATCCAGAGGGGTGGGGTGGTCAATTTACCTGATTTCTTCCATACAAATACTGTAAATTTTCCTTTGGAAATTCCAGAGGGGTGGGGGGGGGTCACTTTTCAACACCCTTTGTGGGGGAGGGATGGATATTTTCTGGAACCTCACATTGCCAGATTGTCAGCTACATTTGTACACTATACAGTATCTGAAGGGATCAAATAGCATTTTTGGTTGCTAAAATATTTCTTGCATTTGACGTTTTCCAGACTGAGAAACCCCAGACTGTTGGCTTATCATACAACACAGCAGACCAGTGGGAAGTTCAAAGGGAATCCCTTCAGCTCCAGAAGCGGCTTGGAGCTGGCAACTTTGGTGAAGTCTGGCAAGGTTTGTGGAATGACACCACACCAGTGGCCATTAAAACCCTGAAGCCAGGAACTATGAGACCAGATGCTTTCCTGGATGAAGCTGAATTGATGAAGAAACTAATTCATCCCAAGTTAGTCCAGTTATATGCTGTGTGCTCAAGAGAAGAGCCAATTTACATCATAACTGAACTTATGCCCAAAGGCAGTTTGCTTGAGTATCTTCGAAGTGACGAGGGAAGATCTCTCATTATGGCAAATCTAATTGACATGGGTGGTCAAATAGCTGATGGAATGGCTTTCCTGGAAAAGTATGGTTATCTTCACAGAGATCTTGCCGCTAGGAACATTCTTGTTGGTGAGAACAATGTAGTGAAAGTTGCCGATTTTGGTTTGTCTCGCCTGATAGAGGATGACATATATTGTGCACATGAAGGAGCAAAGTTTCCAATTAAATGGACGGCACCAGAGGCATGTATGCATGGCCAGTTCTCAATCAAGTCAGATGTCTGGTCATTTGGTATATTGGTAATGGAGTTGGTAACTTATGGCCGTATCCCCTATCCTGGCATGACGAACAGAGAGGTTTGTTGAATGGATATATTATCAGGGACATCAACTCTTCCAGGGGTCTCAGAATTTTACTGCAGTACTGCCTCCTGGCAAATATGTTTACTGTATTTCTCCCAGTTAATTTCCTTTCTTGGAATTTTCTCAATATTATAACTTTATCTGAAATCCCAAGGTTTCTCACAATTTCTGAAGTCCTGGGGTTGACATCCCTGTATTATTTTCACATTTATTTTATAGATATTCTATGTTTTAGAGCTTATGAAATATTTTGACTCATGAAATCAGTCTACATGTACCTCAGTCTACATGTAACCTTTTTTTCTTCTAAATTTGCAATATTTTGCTCAGATCTTAGCAACCATTCATTGGAATGGTTTTTACTGCAGTACTGCCTCCTAAACTCTTTCAATTTCAGATAATATTTTTTTCTATTTTGTGGCCGCCCACAATTGTTTGAACATGTTTTCTAAGATGGCGGTGTCCCTTTCATTTTGTAGTCAAAAAAATCTGCACCCCCCAGTTAAGGAGCCCAAGTTCAGCTACCCACCCTTGAAAATTTAGGTTGTCCCTATCATGGAATTATAATAACTCCATGTCCCTATCCACCCTTGAATTCCAGTGAATTTTCTAATGACCACCCTGGAAATTTTGTTTACCCACCCTGGAAAGTTTGAATTTTGCTCCATTTAATGCCAGGGTACCCACCCTGGAATTCCAGGGCTTTTTGGTAACCACCCACCCTGGAATTCTGAGGTCCTCAACAGGGGGGGTGTGCAGATTTTTTGTGCAATTGCCCAATGCATTTCTGGTACTCCACATGCTACATTGAGTGATAATAGTTGAGTTATTGATCTGATCAATAGGTCGTGGAGCAGGTTGATCGAGGCTACCGAATGCCCAGACCTCCTAACTGCCCTGAGAGATTCTATTCAATCATGAAAGATTGCTGGAAAAAGGACCCGATGCAGCGGCCCACATTTGAGACCCTAAACTGGCAACTTGAAGACTACTTCCAGTCTGATCCAACCCAATACAAAGAGCTTGATACTTCATAGATCACACAACACCACAGATATGGAGCAGATTTCTGTTGACTGTCAAAGGTAAAGGCAGGGGCAAAGCCAGGGGGGAGGTCCTGGGGTGCCTCAGACCCCCTTTTTAGAAGAAAAATACAGTAAACATTAAGAAAAAATCGGTAAGCTGAAAAAGGGCACCATACATTTGTACAGATGTGACACCCCCCCCCCCCCCCCCCCCCCTCTCGGATCCTGGCTATGCCCCTGTAAAGGTAATAATTTACAGAGCCAATCAGGAATCAGATATCCATTATTAGACAGAATAGCACTTGTCCCTACAAGTACAATACCTAGTTAGTAAGTGTGTCTGTGAAATGGTGGCTGAACAGTGAGAAAATGTATAAAGACTCTGGGCTGGCCGCAAAAAACTGGTCGCCTGAACATAACATTGCTCGCCAGGTGACATCAAGCTTGGAAAGAGTGCCAAAATATTTGGTTGCCAGCTGGCACCCAAGTTCAAATTTTTAGTCGCCTTGCCCTGAATTGTGGTCGTTGTCGCAATTTTCAGTCCTGAAGAGCCTCGATTGGCTGGTGTTGTGAAAGTCTGTGTTTCTACAAGAGTCGTCAAGCAGAAAAAAATATATTGTACAATTAAGCTTATACAAATTTGTTGTGAAACAAAAACACACTTTTCTTTGACACCAAAAATATTGAAAAGCCAGTTGTACGTTGTATGAAAGTTTAAGTTGGTATATGGTTTTATCATTGTATATGTTCTGCCATTGATCCACAGACAGGTTTACTTTTTTATTTATGAATTTACTATTACGTTGTTACTTTCGACTGTTCTTACAAATCTGCTCAAGACTGCAAAATAATCCCATTATTATTATATGGCTATACAATTTCCTGTGATCTGATTGGCTGGCCCCGGGCTGTATTTTGCGTATTGCCCACGGGCTATATTTTCCGTATTTAGCCCCGTGTCCCGGATGAAGATTGTTTTGCGTTTTACGGGATTCTTGTACACAAGCTTTTTTCGTTACTTAAGTTACCGCAAAAAGTGCAGGGAAATATACTAAAACTCACGCCAAATTTAAAAATCTCAAATACTGTAAAAAGAAGATAAAAATAACGCCGAGGCGCGCGCGCGTGAACCGGGAAGAACCAAAAGCCGGAAATATAAATTCAAATTTGAATGAGCCATATAATAAATGAATTATTAGCCTCACATGCCCGGTCTGTACGGGAAATATCAGACCTCGGTCTTTTTGTACGGACCTCGATATTGCTCGTTCCGTACTGCAAGACTTCAGTCTGATGATAATAATAATTAATATGTATCGCGATTCACCCTGCCACTCTGTGTTGTTGTGAGCCGTCAATATATGTGGTATTGACGGCTCAAAAGAGCTAGCAAAATTCAACTTTTTTCGCACGAATTTATGTTTCATTTCATTGTCAATAGTTAGAAATAACGTTTAGCTATATTTCTAGCAATATCTTATGGCAGAAAGAGATTTTTTTCGCCGAAAAAGATGGAAAAATGTAAACAGAAAATGCTCGAGCTCGTGCGAAAAGCCCATGTGATTGCGTGAGATCGTGCGTAAATGTAATGAGAATTGAAATTTCAATCGACAATAAATAGCACTATTTCTTGCCATTTCCTCCAGAAAATCTTCAAGAATCGCGATACAATATTAATTACGATTTTGAGACGGCAATTCCACAAAATATTGACGGCGTTGGAAGAAAATATTTTCACGTATTGGGCTCCGTCGCTGCGCGACTCCGCCCAATACGTGAACATATTTTCTCCCAACTAGCCGTCAATATTTTGTGGAATTGCCGTCTCAAAATCGTAATTAGTATATATAATTGATTAATTTATTGATATTTCCCGTACAGACCTCGCGCTTGGTTAATAATCTCTTAATATTGTAAAGTTCGATAAAGAAACAAGGGAAGGGCTCTTGGGACTGGCAGGAGTATTTTAATAATGGCACAAGTCGCGACACGTCTTCACCAGGGTGGTGTTCTCTGAGGCTGCATGTACTAACACATACATTAATATCAACAACACAGTAAAGCGGATTTTAGATTAGTGTCGAATACTAAACGCAAATACAAAACCACTAGCCAATCAGGAGTGGAAGCCATTCAACAACAAACCAATCAGGAGGCGAAGTAAGTCAGATTTGCGTTTAGTCATGACGTGAGCATTGGCGCGTTTTGATTTAGTTTGAATCGCAATTTGATTGGTTCAAGCACTTCGCTCTCCACCAATAGAAACGCTGCCTAAACTCAAGTCTGGCTTACTTTGGACGGACGTCTGAAATCCGCTCTAGTGTTGTAGTGTGATAGGACCGACAGAGGCTAACGTTAAATGGTAACCAACATCATGGTCACCAACATCATGCCAACATAAATAATTAAATAAGCAGATATTTTCTAGAGTCTGTAATATAATTTCATCTATAATAGTGAAATAATATTTCTAGATGAAAAACTAGTGTTCAGCACCCAAGTTTTGTCTTATTTCCGGCCTTTTTGAGGCCGGAAATTTTAAAAATAATACCTTGGGGAGGATGTCCTCAACCCCTTAACCCTTAGAAAAATAACTAAATTAATCCCTAGTATACCTTATTGTATTTCACATATTGTCGCTTCCGCTGCCCCAGTGTTTCCCAGCTTACAGTATGCAAAGGAAAAAAAGCTGATTTTTAATAGGATTGTATATATAATAGCATACATTGCTTAGCAATATAACTTTTGATATATTATAGATGATATTTACTAGAGTTACAAATCATAATGATCAGTATTACTAATTTGTTCAATTCACATAGCAATCCAATTTTCTGGATATATCTAAGTACATCCACTGTTGGCAAGAGTTTTTCTATTGTTTTACTATAGTCCTGGGGGATACCCTAAGACAGTGGTTATAAGTCCCATTATCATATGACTTGTGTTCTTCTAACGTCCACACGTACATGGACGTTTTGGAATCCGGAATTTTTTCTTTCCAGGTTTAAAAAATTTCTCCGTCCACACGTAGCGTATTCAAATCGAATACACCCCCCGTTCACACGTATCTGATGGTCAGGGGCTGATTTGAGGGGGGGGGGGGGGGGGATTTCCCATACATTTACTGTATTTTCTGAAGGAAATTTGCAAACTTTCGTCCCATGTTTTCACTATCCGGCCCTCCCTTTCTGAAATACCTGGATCGCCCCTGATGATAGCCGGATTAATTCCATGTTGTTCATTGGCTCATTGCACGTAATAGACCGAGCACGATTTTGCTATGTCGTAGGATTAAAAAAAAGTATCCGGATTCACCATCCGTTACACGGATTCGTTGCGGATTTTTATTTTCTTCACTCTGGAGAACGGATTTAAATGTTTCCGAATTCGTTGCCGAAGTCGCTGAATGGGTGTGGACAAATCTTTAGTCCGGAAAGAAAAAGTTGGCGGATTCAAAAATATCCGGAAACGTGTGGACGGGGTCGTATAAGGGGAATTTTACAGTAAAAGGGATTGTTTACCAGTCTATCAATTCACAAATACTATTACAAATATTATATAATGATTGCTGTATTTTAGTAATGAGCTTCCAAAAGAGGAGCATGTTTTCTATTTTTACAAGAAAGTTGTAATCTACTGTAATTCTAGTCTAATTTCGTAAGGAATGTTAAAGGTAATAATAGACCGATTCCGTCTACGTACCAAACAAGGCACAGTTTTTCCCAGTGGAATTTATAAAATGTCCGACCAATAAACCTGAATTCAGAAAGATTCTTTCTTACTTTTTCTTATGAAAATACAATAGCGCCCGGCGGCCAAAAACCAATTCCAAAAGTAACGTTTATAGTCCTTTACGTTGATATTAAAGGGGCTCTCGCATGCTAATATTCGTCCACCGTGGACATAAAATGAGTAAAATTGTAACCGTGAAAACACATGTACATTTGCCCGTAGTAATCAAAATAATCCTCCAAATTAATAGGAAAACCTTTCAAGTGTTGGACAAATGCAATTCTAGGTTGTTTTGACATGTTATCAAGAGGATGGAATTGGATTGCAATTTGAGCTATTTCCTTGTCAGAGAAGTGACCAGCAAGCGTGCGAGAGCCCCTTTAATTGATAATATCTAATAGTTATAAGGAAATGAAACCCGGTATTCAATTCTACACATCCGTATTAGTAAAACTGAAAAGTTTCAGAAGAACTACTTGAAAATCGGCGGAGATATGAATTTCCAAAACATTGTATATTTCTGGCTTACTCTTTACAAAGAAATGTATCTGGGCAAATACGTAGGCTGGGAGGGCATTGATGCCCATTTGCTGAATAACTATTAGATATTATCAAGGGCTCATTATCAATCGATATTAACGTAATCAAGGCCTATTGATTTAGGTTGATAGTCCGTTTATTTTTCATAAGAAATGAAATATTAGGTATATATCGGTGTCATTGCCCAAGGGGCGTAGCCAGGAATTTTGGTTGGGGGGAGGGGGAAGGGGGAGGGGGGAGGGGGCGGATAGTGAAAACATGGGACGAAAAGTTTCAAATTTCCTCCATCAAATACAGTAAATGTATGGGAAAATCTCCCGATAAAGGGGGGGTCGCTGCCCCCTGTGCCCCCCCCCCCCCGGCTACGCCCCTGTTATTCGGGATGGGTGAATTGTGCCATGTTTGTAGGAGGGAGCAGCGAATTAATGGGTGTGGTGGTTTGGGGGAGATATGGGGGAATCTGGGGTCTTCCTGTATGCTCTATATCACTTCACGAGGAAAGCCTTGTGCTAAACTATTTAACAATTATTCCTCGAGCCCGAATGCCATTCTCTTGCTTTAAAATGCAACACTTTTCGCTACTAGTAGGCTATAACTTATAGCCTACTAATAGCTCAACCAATCAGAACACAGCATTGACAATAGACCACTAGTGTGATTTGACTAATATAAGTGATTCTCACTTTTGCAAAGTGAATACCCAAAAATTCCATAGCCTCTTCCCATCACCACCACTCGGCACCCCATACTTAAGTTTTGACGGAATCCTAGAAATTTAATGTCATTTACTACTAACTTCAGAGGAAACTAAGCATCATCTAGATCTGTAAGTCGTTTTGAAACAGTAGCTTTTATAAAGGTAGAAAAGCATGTATAGTCATCACATTTATGTGTTGTTAATAACAGTTTGCCTTTATTATGGTGTGGCTTCTCTTTTTTCCTGTGGTTTATCTCGGTCTGGTCTTCGGGATCCCGGCGAATTAAAGCGCGCTGGAATGTTTTCATCAAAACCAAAGAATACAGAGGAAAATCCTGTCGCCATTTTATTTTATTGTCGTGCGCTGTCCTGTTCTCCATTGTCTTGTTTTCCATCAACAAAACTAATTGTTTCCTTCAAATTTGAAATTCTCAATTAATTACTGCTACTGTTTCATTGTTTCCCTCACAATTTTCATTGTCAATAAATTATCCCTTTTGTTCCCTTCACTATGATTCTAATCATCAAAACTAACTAAAACTAACTAATTGTCACGAAATTACTTCCATTGTTTCCTCGAAAATTCTACACCTCTAAAACTTTACTCCCATTGTTTCCTTGACAATTCAGATTGTCAATAAATTACTTTCATTGTATCCAAAAAGTCTAATTATCACTTAATTAATCCAATTGTTTCCTTCACAATTCTAATTGTCAATAAATCACTCGCATTGTTTCCCTCGCAATTCTAATAGTCATCATTTCATTCATAATGTTTTTGTCATTTTCAATACATTACTTTTATTGTTTCCTTTACAATTCAATAAAGTACTTCCATTGTTTCTCACAATTTTTATCGTCAATTAATCATTCCATTGTTTCCCTCGCAATTCTAATTTGCATATATACATATATACTATTATTATATAGACACGAGTGTTTTACTGGGCAATACGCCACTCGTAGATCTCATACGAAGCTACATCCGGGACCTGAGTGACATATTTTCCGGTCAAACAAAAGTGCTTGGAAATCAATTTGGAATATTTTTTCTTGTTTGTCTATATAATAAAAAGAAAATTACACGGTGGCTTGAAGATATGAGTTTTATTTTCTCGTGTCAAAAACAATATTTTACTCATTCGCTGCGCTCATTTGTAAAATATTGTTCTTGCCACTCGAAAATAAAACTCATATCTTCGCGCCACCGTGTAATATCCTCTATGTATCATATATAATAGACAAGGAATCAATCATTAAAGTGTGCATATCCTCACTGAGAGAAGTTCGACTGAAAGTTGTGCTTGAACAAATAAGAATCGCAGAAATTCTGTCTCGATACCTTTTTGATTCACGAGATATGTGAGATCAAACGGATTTATGAAATTAGGTTTTGATGAGAAGTATTTTTAAGACAGAACTCTCTAATGAATGTCAATAAATCTTCCTATACCAGCGGTTTTCATACACAATGATATAAAAGCCAGATACACGTTATTCATGCAAAAAAGTCACTGGATTATAATCGCACTGGCTGATATTAGCTTCCATATTTTCTACCTCTCGCCACGGTAATTTTGCACAAAACATTGATCTTGCATATCTCGTTAACCAAAATGATATGGAAGCAAATATTTTGGCATTCTTATTTCTGCAAGCACAACTTTCAGTACACGTTCTCTCTCCTCAGGGTGATAAATGCACAGGGACGTGAACCCCAGGACTTCAAAAATCTGGAGACACCTTAAAATGGCACAATTTCCTGCAATTCTCCCGGGATCAATACATTTAATGTATGGGAGTCGTTTTGATTTTTTCCCGGGAGACGGGAAAGACAAGTAAAAGGTCTAAAGAAATACCGTGGCCCGTGTAAACTTGCCCGTTCTGTTTGTCTTCTTTGGTACATGGTCGAGAGGTTCCAGCTAGCACCGATCAAAACACGGGACTTTGCAAGCCATGCATCGTCTGTCTTTCGCTCTCCCGTTTAGTAACTACATACTCTGTACCTCCCCTTTCTAGTGCGGCTCTGACATGCTAGCAGCGCGACTGTCTTCACATTTCTGTAACGTATTTTCTTCTGGATCAGTTTCCCCATCAATCTTTATCTCCCCTTGCAGCGTTCCCTGCGAGACCTCCGTCGAGGGTTCTGGTTCTTTCAGGCTTTTCTGCTCCGACTCTTGCTTTATTGGATAATAATCATCATCTTGAATTCCTCGTCTTCCCAAACCTTGTCTCACGGTGATGCGTATCAATTCTGTTTCTATTGCTATACAAGATGTCGAACAACCCATGATTACCGTTTAGCAGAGCGAACAAATCACGCTCAAATGCTTTAGAATTTGCTAGTTGATTTATGCTGCTATCACAGACTTGTGGCTGAGGCGAAAACGAGTGAATGAAATAAAATAATGCGAAGTAGTAATGCTATAAAATAAACTTTTAAAGTCTTTATTTGTTTGGTAACTAAGGAGACGGCTAGCAACAGAGAAATTATTATTAGCAACCGATAAATATTTACTGTTTTTGATTGGTATCTAAGGCATTGGCTTGGCAACCGCTAAATATTTTTAAGCCTTTGGGCCTCGCGCACGAAGTTGAGCACCAAACGCGTAACAAAAATTCTAACGCTAGGTTTGGCAGCATATCTATGGATACAGGAACATTTGAATTCTATATCGTTCCATAAATACGATATAACTAATGTGCACCTCGAAAACGAAGTTTGGGTACATAAGAATGTGATTAAGTATGAGAGAAAAATAAATTACAAAAGGTACCACGAAAATAGGCATGTTTTCAGACACTTTTATACCGAGTCCGTCTGTGAAATATGCTGCTTTATATCTTAATTCGTCTCTGAAGTAGCCATGCACTTGAAATTCTCTTCAAAACTAGATATCTATCTTGAAAAAAGACACACAACAAAACGAGATATCTTCCATCTAGAAAATTAACAAAACATTGAAATTTGTTTTCCTTTTCTTTTCCTTTTTTTTTCCTTTTAGCCTTATGCCTTTTTCCCCTCCTTTTTCCCTATTTTTCCCTTTTTTCCGTTTTCTGATTTCGCCTGATCTAACCCTTTTGCGCGCGATCGTTTTCCCTTTTTGCCGATAGTTGATTTCTGCTATGTTTGCCTTCACTTCCCTTTATTGCCTTAGAGTTTCCCTCAATTTACTCTTCGGATTTTCCGTCGTTTTTCCTTTCGTTGCTATAATTCTTCTCATCATTCCTCGATCTTTCCCAATAAATTTCTTGTGTAAAATTTATTAGCCGAAATTCATTTCTTCGTTTCAAGATGAGCTTCAAAATCTACTCATAACAGAACCCGCTCTCATCTAGTGGCCACAGGCGAAATAGTGGTAAGCGAAAACTGTAAACTTTTCTCTTTTCCGCGAAAACTTGATTTGTCACCAAAAGCTCATGATGTATTTACATGCCGACGTCAAATAGTTTGAAATAGGAAAACATGATTGACCATATAAATCAGTGCTCCGGTAAAGCGCATGATGAGAGAAATTACAAGTAGGAGTGGCGAATGGTCGTTCGGAAATTGTAGAATCTCGCGAAATTAATCCGTGGCACAAACCGGCAATTCTATTTTCCACTTGACTTTCACTTCTGATTCCAGAAAATAGCACCTTTTCCTATTTTCCATATTTGTCACTTCTGAAATCGATGAAAATACCCGACCTTTTCTCTTTCAAAACAAATTTGGAAAAGGTCCACCTTTTTCAAAAAAAAAGTCTACTTTTTACTTTATTTCAAGATTGACCATAAACAAGAAAATAACCCTACATTTTTCTGTTTTTTTTTGCAAGCTTTTCCGGCTGGGAAAAAGTGCCACCTTTTTCCCTTCGAAACTGACCAATTCCACATTTACAAGGGCTTTTTGTCTTCGATGAATATTGGCCCAATTCAATTCAATTCAATTTTATTTCTCACACTAATAAATATTATTTACAGAATGCATATTTTTTTTTTTTAAACTGTAGAACATGACAAAAAAGAAATATTAAGGAGAAGAGAACTTGTGAATAAATTAGCTAGCCGGTACCATGGGTACAGTTTCTGGACACGAATCTGCTTTGTATGTGTATGGATGGATGATTGCGTCGCGCCATGTGACATGTTAAATCTCTCTTCATGCTAAATACATGACATGAATTGAAACGTCGTGACTATGTTCTTGTTCCCATTTACTATTCAAAGAGATCAACCGTCATGTTTGGAAGAGAGATATTCGTTTATTTCTGTTTGATGACCACGTAAAGGAGGATATCACATGACGTGACCATGTAGTTGCCTCCCTTGCTACTTTGACGACATCCCCAGTCTTACTTTTTCATCGAAGACAAAAAGCCCTTGTAAATGTGGAATTGGTCAGTTTCGAAGGGGAAAAGGTGACACTTTTTTCCAGCCGGAAAAGCTTGCAAAAGACTAGAAAAATGTAGGGCTTTTTCTTGTTTATGACTTTTTTTTTTGGAAAAAGGTGGACCTTTTCCGAAAAATTTTTTTGAAAGAGAAAATCCGAATAAGGTCAGGTATTTCATTGATTTTAGAAGTGACAAATATGGAAAGGAGGAAAAGATGCTATTTTCTGGAATCAGAAGTGAAAGTCAAGTGGAAAGTAGAATTGCCGGTTTGTGCCACGGATTGAAATTCTTAGTGAATCTCGAATCTCGGATTTTTAGAGAGCTGACTCGCAATCTCGTTTTCTCACAAATTAACGCAAAATACAGAGTATGAGAAGCAATCATGTGATCGTCTCGATCTCGATTTTTTTGGGCTTGATCTCTCTGTCAAGGAAAATCTCGCATTTAATACCATTCGCAACCCCTACAATTTGCTTCAGCTGAATGAGTTCCCCGTCAGCCAATCACAAGCCAAGGTAAAACCACTATCACGGGGTGAGCACGTGACTGGTTTCTTTGTTGTCAAGTCAGTCTAATCACTATCAGGCGCTAAGCACGTGATCACTAAATCCACACTGCGTTTAATTTAGTTGAAATTTCATTGGTTGAAAGAAATGAGGGACCAATAAGAAATACTTTTCTTTGGTCTATAGTTATTCACTGATCTCATTGGACATCTTTTTAACATCATCATGGGTCTTGCCAAACACGGCGGCATCTGCGTGACAGCAGTTTGTATCGGCGTGATCAAGGAACGAGAGAACAATCACTCGTCCGTCGCAGCGCCGGCACATGCCATTGGCTTTTCCAATTAACGTGTCACTTGTACCAACGAACTTCTGGTCATACAAAAACGCCGATTTCGCGAATCCGAGTTCTGCCATGTATTGCGCTACTAACAGAAATGTCGTATCACTGTTGATTCTTGGGTTAAAGTCGAGCATTAGACGACCACGCGGCGTTGTTGCAACTTCGATGTTTACAATGCCAAAGTAGCCTGCCTTGGAAAGAAAACTAACCATTGGGGCAACGAACTGGTGGTTTATTTCCTGCCTTAACATCTCTTGTTCATCCCAATCCAAAGTGCTTCCACTCCACTCGAACTCTTGGAAGCAATTTCTAGCAATCCCCATCCAAACAATTTCCTTCGATTTCTTCAATAGAAGTTGCAGCTCAATATGTCAGTTAAATCAGTGAGGAACTCTTGAATTACATACCCCTCCTTCCACTTAAAACTTTCTTCAATCTCAGTAATTGCTGCTTCCAGTTCTTCTTTGCTCCTTGCCAGCCGATTTCCAAATCCACTAAGTGATTGATCAATTTTCACCACGCACGGAAATGTAGCATCTTCTTTATTCATGTGCCGAGGACAATGCACCCCCATGTCAAGAATGGTACTTTTTAGTTGTAGTTTCCAAAGCCAATCAGGCTGATAAAACTGCTTGTGTTCAGGGATAGATTCCATTGCACCCATAGTCACTACAGGCACATCTTTGTCAGCCAAACCCTCGTCTATCGGCTTGAGAATCGGCTTGGGAATACAGACAGCCATCGGGCCCAGTGTTTACTGATGTTGTCTCCCGGAATTGTGTCACTTAGAACTGCAAATCATTCCCGGCAGTGACGAAACTTCGCATTGGACGCTGAATGTTATAGTAATCATCAGAACGAGAAGGAAAGTCGAAAACACGAAAATTGTTGTGATTAATGAATCTATAAGACGAGGCACAGTAAGATGACGGCGTGTGGAAGAGAAAGTACAGACTCTTTTGTACTCCTTGCTCAACAAGATCCTTCTTAAACAAGCCTCCGAGGGTTAAAGTGTTGCTCTTTATCGCAGAAGCCATTCCGTCTAGAATGTGCTGCTAATTTTTTCGGTGATTTTTTGTTCTTGCTTCGCTGCTCTCTTTGCAGTTGTGTCCCGTTTTTTGTTCTGTGTTACAAAATATAGGTAAACTTCGAATATCCCGCATAGGATTCCCGGGAGCATAAGATTTCCCGGAAGCGTTAATGGAAAGCCTGAAATTACGAGATTTAGGATACAAGTCACGTAAAGTTTTTTTATACAAAATTACGAATGACGAAAGTCATGAAAGGCACAATTTAAGTTTCTTGAATTCTACCAAAATATCTATACACCTTTTTTTTTGCCAAAGACTCGTGTGAAATTGTAAGCAACGCCTTTAATAAAGGTTTCGAGTGTGCGTCCGACTGTGAGCCCATGCGCAAAGCGCGTAACTAAAGACTTTCACATGGCCGCACGCCAGTGAGCGAGATAAACACGAGAATACAAAATTACGAATGACGAAAGTCAAGAAAGGCACAACTTAAGTTTCTTGAATTATACCAAAATATCAATACATCTTTTTTGGCCAAAGACTCGTGTGAAATTGTTAGCAACGCCTTTAATAAAGGTTGCGAGTGTGTGTCCGACTGTAAGCCCATGCGCAAAGCGCGTAACTAAAGACTTTCACATGGCCGCACGCCAGTGAGTGAGATAAACACGAGAAGATAACTAAAATTCGTATCTCCATTAAGGCGATGTTACACGGGATAACTCGCAACAAAAACTTTCCGCGCAACATTGTTGCGCGAAAAGTTCCTGACGTCGAGTCATTCGGCAACGGGCATGTTACACGAGAAAACTTTTAGCGCAACAACATCTGATACACGACCGTTAAGACAACTTTTAGCTCGAGCTGATGACGAATTTCATTATTGCCTCGCTTCCAGACAAAAATGTTGCGCGGAAAGTTGTTGGACACATGTTACACGAGACAACATTTCAGATATTCGTGATTTTGTGTTGCAAGTTTTTGAAGCCAAGTCAAAAACTCGCAACATGTTGCCGAGTGAAATGTTGCGCGAAAAGTTGTCTTGTGCCACATGTTACACGGTAAAAACTTTTCGCGCAACAATGTTGCGAGGAAAGTTTTTGTTGCAAGTTGTCCCGTGTAACACCACCTTTAAGCCTGGGAAAGACGGAACACCACGGAAGCGGAACAACACGGAACCCTATACGGAACCCCCTGAAAATGTCAATTACTGTTATTAAGTATTATTAAGAAAGTATATGTTAAATAATTTTCTGACAAAAGTGACACCTCCTACTGTCCTCCAAGTTTGATATCCGTCACACGAATATTATAAAAGTTATGACCAAATTTATATTAACAAAAAATGTGCTTGGACTTTTCGTGGAGTCACTAGGACACATGTAGCGCGCAACATAGGAAACATCACACGCGTCTCGGACACATGAAATGTTTCTTGTCTTGTGAAGAAGCATTTCTTTGCGTCCCGGCTACAAAATTTGTTGCGCGCGACAATGTTTCCCGCGCGGCTAAACAGGGAAACATGAAGGAATGAATGTGTCCAACAACAATGTTTCGCGCGTTAATAAATGGTTGCAATCCTTTTAAAACAGAGTTTGCAATTTTAATGGGGACCTTTACTACAATGTCATTTTTAATGTTTGGCATCCTAACCTCCCAGCATGTTTGGATATTTTTTCTTACAAATAAATTGAATTAAAGTTTAGTAGCAAACACTAAAATTAAAAGGAAGAATGGACAAAAATGGTCAGGTCCATTACACACTTTCAGCATTGTGATCATCAACTTTCCAAAATGCCAGTTTACATAATAGGTTTATTTAGGTCTTTGCAAGTAATTAGGGTTCTGCCACCCCAGCTACGGTTGAGAAAAATAAAATGAAATGGGAAAAATAATTTCTGAAAAAAATTAAACGTTGAAATTGCACAAATTTTGAATTTTAAAAAATCCCAAGACTAACTCAGAAACTGAACACGAACTTGGATCTTGGATATGCTGCACAGGTGGCATTAGGTTTGGGGAAAGAGTGGGAAATCATTCAACAAAATCATTCATCTTTCTGAGGATTTTTGTGTTAAAATTGTAAGAAGTAAAACCATAGACATTCCAGGGCTTGAAATGGCAACAAATATTTTGGTTAAAAAATATCCTAGGCACCACTAAGTGATCTCTAAAAGGATAACAATGCTTAAAATGTTAGCACACTACATTCAGGGCACCCCATACTTTTTTCATGACGCTTGAATGGGCATTTTAGTTTTGCCCGAAGCGTAAATGAGGATTTAATTTTTCCGTGATTCGTGAATCGCGAAACGTGATTTTCAGGTGACTTTTGCATTTTTACGTGAAACGTGATTACTAGCTTTTTCGTGTAAGTGAAGCTCTTTTTCATGAAGCTCTTTTCGTGAAGCTCTTTTTCGATTTTTTTGTGATGCGTGAAAAGGCCAATTATTACTTTTGCGTGAAACTGTTGTCTGAAAAGGTATAGGGTACTCCGTACATTGCTAGCAGGCATCTTCACCAAAATAATAAAAGAAATTTCAAGCTTCAAAATGCAGTGACCAGCTATAAGTTCACCAGTCAAAGGTATCCCCTTGAGGAGGGTACAAAAATAGGGTAGGAAATCATGAAAAATGGAGGATATCTAATATGCTATAAACATAGCGAGTATAACTTATAACGAGCCAGTGGGAAGATGAATAAAAACTTGAAATTATGTTTTTCCAGAAAGGATCCATACCAACCACAAAGGGAAGGGGGAACTCCAGGTGGCTGGCGGTTCAATGCACAGGACTTCAAAAATCTGGAAACAGCCTTGAAATGGGGAAATTTCCTGCAGTTTTCCTGGGAGAAATACAATAAATGTGTGGCAGCCATCTTGAATTTTTCCCAGGAGATGGAGCGAAAAATCTTGAGATTCCCGGCAAAACCGGGTGAGTTGAAGCCCCTGAAAGCACCTTGTCTTTGTTTATGTAAAATAACTGTGCCTTTTGCTGGAAATTCTAGGGAGTGGGAGATCCTAAGGTAAATCCCCTCCATCATATGGTGGTTGCATGGATCATTTCATGGATGGACAAATTTGCACCAAGGGTATTAAGGGCAAGATGGCAGGGATAATTCAGAATTGTAGGCAAAATGCAATCTCAAACTTCTCACTAGAAATCTTTTAAGATTTAAAAATCCTGGGTTTTTTTTCTCTCTTTTCAAAGTTATCACAAGAGTGTAACAGTGACACTATCAATATCAAGTCCATCATTGCTTATGGATATTTGTTTTCAAAGAAACATTTGTTCATAGAATCCTTGTCAATTTACAGAAAAAAAATACAGAAAATGTAGGAAAAATAACTTTGTAGAAATAAGCTCACAGGAACAGCTATTGGACTTGAAACAGATGTGGAACGTTTCTTAACACTGGCATGACATGCCCAAATTCCAGAAGCTCTTTAGACTTCTGATAGACCAAATTGGCTAATGATGTTTACATCTTGTTGCCACCCAATTCAGATGATGTGATAATTCCTTAAGGGTGGATACTTTTGTTAGTTCTGCAAACACTTGTGCCAGTCGAGTGAGAAAAAATCTGACAATTGTAAATCCCAAAGGAATCATCACATGATCTGAATTGGGTGGCAACAAGATGTAAACATTGTTAGCTGATTTTGTCTATTTATGGTTTTCAGCTTCTATTTCTCCTACCATTCTGAATTACTTCTGCCAGTTGCCCTGTTTACCCATGAAACATCTTAGTCTCACCGCAAACTCATCTATTACACTTTTGACATTCAATCCCCAGAGGTCAGGAGGAAACCATTAACATGCACATAAGAACATCAATATAAATTATAAATAATAAATAACAAGTCATTAATCCTTGTACTCTGCATAATCTGTGGTATCCATCACAAAGAAGTCTTCTAACCTCCACTGTAAGGTCTCAAAGGTTGGCCGCTCCTCCGAATTGTGCTTCCAGCAATCCCTCATGATCTGGTAGAGCTGAGGAGGGCACTTCATTGGACAAGGCATACGGTACCCCCTCTCCACCTGTGCAAGCACCTCTGCATTCCCCATGCCAGGGTATGGGATACGCCCATATGTCACTAACTCAGTCAAAAGAATCCCAAAAGACCACACATCTGATTTTATAGTAAATTTGTTATATAGAGCAGCCTCTGGTGCAGTCCATTTGATGGGAAACTTAGCACCAGCTCTAGCAGTATATTCTCCCTCATCAATCAATCTTGAAAGGCCAAAGTCAGCTATCTTAACTATATTATTATCACCAACTAAGATGTTCCTTGCTGCAAGATCTCGATGGATGTAGTTATTAATTTCTAAGTATGCCATACCAGCAGCAATTTGTGCCCCCATGTCAATAACTTGCGGCAATCTCAATTCCTGACCAGGTCCTTTAAGGTAGTCCAGTAAACTACCATGTCTCATTAGTTCGGTAACAATATATATAGGCTCCTGTTTAGTGCAGACAGCATATAACTGCACCAGTTTGGGATGCCGTAATTTCTTCATTATTTGAGCTTCTGCTAAAAATGCTGATGCTGACATAGTCCCTGAACGTAACATCTTAACAGCAACTGGTGTGGTATTGTTCCATAATCCTTCCCATACCTCGCCAAACTGACCTTGGCCTAATTTACATAGCAGTCGAATGGATTCCCTAGGAATTTCCCATTGGTCTTTAGTGTTGTATGACAGATCTCCAATGGTTGGCATTTCTATCGCAGGACAGGGCTTTTTAAGTTTGATCACTAATCCATCGCAGTCCTGCTGATAGTGCTCAACTAAGTCAATTAAGGTATCAAACTGGGTCCTATGAGCAATGAAAAAGCCTCCATTGTCTAGTGTGCGAATGCGATAGTGTTTGACATTGTCCCCATCCCGTAGGGACAATGAGTAGTCACCAGGTTTACTTTCGCTTTCCCTGATCAGGAAAGAACCACTTTCTCCATGCATAATCAAGAGCTTCTCTGCATCAACTCTCCTGATTGGACCGAAGTACCACCTAAAGAGAGAAATGGGTAAAAACACTTATTAGCATATTCACATCACCTATTCACATCATGACCCTCTAGGAGTGAATACAATGTATGGTTACAACTTTGAGGGATAGAGTTTTAAATCATATGAATGAAGCAACTAAGTGTACAGCAAAAAAAGGAAACATTAGGTTTTGTGCTTGATAAGGTAAGTCTTAGGTACCTTTTTTTTTTTGGGGGGGGGGGGGGTCATCATTTAAAATTGCAATAAAGAACGGGGGTCATCTACATTATCTTCAAATGGGAAGGGGGATTTGACAAAAGTTTCATCTTTCACTGGCGAATCTCCCAGTCCCCTTCTAGATATAAATAATGACTGGTCCTTTGTCAAATTTCTGCCTGAGCAAAAAGGTAATCAAATTTTTGCATGGCATAGCAGAGATTTGACAGTCTAAATTTGACCCAAATTTTCCAAGTCTTAAATTATGTATAAGGGCCCTTTTTGCTTGGAAGGGCTCATTATCTCAATTCCATTTCATATGGAGGGTGTTCTAGTTAAATTTTAGAGAAAAATATTAAGCATTTTGCAGATTATTTGTTGTTCAAGATCATGATCTAGCTGTAAGCTGATAATCTGATTAGCTCTATGAGACAAATCCTCTGCTGCAATGCCCTCAAATGATATTCTTCAATCCATACTCTTGGGCCATAACACATCGATTATGTCAAAACATGTCCAGAAAACTAAACTTAAACATTCAATATTGATTTCCCATTGCATAACCCTATTGTTCAGCTATTAAGTTTATTAAGGGAGTAGTAAATCAAACGATATAAAAGGTCATTTGTAGACGAAAGCCCAATTATCAAATACATAAAAGCTTACATACCACAAAATATCCAAGAAAAATAAAGCTTCACGGTAGCTACCAGCAAACTTTAAAGCAGGTTCTATTCATACCCAAAATAAGCTTACTAAACAATTTCCCATTATTTTTTCAAACAAAACATTCAAACAGAGAGTATCTCCTTCAAAGCATGCTTCTCACGCATGGATATCATTAAAAGATAACCCATATTTCTTTATAGCCAGTTTGTGTTGACATAGACAAATGTATGAAATTTGCAGATTAGCAAACTTTCAAACATTGACAAATATTAAGAAGCTTACTTACTCCTCGCTTCTCAGGGAAGACTGTGGGGCGACATAGTTGCTCGGAATATAGCCTACTTGGTTTGTTACTAACGATCTCGCTTGCCACCAATCACCCCCATCGCTGTCGTTGACAACTTCTAGTTTTTCCCCCTTCTTGAAGCTTAAATCTTCGTCAGTTCTTGCCTCATAGTCATACAAAGCCAAGAAAAGTTTACGTTGCTGTTGTTGTGTCTGAGTAGTCAAAGGAATGCCTTGCACGCCATCACTTCGGCTTAAATTCTTAACCTCCACTGTCTCTTCCGTAGCTTGCTCTACCACATCGTCCAGTTTAACCGGAGGCTTTCTCCTCCTCCATTTGCATCTCCTTGTGCTTTGAATGCAGCCCATTTTGTGAAGCCCAATAACTCAATCAGGTGATACGCTTTCTCTGTCGCTCGCAGTCATATTGGTTGTTATACTTACCGCGTTCTAAATTATTACAACCGAATACTAAATAACTAGACGAGAACTTGATACTGTTTAAGATTTGAGTGCAGTTCGCGGTATATCTAGGTCAGGAATCTAGCCTTGTGTTGCACGAGATCAATCGAAATCAAGCGAGATATTACTTCGCGAACTTTATTTGCAGTCGATCGAGTATTCGGCCGTCAACAGAAATCTACCGAGGCGTCGCCCATGACGTCACGACCCGAAATATTTCCTAAGCTTGCCCGACACAATATCGACTGAAAAACATTCCACAGATTGTTCGTATGACGTCATAAAGTGTCATATGACGAGTTTATTTCGACTGGTATCGAACACAACCCGAGCACCTGCCGATGGAAGGTGAAGAAAGTATTACCCAGAAGACATCAGGAGCGAGGTTACAGAACAGAAATCAAAATGGCGGAGAGCAAGTCGAACAAGAAGCAAGGGCATATTGAGCTTGTACAGATAGAGGGTTTGGTAAGAAGGCCTCCTTTATGTTTATTTATATAGAACATTTCGTATTTTATGCTTTGGTAGTTTCATTGCCGATAAATTGGATATAATATGTCAGTTTTTCAGTGTTTTTTCACTCCTGCCATAGCACACGTGTATGTAGGATTTTTGAGTCATTTGCCGGTAAAATCATTGAATAATATTTTCGATTCCATGTGAGTACTTTACTCAGGCTCAGAAAATCAGGTCGACAGACATGGACATTAATCAGGTCGACAGACATGGACATTGACTGTGTTGTGTTTTTCTTGTTGATATAAGAGATTAACTGGGTAACAACAGAGGATCACTGATGGCTCTAGGCCGGCGGGGGAAGCAGAACTGAAACAACACGAAGTTATAAGCCTGTTGGTGTGAGAGAATTTCAGAATTCAGGGCTCAAAATTGAAGAAAAAATAACTAGAAAAATGACTGCACTATCCAGTTGAGCGTTGAACACCTATAGTTTTGTCGATAGGTTTTAACATGTTGTGGCCTGTTCAGAATGTTGTCAATGTCGCAATCGTGAGCTTTTCCTTTACAACATTACAAACTCCACTTGACAACATATGACAAAAGTACAGGGCATTCCAGGCCCAACTGGATAGCACAGTATAACCCATTATCAATATTTAGCCCAAAAACTTAATGCATACACATATGGTGTGTGCATGATGAAAAAATAAAATGCTTTGGCCAAGCAGATCATTATGGGCAGGATGCGCTAGCTTCTTATAGCTCCAACCCCAGCTCCCAAATGTGGGGAATTCTTCAGTTACTCCAAATGATCACTAAAAATATGTTCACATGTGTTTATAGGCAGTGATGAAAATTATCAAGCACTGCGAGGAAGAAGGGTCCAGTGGTGACCTAGTGCAGGGCGTGTTACTAGGGCTCATCCAGGATCATCGGCTGGAGATCACTAATTGCTTCCCGTTCCCGTCATCCAAACCTGGTGACGATGAGGAAGATGATGATGGTAGGTGACACTAATAATATTTAACCCTATTTTCTTTGGTTTGTTGGAATGGTAGGCTTGATTTCCAGTTTGTGTCGATCTGTGATCCTCCCCCAGAAATGGCTGGATCAATGGTTTTCCCTCGCTTGTCAGTGATGCCACCCAGAAGAAAATGCTTTGAACATCAGTGATTTCTGGAGCTTATAGGCTGAATAAACTTAGTATTTGTTCAGCATAGTCATCCCCCAAATGGGGCAGGCTCTTAGCTGATTGGCTATTAACTAAACAAAGGCCAGACAGGGATGGACAGTAGGCTCACAACAGTAGCTGGAAAAAGAGGCCTATCGGAATGGTAGTTCAGCCTTATCAAAAAATGTGCAATTAAAGTAAAAAAAATCCATACTCCCACCACGGAGGGAATAGCAAATTCCAGAGGGGTGGGGGGTCTTTAAGTGCATTCCCTCTGTGATGGGGGTATGGATATTTTCTGGAATTGCACAATGGAACTTTTGTTGCTTAATGTTTACCTGGACTTTTCTGCACTAAACTGCTGGTTTTTGTACTGCAGAATTCCTCAAGTAACTCACTTGTCATGATTTATCTCAGTTAATTATCAGATGGAGCTAATGCGTCGATTGAGAGCAGTAAATATAGACCATTTACATGTTGGTTGGTACCAGTCCACATACCTTGGGTCATATATTAACAAGACGCTCTTGGACTCTCAGTACAGTTACCAGAAGTCAATAGAAGAGTCTGTTGTACTAATATATGGTATGTACAGTCCTTGATACCAGTATGTTACAGTTTTAAAAAGGGATCACAGTTACTGAAACTTATCCTCCCAAAAGACTAACACTCTCTTTAGTAAAATGTGCATTCCAAAGAATTTGTAAAAAGTCAAGTTTCAGTTTTACAGGATTTGAAATTTGGCCACCTGAGAATGGTTCTCTTTAAAGCAGTTTGCCAAGAAAATATCAGATGTCACATTTTATGGGTTTCCTTACACTCTCTGCAGGGTAAGAATACCGATAAGACTCATCTGTACTTGACTCGCCACTTGATTCATGTCCGAGCTACCTTACTATTTGTGTTTTTCAAAATCTACATCAAAATGAAAAATATTGATTGTGGTCCTCACTAATGGTTGTTGTTGTGCAGGGCTCGATCTTAACTTTTGAAAATAGTAGTCAAGTGGCCAGTAAATGGCCAAGATTCACTAGCCATAATAATATGTTTTCTACTATCCACACCATGCACTGAATAAAAATGAATTTTTCAATATTACCATTATGCAGTGACAGCAGGGAACAGTCTTAGAATTCATACAGATGATATTGTGCGCCAATTGTTGTCAAATGATTTTTACCTCTTCTTTTCTTTCAATTTATTTAGATGAAAACCTCGTGAAAAACATTTTGAAAGTTTTACTTCCTTGCCAAACACCCAGTAGCCAAGATGGCTATTAGAGAGCCAAAATCCACTAGCCAAAACGAAAATTCTACTAGTATTTGGCTAGTTGACCACCGTTAGGATCGAGCCCTGGTTGTGGGATTGGCCATGGGTGATGGCTTATGACAGGACTTTGGTTTCAGCCATTAACATTTTGTTTCTGATCACAGATCCTCTACGTACCTCTCAAGGAATGTTGACGTTAAAGGCTTTCCGATTGTCTGATGAAATGATGAAGCTTTACAAAGATGGAGAATTTACACCAGAGAAGTGAGTCTGACAGAGCACGTTATAATTAAAGAGTGCCTTGTAAGACATGTTCACATGGGCAGACTTCTCTGATTTGTACAAAATAACAGATTGATGTGATTGGGAAACACGAGTGGCTCAGCGACACGGAGCTGGGTCTCTCACCAATGTGGTCCGGGTTCGACTCCTGGCTGGAACAGAGGAAATTTTCTTTCTGTTCTGGTCTCGGCCAAAATTGGTTCATATTGTGGGTTGAACATTGTTCTACAGCTGTGTTTCATGTCTTTTGGATGAGACTTAAACCAAGGTCCCCGTCTTGCCTTTCTACACTACTCAGTTTCAGGGGGAAGAACCACTGGGGACGTATCGGTAATAAAACCTCTGGCAGTGACCACCCTCAGTGTCAGTGCTTATGACCGCTTGGCTGCCAGTGGCGCCGTTGGGCCTCAGCGTAATTCAGTTTACGAGCTGCAAGTTTTGGGGAGTCCGCTGCTATATTTTATATTATTTATTATTATTATTACAGCACCACTTGCTGTTTATCAACTTTGTAATTCTAATTGACCCAACCATAGATAGCATCCTTTGTTCTGTGAACCAGTCGATCTCTGGCTGGCACATTAATAACAATGGATGACATCAGCATGAACATCAACATGAACATCAACATGAACATCAGCATAAACTATTGTTATTTATATTTTTGCCAATTTACTAGGTTGTCCAAGACAGGCGTCAGTTTCCACTCCATGTTTGAGGAGATCCCCCTCGTCATCAAGAATTCCAGTCTTGTCAATGTTCTATTGTCAGAACTTCAAGACGCTGCTCCTGCCCCAGAAACCAATCAATTCCTTACACTATCTACAGGGTAAGAATAAGACTCATCTGTACTTGACTCACCAATTGATTCACGTCTGCTACCTTATTGTGTTTTCAAAGTGTTCCCTTATCACACATGTAAGCAACCCAGTACAGAGCTCAAATAATTTTTCTTACGTGATCGGTCATATACCCATTTAACCTTTTTTCGTGATTGTCTACTGGAAAATTGGTTGGACCTATTTTCTTGATTGTCTACTTGAAAATTGGTTGGACATGTCGTGCCCTTGTGGGCCACCATAATACCTTTGCATACCATACTGAGGGGGAGGGGGTAGACATGTCATCAGAAATGACACCAAGATGTGTTCATTCCAAAAAGACACGAGCACATTTTTTTTTTGGGGGGGGGGATGCATTGCGATGTGCTGCACATTTCGGAATACTAATAAATACTCAAATAATGAGCGCACTTTTTAAAAACATGCAACATCAGCAGTAGCTGCATCAGCAGGAATATAAAGCTGCCTAGAGATCTGCTCATTCCTTCAGGGTTGGCAAACTAACTGTCCCATTCACTGTACCCTCATTAATAATAGATCTTACTTGGAGAAGAACGTCCGATTGCTAATGGAGTCAGTAGATGAACTGTGTCAAGACTCAAACAAATACCACAACTATCAGCGCAGTGTCATAAGACAGCAGCAACAGAAAGATAACTACGCGTCCAGAAGGGTAAGGGGACATTAATATATGTTTTACTCCTTTCTAAAGGCCCGTGTACATTTGCAATTTTTGTCGCACGAGTCGCGGCGATTTTCCTTGCACGTACGCGTCAACTCAAAATCATTAATGTAAAGTAGGGGGTGCATGGTATGCCGCGATTTTTGTAGCGTGATGTCGCGGAGATTTCAAACATGCTCGAAGCTTTTTTAATTTTAGGTGATTTTTGACAAAACATAGCGTTTCACTGGGGGTCCCCTTGATCGGTTTGCACTTGCGAGTTTTTAGTTGCGAGAAAATCAATGCGACGGAAGTGTAAACAGGTCTCTACACTTAAATCTGTTGCATCGCGACCCACGTTTTCACATCAAACACGAGACAGTGTGACGTACATCAAACACGAGACAGTGACATACATCAAACACGAGGCAGAGTGAGATACATCAAACACGAGACAGAGTGAGATACATCAAACACGAGACAGTGAAATACATCAAACACGAGACAGAGTGAATACATCAAACACGAGACAGAGTGAAATACATCAAACACAAGACAGAGTGTGATACATCAAACACGAGGCAGAGTGTGATACATCAAACTCGAGACAGAGTGAGAAACATCACACCCCGTTTCTGGTTTCATGCCCCGTATGATTTTCATTGTAATACTCTGGGGAAATAATAGCATGAGCCATAACATAGCTATTCAAATTAACAATTCTTAGATACAGCAATCGAATGCGCGTTAATTACGACCATAATTCTCAAACTCTTGGCTATAAGCGTTGGTTTTCAAACATACAATAGTGTAGAAAACTATGAAACAGTATTCGATTTGGATAAAACATAAACGTGCAAATGGAGGCCAGGTTGTGAGGGTCTCTGAGCCCCGGTAGAATTTTCGACAAAAAAATTAGTACCCGGTGCGATTCTGGTACTCTCTCCATAAATGACCGGTCCCTAAACGTTTTTTTTTTCTTCAAATTTTAACCCCTAATAATATATTTTTGTTCTCATTACAGCAACAAGAGAACGCAAGCCGAGCCCAGCGAGGCGAGGCCCCCCTTGCTGATGAGGATCTGAACAAGATCTTCAAACCATTGCCCGTCCCCTCCCGGCTGGATAACCTAATGCTCTCTCAACAAGTGAACACATATTGTCAGCACATCGACCGGTTCTCAACGCAGAGCTTCAGTAAGCTGTTCCTCGCGCAGGCTTTACAAGAAAATCCTAAATAAAATATTCAAATGTTATTCTCGTTGCATTTTGTTGTTGTTGTTTGGTCTTGTCTTTTGAGCGGATTTCAGTTGAGTGTCGAAAACTGAACGCAAATGCAAAACCACTAGCCAATCAGGAGTGGAAGCCATTCAACAACAAACCAATTAGGAGGCGAAGTAAGGCAGACTTGCGTTTAGTCATGACGTGAACATTGGCGCGTTTTGATTTAGTTCGCAATTTGATTGGCTGAAAGACTTTGCTCTCGACTATAATAGAAACGCTGACTTAACGCAAGAGAAGTATGATTATATATTGTATATACAATATATATACAGACTCAAAAGGAGTCTGATTATATATTGTATATATATATATATGTGCACTGTGTATTAGCGAGAAGTACTTCATTCTATGTAAACCCGGTGCAGCCACGCTGAATAAGCGTAATGAGCTAGTCAGTAAATGCCGCCATAAGGACAAATACCTTCTCAAGAATGTCAAATGATTAGAATGCTAAATGATAGCGATTTATTTGTAAGCAACCACTCGGGGTTTGTGCACTGAGGAGTGCGGGTCGCGGTCTGCGACTCCGTACGAAACAGTACTGTATGCATTAAAATGAGAACTTGATACACCGACCACTGTATTCTGTTATGTATATATATATATATTCCCGTCTCCACACTGCCTGCCCTGATTAGCTTAAGCTATTTGCAGACAGTGTGTGTGTAATATGTTTCCTGAAAAATATTAATAAAGATTGAAGATTGATTTACTTAGCGCTCTATGTGCGCTAGGGTATTTCCGAGGGTGCGCGCAAAACTAGCCTCCCCGCAGACTCTCTTTGTTTCTTGTGTAGAGAACGCCGGGAATGTTAGCTTGCCTTGTGGCTTGCGCGCGCACATGATTCCTGGCACTCTCGTTCTTCATGGGGCCCCTGTGGTTTGTAAACGAACAAAAAAGCTCCAACCCAAAAAAACAGGCCTAAAAAAACAGGCTAGTGCAAAACCCTTGTCACTAACAAACCATTAGCTAGCTAGGCTTGTAACATCGCACACGGGCTCCGGGATCAAAGCTCAAAATATGACCGGGATCAGGGCTCTCGGAGAGTTATCGGGCTCAAGGATCGCAAGGGTGAGGGGTGGGAGCAAAAGCTTTTGGTGGGAGTCGGTAGTTGTTTTAGTTCCGGATCAGGGATCAGAATTTTTTTAATGAGAACAGTAGTAAAAAAATGAAGAAAAAAATTGAGCTCAGGGATCAAGACAACTGGCAGAATTAGGGATCTCAGTGACAAATCTGTGACCAAATAGCCTGACAGCCGGCTCTCGTAGTGGGTTTTTCGGATTTTTTTTTTTTTGGCACGCGGGATTCCTGTGTCCGGGGGGGAGGGGAGGGGAGTGGGAGGATCCTGCGCCTCCGACCCACTGCTGGAGAGCCACAGGATTCCCGCGCCCCAAAAAATCAAATATCCGAAAAACCCACTAGGAGAACCGCCGGCTACATGGCATATATGTAGACATCGAAAGAGACGACGGATCGACCAGTCACTTTGGCAACTTTATTTCCTATATTCACGAGTTGGCGATGCGATAGCTTCGTTTTGATTATAAGCAGCTGCAGGCACTGACTCTTCACTCACAAATCACACATAGAAGTCTTCGTGTTTTGGCTAGGGGAAAAAATGAAGGAATGCAACGAAATGTTCATTGCTCCCACCGGATGATGGCGAGGAAATCGTCCTTCATGGTTTTCAGGAGTGTCAACTATTATCTAAAAGAAGATATAAACTGAGAAATCGATATATTCATCAACATTGCTTATTTCCTTATTTC
The DNA here is from genome assembly GCA_033964015.1 of Scolanthus callimorphus. Taxonomy (NCBI): domain Eukaryota; kingdom Metazoa; phylum Cnidaria; class Anthozoa; order Actiniaria; family Edwardsiidae; genus Scolanthus; species Scolanthus callimorphus. The sequence continues at coordinate 8,919,608 of CM066919.1, forward strand.
CTAATTTCTAGTTTTCTTTTTAAAACCCCAATATTAATATTTTTAAAGAAGCTCTCAAATCTTTCAAATTAGGCTACGGGCGCGTCGTGATATCGCTAGAATAATAATTGTATTGGTGTTGACTATATCCTAGGTTCGCCAGCCAATCACATTACTTCACACACGACCTTTAAAATGTCGGCACTCCCTCGGATAATAACATCACTGCTGGGTCCACCAAACGTCAAAGCTGGATGTCTGAGCGGTTTGACTTGGGTACAATAGTGTCTACGTATTGATTCCAAACACAGCAAGAGAGTAAGCTTACCGCCTTTCAACAAGAGAAAAGACCTGCGAGTTTTGCTCGCTACAGAGCTGTGCATCTAAGCTAATCTTCTAAAGGTAAGCTGGACTTCATTACATTCCCCATGTTTATCGCTCACACGCACGATTCTTTTGCAACAAAAATTGTTTCCGTAATTGTGCGATTCTCGCTTCCTTAGCTGTGGCCATGTCACCGTTGATAAATATGCTGTCGAAAGGACAAAAGCTATCTTGATGAATATTATCTGTGCTTTAGAATCGATAGAAAAGCGCCTGAAACAATCCTTTAGGGAATTATAAATACCCAGTACTATAACAATAAATTATATATACAGTGCGCGCATATCAGTTTCGGATTTGTCATTAATAATACTAAACTAATAAGGTCCTGGCAAGAAGGCATCAAAGAGGGCAAAATACTTAGATTATTTTGCATTTAGAGCAGAAGAGTTTGTACAGACCTGGTTTATGTATGTTAAGACGATTATTAGTTTTGCAGAAGTTAATTTATTCAACAAGGTCACTAGATATTTGGTTCACCCTTCATTTGCGATTCGAGTGGCAGCTAAACAATCTTCAGAATCTTTGTGAGATTTAATATGGATCGAGAAGCGAGAATCTGAGCCCTACGGGACTTTTGGCGTCTTCTCTGGTATAATTGATCGATGTTTATCAAAATCCGCAGGGCCTACAAGGACCATGTGATTGCATTTTAAAAACATTTCAGGGTGATTTATTTGTTCGACATTTTCAAAAGAGCTAAGCGCTTTAATGGGTTTAAATTAAGGACATCGCGCCATTCAGTTTTCCTGAATTTATTGTTCAGTGTTTTTGAAGAATATCCGGTGCACCGCGGTAGACACAAGGTCTCTTGTCCATATCTTAACCTAAATTGGTTCGCATTACACTTCCAAGCACATCGAGACAGCTGAGACAAAACTATATCATCGCTTTAGAGATTTACATCATTTACTCATCAGAAGCAACTTTGCCAGTGACTTCGTAAAGTCGTGTACATAAAGTGCCTGAATACTCAAAACTCATGTTTGGGTCGAGCTTGTGACCCTGAAAAACACCGAGTAGCTCTCAAACGTGCTCGAGCGACGTGGTGGAGCTTTTAGAAAGTTCTCGTTTTCAAGCATGCGTTGGGCCAGCTTTTCGACCCAATATACCAACAATAAACGTTTTTGTTGTTTATTGTTTCTCTCTCAAAACAAGCTTGTTTTAGAGCTATAAATGAATAAAGAAAGCCAGAAAACGTGTTGCTTGGTTTGTGACCCTTTCATTCATTTGCGTACCCCTAAAAAATACCATTTATTAGTGAAAGCCACAATGTTTCTCTAATACTCCCCTAAAAATAACCGAAAGTCGATTTTGACCCTAAAAAAATACGACGAGCACCCGGGGGATGGCCAGCGAAGGCTAAAAACCTCGAAAACAAATCGTATTTAATCTCGCTACTTAATTCTCAATCCATCCGACCATGCATTTTAGGTTTACATATTCTTAAATAGTTATCTGATAGGATGGTCTTATAAGGTTTGCTTATAATTCAGTGATCGCTCCTGGAGCATGCGCGTATAGCCTGCAAAATGCGAAATGTCTGAAATGTGTTTCTTGAATCTCGGATTTTTAGAGCTGTCTCATCTCGTTTTTTGACTGCTAGCAAAGGTCCCTAAAAAGGCGAGAGAAAACTCTCTCGACTCGGGAGATCAGGGCGTTGGTACCTAGAAATTCTTGTGTGTAGGGCAGACCCCTGCGTGTAACCTAACGGATATTTTTTCTTTACACTTTTCATTACCTGCAAACTAAGACCCTTTTATACTAAGCTTACTGAACACGGTTTTAACTTGTTCTTGTTCGGTTTTAACTGTAAAGTTTGGTAAATGGATCAAATTACAGTTCGCTCATAGTGATGTGTTGAAGTGACTCATATCAAGAAAGTGCTGTCGTTTTCATGGCAAATCCGCGCGGGCTGCCTGTGGTGTTCAAACCCTCGGCGGGGGGCAAAACAAAATGGCGACCAAGAGAATGATGTTTCTCGAGTATCTGCAAGTTTTGGTCAATTTTCCTGCTATTTTCGCTAAGATATGAGGAAAAGTACTTACAGACCTTCCAAATAAGGTAGGGGAATTTCCTAATAAGGAAGTTTTGCAACGTCGACAAAACGACAGTTTTTTGCAAAAATGTTCTTGATATGCGTTTTGTGTTTTTAGGGTCCCTGCCTCCATGCCCATCAGTTGTCAAGACAATCCTTCATATCTCAAGTTTGCTTGTATGTTGTACACCTCAGTCAGGGGCACAGAAACAGAAACCCATCTGGAAAAAGCTGAATTTCCCATGGTAGAAGAATGGGAAGTTCGGATTTCCCATGGCTATCCATGTGAATTCTGAACACTTCCCATGCGTGTGCCTTGGGAATTCAGCTTTTCCCATGGATGGGTTTCTGCAAAAATTCCCTGTGGTAAGCACTGGCTTACCAAGTATTGACCCGTGTTTTTATTTATTAAATCACGGACTGAACAGAAATTTTGAAACTATTTTACTACCGAAATCACTAAACTGTCGGCACCATCGAAATTCGATCGATCGTTCGTCAGTTTCAGTTCGCTCGTCTGGCCGTTTCGATGCAAATGTGATGAACGGCACTAAGATCGGTTGAATCGGTCAAACACCAATAGAAATTAATATATTCGAATAAATGGACAGACAAAATTATGCGGAGAGTATATAACTCTGGGCATCCTTAGATGAGCTTTCTGGGGATTTACTGGTCATCTGTTCCGATGGAAAATAAAATAAGACGAGATGACGTGTGTGCGCATGCGCAAATGGAAAGCTAAAAAAGAAACTAATTTTCGCATCATTATAATGCGTACTATTGAATTATAACATATAACATGCTAAACGGCAACTGTGAGAAACATTTCTGGATTATTGTTAGATAATCTTCAATTGTAGTTTAAAACCAACAACGTGTCCCACATGGATCTCTTACACACTCATCAGACCTATAAATATGTTGGTGATGCATAATAATTAGTTGATTGTTCACTAACGGTACAAGGGGCGTCCTTATATGGTCTGGTGGCCGGGCGTTCTCTCACCCATAGGTATCTAGCTACTGAGCAACTCAACACAAAGGATAGCGACTGTCAGGGCCGAAATCTCTGGCGTGGGCGTAAGAACCGTACGGTCGCCATACGACGCTTCAGCACTTTGTCTGGAAGTATGGTCCTATTTTTTTTCCTTACGTTTTCCTCAAGTCATGCAAATATGCTGAATTCGCATTGGCATGAAAGTTGAAAGAAAAGGACAGGCATATACTCATACTTGCACAGCTCACAAAATGCAGTTAAAATGATTTCCTTAATTTCCACCATGTCGAAAACAACAAACGGCCGTAAAACGAAAAAGTGAAACAATTGGGACTAGAGCAGATTTCGTATGACTGTGAAAAGAACCGTGACACGGCGCGGTACTGGTGTTACGGAACCTGGCCTGCTGTAGATACCGAACGAAATCGCTAAGTCGCGGTACGGTCGCGGTACAATCTTTCGCGGCACTTTTCACAGTCATACGAAATCTGCTATGGCCCATATGTTAGTTGTTCACTACTTATAACGCAATTCACTGTTTATCAACATTGCCATTGTTATCCCTTTGTTCTGTGGGTGAACTAATCGAGCTCTGGTTGGCAACATTAATAACAATGGATGACGTCAGCGTGAACAGCGCTATACAAGGGGCGTCTTTATTATGGTCTGGTGGCCGGGCGTTCTTTCGAGTCGGTACCGAGCAATTGACTAAATTCCCAAGGATAGCGCCTGCCGGGGGCGAAACCTCTGCCGTGTCGTAAGACCGTACGGTTAGCGAGTTAGCCATACGATGCTTCTGTTCTCAGGGAGATGTCTGGATTGGATGCATGATGCATGATGCATGATTAGGTCGTTTTATGGCGAGAAACGAACGAGAATCCCGGTGCGGGCGCCATTTTGGACGGGTCAAAATTCGGTCTGCTGATTTTGGTTGTTGTTTTATTTGCTTGCTTTTGAAATTAAAATGTCTGTCGTCCGATTAGTCGACGATTAAATAGTCAGAGCCCATTACATAGGAGCGTCCAGAGTGTAACAGCGTATTCGAAAATGAGGCCTCTACGAAGTTTTTTATGCTTCAAATTTTCGCGCAAATCTTACGCCACACATTCGCTCGGCCATAGAATGCAGGTAGCGTATTCTTTGTTCAGAGAAGTTTATTTAAGCGGCAAATCTATTGTTCTAGAAAATAACTTCAGACCTTCTTCAATTTCTAATTCGTTGTTACACCTTCCTACCCCTAGATGGACGCTCCTAGGTTATGAGCTGACTTTTGGCAAATAGAGCAGATTTCGTATGACTGTGATAAGTGCCACGACAAAGTTGCGCCGCGCCGTGATCGTGACCGTGACCGTGACCGTGCCGCGACAACGCAATTTCATTCCGTATCTACACAACAGGCCAGCTTCCTTGCCGTGACCGCGACGTGCCGCGCCGTGTCGCCAGTCATACGGAATATGCTCTAGGTTGCGCGTGTCTATTGGGTAGGCTCATCGTGGCGTCACAACTGATAATGTTTTACATTTTTTTAGGTTGTCGCATTCCGTGCCCTGTCACCCTTTTCCCTATCACCCGGTAATCAGTACCCTCACAACAGCCATGAAAAAGCTCATGAAAAAGGTCACTCACAAAGACAAGGACCACGAGAAGGAAAAGGAGAAAAAGAAAAACACAAAGACAAGAAGAAACATAAAGAACATAAAGAAGAAAAGCCTTCGACTTCCGGCGCCGCGAAACACACAGAAGTTTCAACTAGTAAGACGACGGCGGTTACCAAAACATCAGGTACCGGGAAGCCTGTGGAAGAGAAAAAGACAGTCACTACAACACAAACAAGTGGTGGACCCGAGGGAAAGAAGACGACCGTTACTGAGACAAAACATAAGACAGCAGATGGCGTTACAGAGGTTACTAAAGAGAGTCACACAACGAGTGACAAGCCGCAAGTCAAACAAGAAGACTCTAAGAAAGTTGCAAGTCACGCAAGTAGTGAGCCCCAAGGAAAGACGACGACCGTGACTCAGACGAAACAGACAACTGCAGATGGCGTGACGTTGGTTACTAAGGAAACCTCAAAGAGCGACAAGCATGAAGAGAAACGGGAGGCCCCGAAGAAAGCGTTAGCTAGTCACGAAACTCCCGCTACAAGTCACGCAAGCCCAACAAAGAGTCAAACAACCTCAGTAACGAGCCACGCAAGCTCCGTGGTGCGTCACGCTAGCTCTGGAGACAGCGAACCGAAACAGATATCCACCGTAACAACTAGAGTGTCTAAAGATGACGGGAAAACTGTAGAAACTGTCGCCAAGACGGTGTCTAAAGATGGGAGAGCAGTGACAACAGAACAGACAAAGACGTCGCAAGAGAGTCTAGGTCCTAGAAGTCCAGGCAGCCCAGGAAAGGGTAAAACTTCCCTGTCTAGTAAGAGTTCCCTGTCTAGTTTGCGTGATGATAAGATTGAGGCGAATGAGGAGGAAGCCGTGCCAAGTCAAGCTGTTGCCAAGCAGTCAGCAACTCTACCAAACTGGCTGAAAGAGGTCAAAGAAGAAGAGAAACCCAAGAATATTAGTTTCGAAGCTGATGATCCGTCATTGGAGGTTAAAGTGAAAGTCAAGGCCGCAGAGAAGCCAGTTAGAAAGGGGGTCTCGGAGGTGGTGGAGACGGTGCAGCCTGAGCACATAGGGAGCTCGCCTGGTGTTGATATGCGTAGAATACCACATGACGAACACAAGGTAATGATTTCGCGTGACTTTGAAAAACGTGACAGCACGGATGTACTCTAACGTTACCACAACCGAACCGTGACAGTAACAAGGCGATCAGGTTCCGTGTCCCTTGTTTGCTGAGTGCGCGCTTTGTTACTGTCACCACAAGGTTACGAACAGAACCGTGCCTGCTGGGTGCGCGCTTTGTTACTGTAGCACGCACGGTTACGAACGGACCCATGCCTGCTGAGTGCATGCTTTAGTGCTGTCACAGCACGGTTACGAACGGAACCTTGTCTGCTGAGTGCGCGCTTTGTTACTGTCACGTCAAGGTTACGAACGAAACCGTGCCTGCTGGGTGCGCGCTTTGTTGCTGTAGCACGTCACGGTTACGAACGGAACCGTGCCTGCTGAGTGCATGTTTTAGTGCTAACGGAACCGTGCCTGCAGGGTGCATGCTTTAGTGCTGTTACGGCACGGTTACGAACGGAACCATTCCTGATGAGTGCATGCTTTAGTGCTGTCACGGCACGGTTACGAACGGAACCGTGCCTGCTGAGTGCATGTTTTAGTGCTAACGGAACCGTGCCTGCAGGGTGCATGCTTTAGTGCTGTTACGGCACGGTTACGAACGGAACCATTCCTGATGAGTGCATGCTTTAGTACTGTCACGGCACGGTTACGAACGGAACCTTGCCTTGTAGGTGCACGCTTTGTTGCTTTCACGTGACGGCTACGAACGGAACCTTGTCTGCTGAGTGCGCGCTTTGTTACTGTCACGACAAGGTAACGAATGGAACCTTACCTGCTGGGTGCGCGCTTTGTTACTGCCACGTCACGGTCACAAAGCGCTTTGTTTATACTGTTACATCACGGTTATGAACGGGACCTTGCCTGTTGGGTGCGCGCTTTGTTGCTGTCCTGTCACGGTTACGAACGGAACCGTGGCTACTAAAGGTTCCGTTCGTTACCTTGTCGTGACAGTAACAAAGCGCGCACTCAGCAGACAAGGTTCCGTTCGTAACCGTGCCGGGACAGTAACAAAGCGCGCACTCAGCAGACAAGGTTCCGTTCGTAACCGTGCCGTGACAGTAACAAAGCGCGCACTCAGCAGACAAGGTTCCGTTCGTAACCGTGCCGTGACAGTAACAAAGCGCGCACTCAGCAGACAAGGTTCCGTTCGTAACCGTGCCGTGACAGTAACAAAGCGCGCACTCAGCAGACAAGGTTCCGTTCGTAACCGTGCCGTGACAGTAACAAAGCGCGCACTCAGCAGACAAGGTTCCGTTCGTAACCGTGCCGTGACAGTAACAAAGCGCGCACTCAGCAGACAAGGTTCCGTTCGTAACCGTGCCGTGACAGTAACAAAGCGCGCACTCAGCAGACAAGGTTCCGTTCGTAACCGTGCCGTGACAGTAACAAAGCGCGCACTCAGCAGACAAGGTTCCGTTCGTAACCTTGACGTGGCAGTAACAAAGCGCGCACCTAGTAGACAAGGCTCCGTACGTAACCGTAACCTAACAGGGAAGGGAAATTCCTACTCTTAGTAATCGACTCTTGATCACGGTTAAAAAAGCACATCACATATTTTCAATAACGTCACACCTCGGTCGCCATAGTAACTCACACTCACTGCCCCAGCATAGTTTGCTATAGGTATTCAAGCAGAGCACAAAGGTAGCATACTAACCAAACTAACACACTAACCCACTAACCACTAATTCACACAGCACAGTAGCAGCACATCTAGTGGCGAGCGAACGTCTGAGAGAACTAGCAACGATGAAGGTTACGACCCTTATGCGGGAATGGAAGTCCACGAGCCGCTACAGGAGAAGGAAGAGCGAAAGAAAAAGTTAGGGTACGTGCCGAGATGGATGGTAGGGGTCAGAAAAAAGAAGAGTGGATCTACTGTTGATCTCACAGACGAAGAAAATACCTCGTTTGTTTCACAAAAGTCACAAGAGGACGACGATGTCTTTTTAGCTCCTAGTCCGGTTGTTTTAGAAGAAGTTTCTCCAGTACGGACAGAGTTTAGAGACTCGTATATTTTCTTTGGAGTCGAGGACGAGCCGTTTTACTCCCCTGGGAGTGTAATACACGTGAACCTTGAGCCAGAGGATTATGAAGACTTAAACGTTACGTGTAGTCTTCAACCTCATGAACATACAAAGATTTCCCATGATGATATCCCTGTACGGGAGGACCATTTGCAGCGGCGAGATGTCGACAGACAGCAAAGCATAGACATGAGTCGATTACCTACTGAGGAGGGGAGGGACGGAACCAAGCGCTATATTTCCACGGTAAGACTTGCTTCTGTCTTTTAACAACAGCTTAGTTGGAACATCCAGAGGGAATAGCTTGAAAAATTTGGTTTCTAATAGCTTTTCTAGTCTCCCAGGTATGCATCTTTGATTCACGTCCAATTTGGTAAATAATATAACGTTAAAGGCCCATCACCAACCGGGAGCCTTTGCGCCCCGTTTTCTTTTGTTTTCAAATTGATCCATTGTTTTTCGGGTGCACTGATTGGCTAAGAGTCCGCAAAGGCTCTCGGTTGGTGATGGGCCTTTAAGAACTTCAACCACGCATAACACCTCACAGACATAAGCTTTTCAATAGACGCTTTACCAAAATGGCCGACGAAAATTCAAATCCATTTTTGTTAAAGGTGAACACCAGCACTACAACACACATCTTCACTTTAGTAAAACTATAAAATGTCGCTGCATTATATCCAATATCTTCCAAGAAAACGAAAATTTACAGACGTTTGTATGACTTGGGGCTATGCGTCATACCCCCAGTCATACAAATATCTGTAAAATTTTCAGACTCTCCTTTCTCAGCCGACATGGCAATTGGCAACAAAAATTTAAAGGATTTCAGTCAGTTTAATTCAAAGACATGTGAATTTGCGCCGGCCATTTTGGAACAGGTTGCACTTAAAGGAAGCCTGCCGTGATACGCGCATGCTCCAAGGAGCGAGCACTGCGGAATTATCAAATAAGACCATTCTATCAGATAACTATTTAAGAATATGTAAAGCTAACAAGCATGGTCGGATGGATTGAGAAGTAGCGAGATTAAATACGATTTGTTTTCGAGGTTTTTAGCCTGTGCTGGCCATTGTTACGAGACGGCGATACTTCTTTGATTTGAGAGATGCGCAGAACAGCTGCGCAGTTGCGTGTCAAGGCTCCCTTTAAAAACTCAAAACAAGAGCTCTACCGAATATCATATTGGCATGCCCCTTCAATGCAAATTGCTCTCTGCCAGCAACAGTATCATCAAGCTCACAGGAGCGAAGGCTTTTTATGCGGGAAGCCTAAATTTTGAAGAAAAAAGCCATTGTAATAAATTCGTTAATCCGTATATCACATTGTTCAGTAAGACCTACTTGGCGGCTCCCGAATTATACAGCGGGACGTGACATAATTCCATTTGTAAGCTTGCCTAAATCTTCCAATTCCAAGTCTAGCGGACAGTCTAAATCATCTACATTGTTTGAAAGTTATTCATGCATTCGTCATAAAGCTGTCATCATACGATATTGATGCTCTGCCTTCGGCAAGAACTTAAACTCCGCTGTCGACACGTTGGAACTTTTAGATTTCACGACCCGAGGTATGTAGTTCTTACAAATTTTCATGGCAATTTCATTGATCTTACAATCTAGATTCCAGAGTACTTTTTCACTAGTTTGTGATTGGTTTAGACGTCGAAACAAACGAAGTTTTCTTTCCAACTATCTTTTATCTCTCAACACCAAGGTTGCTTTCCCAATCACAGGCCATATTTTATCTGTAACAACTAAGATTTTAAACATGTTTTCGGTGACAACTAAGCGTTTTAATATCGTTAAAGCTCCATTATATTTTGCCTGCAGGTAATAAGGTCTACAGCACCTAAGATTAAACTCCTGTCTTGAAATGAGTTTGCGAGGTAAACAGCTTATTTTGAAAAAGTTACTAAGCAAGACTGGAATATCATATTATTCAAGTAAGAGGCTTTTGATTCCTCTAAATAAAAACCTGGGGCTTTCGAAAATGAGTTTGAAATTTGCTTGCAAAATAACAAATTCGCTTAATCACTAAAGCATCGATCCGTAACTGAGCTTATGCAGATAACGCAGTACGTTCTTATGCAGATACAGCAACGGAGGTTCTTATCAAATCCTAAAGAGATTATTCACCTAAAAAAATACCTTTTTATTGCACGATTTCTGCAACCTGAGTTCATTACCTGTAAATGGTAGTATCATGTAAAACTGTTATTTCTTTTTTAAGAAATTTTTGAACAGATTACTTTCATAAGTGGGCAGAGACACCAGACGAGCTTATAAAGTACTCATTTAATAAGGTACTTGTTTGTTCACTTGTCACGAATAGGCTTCCTGGTTTATAGGTTCAACTAAAAGAAGTAGAAAACGGCATAAGCTTTTGTTTTGCGTTTTGCTACGAAGTAATAAAACCTGTTGGAGGGAGAAATGTACCGTAGCCAAAGAAAACACTGAACAAGCATTCAATTGACAGCACTTTAATACTGAATAAAAAACCTGTATAAGAACCTGTATTTTAAAACCTGTTATTACAATAAGATTGCCGATGCCAGCCCTATGTTTTCTCGTATGTTTGAGTCAAATAAGAATTACCTGTTTATGGTAAAATTATAGGTTCCTATACGTGGCTTTTTTATTGTACTATTTTGCTTGCTGTAATTCTAGAACTGTGCCAAATTCTCAAGGATCTTCTCATATTATTTCCCAGCTAGTTATCATGAGACAGGCTTCAAGAGAAGGCAACAGGCCGACTACCGTGAAAGTAAAAAGTCCGAATGGAGTCGGCAATCGACGAGGTATCTCGACCGCTGCACGAGAACCCGAAGCTGTTCCGACTAAAAGACAAGTTCGCCATCCAGGGGATTTCCCGTCATGGCTTCGAAAAGTAGAGCCGCGTCCATCTGTGCGTGTGGCGGGAACAATAGATCAAACTTTACCTGACCCCATTATCGGAATCAAAGTGTCCAAGAAAACAAGCTATAACCCAGTTTGTTCTGGGCCGAAGGTCGTAGAGGAAATCCATCCTTTGCACAGCAAAACAAATAACGAATACATCTATTTTGACGGCGTGAAGCACAAAGCAGAATCCAGGCAAGAGAACGACGTCAGTTTCAGTGAGCCGGATGAGCTGTTTGATTTCAACATCAAATCCAAGCCGGAGTACCGAGTTCACAAGCGTGGGCCGGTGCAAGAGACATGCGTGCAGCGACGAAATAGCGAAAAATCCATGGAAATCGACTTTGGTCGTCTCCCCGAGGATGAGAAGTCTCCGAAAAAGCCGAACCCCTCAAAAGGGTACCGAAAGTACCAAACGGTATATGCATAGTTATTCACTAACCCGCTAAGTGCATTCTAATACTAATTCTAATACCTATATTATCAAAACCATATAGCCAGTCTCACCGGAAACCTCCTCCAGTGTGCGCAAATCGATATCACTTAGTGTTCGCCCGAACGACGAGTCTCGCAAGATGACCTGCATGCTCAAGCCAAACATTCCATAGTGATGAAGTATTTTGTCCCAAATTTGGTCAAAATAATTAAGCGGCTTTTATCTCATTTGAATTCCTCACTGTATAATAACTGTGTGCTTTAAAAATTATATATCATAAACTGGCCGCGTAATACTTTTGACCAGATCTGTGTCAAAATACGTCATCAGTATTGAATGTTTGGCTTGAGCGCGCAGACGCCTCTTTGCGAGAGTCTTTGGCGCGCGATAAGTGATGTCGGCTTTCGCATGCCTAGGAAATCTCCACAGTCACATGACCACCACAACAGCCGTCACTCTATAACTACTGCACCGAACAATATTCACACTTGAATGCTCTGACGCATCTTCTCGTTAAATGGGCACTAAAGTTCACGACAGAAATAGCTCATAGATTGAAAATGAATGATTTGCTGCATATAGATTGTTAATTAAAGTCTCCCTATTTCATTTGGCTAGCAATTTTAAAACGAGAGAAAAAGTTAGAAGACTGACAAGTTTCAAAATCGAATAGGCTTTACTACGGTTTTCATAACTCTGCGAACTTTGTGCTGACTAAAATTGAATCAAACATCCAGCAACCGGTAGCTTTTGCAAACTGCAAAACCTCTGATCGAAGGACGCTGCTAAAACACGGTTTGATTGTTGCTTCATAGTTCGCAGAATTATGAAAATGCTCGCAAATATCTCTATTCGAAAAAGCTGTCACTTATCTGTCATTGGGATCTTCAATTTGATTCCATATCGCTTAACGGCAACATCAGCTTTATCGGATGTTTCTAATCTAGTAAAGGTTATTCTACTTTGTCTAGTTGAGGTTATTCATTGTCTATTTGGAAGTCTATTCAGTGGTAAAATATTTTCCCCTTGCATTTTTGTTGCCTCTCGCAGCAGACCAAGACGACTAAGACGATTTCTAAGAATGGCGAGTCAGTGACGACGAAAACACACAAAGTTAGCGACGACAAAGGTACGCAAGCGACAACTGAAACAAGAAAAACAAGAAACAAACCAATGGAAGGCGAGACGGATCATCCGGAAAATGTAGTTGCAAGCTCGCACACTCGTACAACGGAGCCGCTGCCCGAATGGCTAGTCGAAGTAAAAAAAGAGCCGCCAAAACGAGCTATCAATCATTCAATCCCCGATCCTTTTGACGTCGAAATCAAGAAAGAGGCGCCTAAAGTGAGTGAACCAAAAGGCGAGACAGTTGTGGAGGAAATTTACCCGATCTCTGAAGCTAAGAAAACACCGTTTGTATATTTTGACGGGATAGAGGTGGAACACCAGCAAAATGCAAGGCAAGAATCGCAACCCAATGTCGAGCCTGAGGAACTGTTTGATTTTGACGTGAAGCCGAGTGAACCGGAGCGCAAGTACGAAGGTTCGCCTGTCAGGGAAGGACCTGTGCAGTCTGAAATAACCGAGAGCGCGCCCGAGATCGATTTTACACGGCTCGACCGAGGAGGCTCCGACAGACATGACACGACGCGAGGTTCAACCACGGTACGTTAAATATAACTAGTATCTTATAGACCCTAACTAGAGTCTATTTCTAAGAGTAGCAAAAATATTGCATTTGACTTCAGAAAGTGTCTGTTTTTAGTAACATATTTTCGTTAGCCGGTAACTAAAATTAAATTACCACGTCGTAGCTGTTCGCAAGAAAAATGTACGCACTTACAAAGTAGAAGTTTCCTAGAACATTTTTATAACTATAACGTCCAGGGGTAACTACACACTAATTTTGTTCGATCTCTGTATAAAAACTATGGAAATTTCGTATGATATCTCTTTTTTTGTGGAAATTGAAGACGAGATATCACATACGATTGAAGTATATCCAAAGTCTTCAGTCGGTAGATTCCGCCGAAAATAGCACTCAAAAAGGATCGCTTTTTTCGTGCTATTTTCTTAGCGGAATCTAGCCTCCTGGGCCTTTGAATAATCCTATAAAATTCTAGTTCAAGCGATTCCCCCAGATGATGATTCTGGACTTATATGACCTCTGTGGGCTCTGTATCGACACATGATTCACTAGATGCGGTAGATGAAGCTTCTCTTTTGAGCAGAGATATTCAAGTTTATCGAAGAAGGGTCTGTTTGTCTACGAAAGATTACCTTTAGCCAATTGTTTTGTTTCGCTCATAGAAATACCCACACTTTAAGGATCGGTTACACAAGGCAATTTTTCATGCAGCTCGGACGAAAAACATTTCAAGGTGTAATTTTTCTTGCAACTTGCAACGCGCCCACTGTAAAGTTATAGTGAAATTTTGAAAACACCAAAAACAAGAAGCGCCCTAATTGGCTAATTTCGGAAACCATTGCGTTGCAATCTCCAGACATGTCCCACGCAGTAACTTATCTTGCAACGTTCCGCAAAGTGTAGAGATCCGATCTTCTTTTTCTGGAACTTGCAATGCGCTATTAGTTGCGAGGTATGTCACACGCACTTCGCTGCCATTGGCGAGGCCACAAATATTGCATTGCGAGTTGCATGAAAAGTAGCCTTTGTAATTAAAATATGGCCTTTACAATGGAGATTTAGTAATAGTTTCAAGCTGGGATTTTTAAACTCTTTCGATGGGCGCAGAGCTGTATGGTTGCCTTATTTATTTCGTAAGATTTTCACGAAGGAACGGTTAGAAATTTGGAAGAGTGAATATTATACACTTAATGACTGCTCCCGAGGGAAACATCAGTTTTGTTTCCCGAGAACCTCGATGTTTCCCGAGACGAAGTCGAGGGAAACATCAAAATTCGAGGGAAACAAAACTGTGTTTCCCGAGGGAGTAGTCATTAAGTGTTTTGTTATATAGTAGAATTTATACTGCAATTTTTTCCCGCTCTCAAACGCGACGCGCGAAAGCAATATTCCCCAACCAGCAATAATTTTTCCAAATATTGACTGATCGGGGGAATATTTGATTTGTACTTCACCACGTGACCATGATTTAGCCAATAAGAGGGCGCGCTCCTCGTTCGTCTGACGAACGCCTACACGTTCGTCTGACGTCCAACCCATCGAGACGCTTGCTACGCGCGCTATCGTCTAAGAGGATCCATATGTGATGATTACTAAATAGTTTTTTGTTTTATGCTAATCAGATCACCACCAAGAAAGTCGTTAGCGATGGCGGGAAAACAGTCACGACGACCTCCCAAGAGACGGCCGACGACAAGGGCCGACGCACCACGACCGAGACCCGAACAACCGCCGGAGAGCCGAAAGACGCAGGCCGAAACAAGAAGGCCAGAGAGGTGGACGCGAACGCTAATTTGGTCCCGCAGACCAAGAAAACGGCTCAACAGCAAGTAGAGAATGAGCCAGAGGACGAGTTCATGGAGGAGATTATTGTGGTAAACAAAAAACGGAAAGCCCGGATCCCGAAGAATTTCTTGGCGTACGAGAAGCAAAAGCCAGATCCCGCTGCGTTTAGATCTCTTGAGTCCATTGTAGACGTCCCTAAGCGTCCTCAGAAAGCACCGATACGCCAAGGCAGGGTGGTCACAGAGCGGATTGACGAGAGTAAAAGCGATAAGAGAATCGACCTGCCGGATCTCGAGCTGCTGGAACAAGTTGTCAAGGAAATAGAAGGACAGTAATGAAGTGGTTGAAAGTTGAAATGGGACTTGATACGGTACAAGTGCTGAGCTTATTGTAGCTTAAAGCTAGTTATAATGCATTAATGCCTCCGCTAGCTGATGTGTAAATAACTACCTCAGTCAAACTGGATTAACGGCGTACGCGTGAATTAAGACCGTGAGGCGGTTTGGCGATGAAAATGCAGAAATTTTAAAATGCAATATGATAACAATTAGCAGGGGCTTAGCTACGCTATATCTAACTAGAGTGTTTTTTTTATGAAATTTGTCTCAGCATAGGGTGTAAAAATAAATAATAGACATTTAATTTAAGTTGTTAATAAGGAGATACTTACGAAAAACTAAATAAAAAGATGCGCAGAAAAAAAATATTGCTCTTGGATTGCTAAAAATAAAAATAATTGCTTGGATTATTTTACAAGGTCCTCATGCACTCTATTCATTATCCCTCGTTACGCAGGACTCTTTAATACCCCGCTGGCAGAGGTTTTTTCTGTCAGTCTTTTATAAGCTAGCAAAGTTGTTTGCGTGTCTGGTATGTTGCGTGGCTGTTTTGATTTGTCTGGTGTTGATCGGATATCAATACTGACAGAGATACAAGTTGAAAAACTAGTTAGAAAACAGATAGACTTCAGGACATTTCGCCAGGAACGCCTGTCACTCCTGGCGTGATTTTAGTCGAGTTCCCCTAAGGTTTCAAACCACTGTAATTCGGTAAATAATTATTCAATCAAGCCTATTTTTAGGTATTTTGTCAAAATTGTCATATTCTTTGGTAAGATATAAGTTTCGTTTTGATACTTAAAAAATTGAGACACTTCATTTTTTCGCCAAAAAAAGCCGGAAAATACTGAATTTTAGAAAACGCGTAAAATATAAAAAGATTAGGTCAAACTGTCGTACATGTAATGCATTATTTCTTGTGCAAATCTGATATGATTTAGTTAAGATTTGATCAAGTTATAGCTGTTTGAATATTTTCACAACAGACAATGAGTGACAGGTTTAGCAGACCCGATGGGATCTCATTAACGCAACTCCATATAAAAGATATTCATAAATTCGAAACGCGCTAAAATCAAAACCAAATCTCACTATAAATCAATCAGATTTACACCAGTAATAATTCTTTACCTGCACGACAGTTTGACATGAACGTCTTTCTAATTTGCGCTTTTTCTAAAATTTATCATTTTCCGGCTTTTTGGGCCAAAAAATCAAATCCGTTAATTTTATAAGTATCAAAACAAATCTTATATAATTAAAAAAGTATCTAAAGTTTGACACAATATCTAAATATAGGCTTGATCAGATGGTTATTGATCGAATTACGGTGGTTTGAATTTTTTGGGAACTGGACTAAAATTCAGCCAGAAGTGTCAGGCATTCCTGGCTTAATGAAATGTTTATGTTTATTTCTTTTCTCTCGCCGAATTCATGTTAAATAAAAACATGGTTAAAACGATTTCGAATAACCGAATATTCTTTTGTACTACGCTTGAGACGTCAAAGTGATTGAATTGTGATGTTGATCGGATATCAATACTGACCGAGATACAAGTTGAAAGTTAGAAGAATGCATAGACTTCAAGACATTTTGCCAGGAACGCCTGACACTCCTGGCTGAATTTTAGTCAAGTTCCCAAAAGTTTCAAACCACCATAATTCGGTCAATAATGATTAAATGAAACCTATATTTAGATTGTCTTAAACTTTTTTATGCTCTTTGGTAAGATATAAGTTTTGTTTTGATATTTATAAAATTGAAAGACTTAAATATTTGGCCCAGAAAGCCGGAAAATGCTGAATTTAAGAAAACGCGTGAAATAAAAAAAGGTTTAAGTCAAACTGTCGTACATGTAATGCATTATTTCTTGTGTAAATCTGATATGATTTAGTTAAGATTTGATCAAGTTATAGCTGTGTGAATATCTTCACATGAGACAATGAGTGAGAGGTTTAGCAGACCTGATGAGATCTCATTAACGCAACACCATATAAAAGGTATTCATAAATTCGAAACGCGCTCAAATCAAAACGAAATCTCACTAGAAATCAATCAGATTTACACAAGAAATAATGCTTTACCTGCACGACAGTTTGACATGAACGTCTTTCTAATTTGCGCTTTTTCTAAAATTTATCATTTTCCGGCTTTTTGGGCCAAAAAATCAAATCCGTTAATTTTATAAGTATCAAAACACATCTTATATAATTAAAAAGAGTATCAAAAGTTTGACACAATATCTAAATATAGGCTTGATCAGATGGTTATTGACCGAATTACGGTTGTCTGAAATTTTTGGGAACTCGACTAAAATTCAGCCAGAAGTGTCAGGCATTCCTGGCTTAATGAAATGTTTATGCTTATTTCTTTCCTCTCGCCGAATTCATGTTAAATTGAAACTGCATGGTTAAAAAGATTTCCAATAACCGAATATTCTTTTGTACTACGCTTGAGACGTCAAAATGATTGAATTGTGATGTTGATCGGATATCAATTTATACTGACCGAGATACAAGCTGAAAGTTAGAAGAATGCATAGACTTCAAGACATTTTGCCAGGAACGCCTGACACTTCTGGCTGAATTTTAGTCAAGTTCCCAAAAATTTCAAACCACCGTAATTCGGTCAAGAATGATTAAATGAATCTTATAATTAGATATTGTCTAGAACTTTATTCATCTTTGGTAAGATATAAGTTTTGTTTTGATATTTATAAAGTTGAAAGACTTAAATATTTGGCCCAGAAAGCCGGAAAATGCTGAATTTTAGAAAACGCGCGAAATAAAAAAAAGGTTTAAGTCAAACTGTCGTGCAGGTAAAGCATTATTTCTTGTGTAAATCTGATATGATTTAGTTAAGATTTGATCAAGTTATAGCTGTGTGAATATCTTCACATGAGACAATGAGTGAGAGGTTTAGCAGACCTGATGAGATCTCATTAACGCAACACCATATAAAAGATATTCATAAATTCGAAACGCGCTCAAATCAAAACGAAATCTCACTAGAAATCAATCAGATTTACACAAGAAATAATGCTTTACCTGCACGACAGTTTGACATGAACGTCTTTCTAATTTGCGCTTTTTCTAAAATTTATCATTTTCCGGCTTTTTGGGCCAAAAAAATCAAATCCGTTAATTTTATAAGTATCAAAACAAATCTTATATAATTAAAAAGAGTATCAAAAGTTTGACACAATATCTAAATATAGGCTTGATCAGATGGTTATTGACCGAATTACGGTTGTCTGAAATTTTTGGGAACTCGACTAAAATTCAGCCAGAAGTGTCAGGCATTCCTGGCTTAATGAAATGTTTATGCTTATTTCTTTCCTCTCGCCGAATTCATGTTAAATTGAAACTGCATGGTTAAAAAGATTTCCAATAACCGAATATTCTTTTGTACTACGCTTGAGACGTCAAAATGATTGAATTGTGATGTTGATCGGATATCAATTTATACTGACCGAGATACAAGCTGAAAGTTAGAAGAATGCATAGACTTCAAGACATTTTGCCAGGAACGCCTGACACTTCTGGCTGAATTTTAGTCAAGTTCCCAAAAATTTCAAACCACCGTAATTCGGTCAAGAATGATTAAATGAATCTTATAATTAGATATTGTCTAGAACTTTTCATTCATCTTTGGTAAGATATAAGTTTTGTGTTGATATTTATAAAGTTGAAAGACTTAAATATTTGGCCCAGAAAGCCGGAAAATGCTGAATTTTAGAAAACGCGCGAAATAAAAAAAGGTTTAAGTCAAACTGTCGTGCAGGTAAAGCATTATTTCGTGTGTAAATCTGATATGATTTAGTTAAGATTTGATGAAGTTATAGCTGTGTGAATATCTTCACATGAGACAATGAGTGACAGGTTTAGCAGACCTGATGGGATCTCATTAACGCAACTCCATATAAAAGATATTCATAAATTCGAAACGCGCTAAACTCAAAACGAAATCTCACTATAAATCAATCAGATTTACACAAGTAATAATGCTTTACCTGCATGACAGTTTGGCATGAACCTTTTCTAATTTGCGAGTTTTCTAAAATTTATCATTTTCCGGCTTGTTGGGCCAAAAAATCAAATCCGTTAATTTCATAAGTATCAAAACAAATCTAATGATTAAAAAGAGTATCAAAAGTTTGACACAATACTCTAAATATAGGCTTGATCAGATGGTTATTGACCGAATTACGGTGGTTTGAATTTTTTGGGAACTCGACTAAATTAAACATTTAATTTCACCAGGAATGCCTGACACTTCTGGCTGAATCTTAGTCGCTGAGGCGAGAAGTAAATCTCAGTCTGAATAATGGGAAATTTCCAGAAAATTCCCGGTCTCCATCGAGATCTTGCCGCTCCACGTTCTAGACGCTATAACCTCCCTACCCCAACTCACTCTTCCAGCTGAGATCTGAGACGCCTTACTAAAGCGCCTTACGTAACGAGATATAACGAATATTTGCGTCACAAAATAATTATTTCGCCCTATTGTCTGTTCTTTGGATCTAAATCTATTAATTGCCTTAGTTTGTCTGCGCGTCTTCTTGTGCACGTTGCACAGCGTCCCTGTAATTCAGTAAATTCCTTTCGACTGCGAGAGGGTCGAGTATAGAGCTTCAAAATGATTTATTTTATTTACAAATTGTTCATTTACGAGGCTTTGGGCTTTTTGAAACAAGCACATGAAAAACGAACCGGCATCTCTCAATTTAATATCTTTTTTTCCTCTCGCCAATCTTCCTTTAGGTTTCGCTGTATCCTACTCCTGTAACCACAGAATCACCCAGCTGGGAGTTGCACCCAGTCCTCGCTGCACTGGCAGTGCTGCGTATGCTCTGGTACACCACTGGATGTTTATTTTACTGCGGTATTGTCTTTCTAAGCAATAATTGACCTCCTGAAACGTTTATGTTTCTGCGCATTTTAACTGCTATTTTACTTTTTGCCAGCTATGTACAGACGTGTAAAGATTATGAAAGGGAAGATAGCAAATGAGAAATAACTGCAGCCGAATACAATTTTCAAAGGGTAAAAAAAATCACCAAATGTTATTCCGCTTTGCACTATGATTGGTTCAGATGGCTTGATTGATGCGAAAGATAAACCAAGCCATTTCGGTGTTTTTAGAAGCGCAGCGTATAAAAACGACGAAAAGTCTAGTTTCGAATTCTCTTATGCTCAATCGCTGAATAGGCATCAAAATTAACGGCGCATAAAAACAGTGGGATACGAAAAAGTTTGATACGAAAAAATTACGAACCGACGACCGGACTTATGAATCTTGAAAGCTACAACTTCACCTAACTACTCAACATGAAAACGGCGACGAAGTGTGAGTGATGAATCAGTGCTAACAATATTCCTTTTTACATTTGCCCAAGACAGAATTGACTGAACCGGTGTGCACCAGAAATATCTAAAAGGATTTAATGTAATTATTCATTCTAAGGGTTTATGAAAATCAATGAGCAAAGCAAAGAAGAAGAAAAAACATACCATACTGTTTCAGTTTTTTTTAAATTCAAATATACTTTATAAGGATTAACGTAACATAACTGAACATCCTATATTACAGAGCTATCTTCCTTCTTAACTGTCTTACAAACTATCATCTATCAATGTTTGCAAAGCAGCAAGAAGTTTAACAACTTCTATTCAATAACATCAAGAACGTATCAAACGCAATGAAATTGAAAGTAGCTACAACCTTCAAATTAAAGAGTCATATTAACGGAGTAAATGTCAAATTAACAGAGCTTATAAAAGATATAAAGAGCTTATAAAAGTGTAAGAAACAGCAGGTAGGATCACCTGCTTTATTTACTAACTCCCCTTCAATCCAAGGCTTCCCTTCTGCTCACAGCATTCACTTTCGGCTACCAGAAACTACTAGTAGTACTAGTCAAGAAATAAAACATTTTTTCTGTGCCTTCATAGAGTTTTGAAAACCGAGGCGTTCTTTGGGAGAATTCGAGAGCAGATCATGATCTGACTCGAGAATTCTTTCAAACAAAAGCCGATTGACTCTTAATTTGAAGGTTGTAGCTACTTTTAATTTCATTCTTATTATATATTCATTATATAATTTAGCTTGTAGAGTGTCCCCAATGAGAATGCCGCTTTGTGACAAGCTAGAAGTTTTGACCCACGTTAATGAAGTTGTTGATTGATTAACTGATTGTTAGGAAGCTACTGTAAGTATTGAACTCCGGTGCCTTGTTAGGCGTGTTAGGTTTGCCATTCCTTGCCTGAGTGCCCGCAAATGAAAGAGCTTGCAGGCTCAAGGAAACATAGCAAAGTTATCAGCAGTCATAATAACTCGAAACAGCAAAGTGATGCACGCATTTACATTATATTTTGGTTAATAATGCTTTCTGGTCAGCTAACAAGCCACCGAGTTATTGGTCATCCGAATTTTTGCACGGCAAAGTATGGAACTTCTATTCCATTTTTCGTTTGTTAAAGGGGCAGTGTCACTATTTTAAGGCAAATTTAGGTTGCTTAAATGTACTCAAATTCAAACGAAATGAGCAAAATAATCATCTAGATTTGCTAAATAACCTTTCAACTGCTAGACGAGCACAAATTTGGAGTATTTTCGTGTGTTATCGAGCGGATGGAATTGGATTACGAAATGACATTTTTTATTTCTGTTCAGGCTGAACAGTTTTCAAACTTGAAAATTTGATAGCGAAAGCTATAAACTTACGTAAAATGATGCCTATATCTAATGCAAGTTTCAGTTCCTTTTTCTTTATAACACTACATAAAATTTTGTTCAAACAACCGTGACACAGCAACTTCTTTTAAAAAGGTTCAATATTAAATTTCCATTATCTATCTAGGCGGTGAGATTTTGTGATGGCATGTATGTTTCATCGTTGTCATAGCAACAGTGCTATTGATTGTAGGCATCACAGTTAGGCTTAGCCACTTCCCATCCTTCGTCAAATATCTTAACCACATCTGCAAAAAAGAAACGTAAGATAATAATAAACCGTCAACTCAGTTTGTTGGGGTGGGGGGGGGGGATTGGGCGTTTAAAACCCTTACCCTATTTAAGGGTAGAAAATCCCCAAATCAGACCCTTTTCAAAAGCATTAATAAAAAATAGACCCTATTTTTAAAAGCAACCCGCCCGAGGAATTAAGGCACCCTGTTCAAATGAAGGTAGGGGACCCCGGGTAGCTGGGTGAGGTTAAAATATGAGTATTCAAATGACACTGTGGTGCTGTGGTCAGCTAGCGAAAATCAAAATGGCGGCTTAATGGTAGTGTTGCTAAATCATCTTGATATGAACTCAAAAGTTATTACTTTGGTTTATTTAACTTCATGTTGTCCATTTTATTGATTCAAAGTAGACACTGATGATTGAAAACCTATATAACTTCTTGTATTTGAAGCAATTTGAGAAACAGATGTTAGCGCGACCTCACCCCAGCATTCCGGGGTTATTTGTAATTCACATGGAGAAAACCAACCCCACCTAGGCGGGCAACCCTCCCAGGTGAGACGGGTTGCCCGCCTACGTGGGGTCTCCCACCTGTTACGTGAACATACAAAAGAAAATAAGAGAGTTTATATGGAAAGGCGAGTAACCCCATCGAACCGGGATCCCCCACTTTGAACGGGCCCTAAGAATCGAACTGAAACTTCAATGTCAAAGGTGCAAACAGGACACCTCAAAAGTTATACCCTTTGGGGCGGCACACACCTATATAGCGTACATATGAGAGAATTTTAGAGTAGCTTTTAACCACTGATATACGGCCATTACATTCTAGAACCGCAGCTGACCCCAACACACACACAAGTTACGTGATTTTACCTGCCACCTGCATATTTAAAATAAGACTCCACATAGCGGAAGTGACGTCATATGAAACCCAACAATTAGTTTTCTATGAAAATTAGAGAATATGGGGTTTAACACGCGCAGTTTAATTTCCGAGAAAGGAGACTTTATTTTGAAGAAATATTGTAATTCCTTTTTGATCCAGCTCTATATATAGTCCCCCATCGATGGCGTGAATGCGTACCTTCATGAAGTGGGCCCTTTCTCGTGGACTCGAGGTTTTCTCTCACTTGAGATTCCGTTGACGCGCCAAGAATCACGATATCTGCAAATATATGAACGAATGGGTCAAAGGACTCACTCAGCAGCTAACCTGAGGATCGCCAGGCCCTCCCTCGTTTCCCTTATTTTTTCTCCCTCATTTTCTTGGAAAAATAAAATTCCGCTTGATACTCAGGCGCCTATACAGTATCACAAGTAAAGTAGTCACATTCCGAGTCACATACACATGACGTAGCTCTTTCTATGCATTTAATGAATTTGTAAATTCAGCTCTAAATTTGTATGTAATCATCTCCAAATCACTTATATCACTTGGTATTAGCCTGGTATTAGCCTCATAGCCAATGTAGGCAAGTTTTAGCGACAAGACTGCTGATTTACAAGCAAATTTTGATGTAAATTCAAACTTGTCATCCTGACAAGATTTCAAAAACTCATTGTTGCAATCCGTTTCCATCCACTCTGCAATAGGTCCATGAAGCCTACAATCATGATCGATTTGTAGTTAAAGGGCTATTTAACAAACCTAGACTAATATTTTGGCTATCAATCAGTTATTTGAATCATTATCCCGTAGTATTATGTTCAGGGTGGGCTATTTGAAGTACTCACGGACTCCTATAGAGTCCTAAAGTGATGACGTCACAAAAACACAATTTTCGATTAGCAATATTTGTCCCTTGTCTATTGAAAGCTACACACCAAAAATGAGGCAAATCGGTTGCAACGCGACCGAGCTATGGCCCGCTGAATACATAATTTTCTTTAACAAATCACTGTATTTTGGTTTAGTTCATAAAGTTTTGAACTGTGTCTAAAATACAGTGATTTGTTAAAGAAAATTATGTATTCAACGGGCCATAGCTCGGACGAGTTTAAACCGATTCACCTCATTTTATGCATGCAACGTTCTACGAAGTCTACGAAGTTGGTCTTTCATTATTCGTGGACTAAAATCTGAAATTCGAAATTTTTCAAATTTGTGACGTCATACTCTAGGACTCTATAGCGCTCCCGCGTAGCGGAAAGGAAACAACACACAAAGTGTATATGCATCGACCATATTTTCATGGACTCCGGCCTGTGCGTGCCTCCGTCGTCGCAAATCAAATCAAATCAAATCAAATCAACTTTATTTACTCATAAGGCTATTATCAGTTGGAGTTATATACAGAGTATAGGTTTGGAGTGAGTTTATATTTTGGTAGAAAAAAAAAAAGGTGCGAGCAGGGAGACCAAGTGAACTATCCAGTTATCTAGTTAGCCTCCCTAACTATCGCACAGGCAACGCACCAGTTTTATAGCGGAGCCACAACGCACGCGTTTCATAAATTCTGATTGGTTCTCAGCTGTGGATACATTTAACAAATGTCCTCTGATTTTCCGTGGTATGTCTTCTTATATACCACGGAATGCCGTAATAAAGTGGTCAAAATGTTGTGGACTCACGAGGCGCAGCCGAATATCTCTTTCTTTTCACGTGGTATGACGTCAACGATGACTAGTATCCTACCTCCATACTTTCCCTTCATAGCCGAGTGATGATACATCCACCTGATAGCGGCGTCTGCCAAGGAGACGCTGTTTTCCCCATACAACTCGTCTAACTTTGCTTTGAGTTTGTCTATCGTGTCGAATATCTCTTTCTTCCAATATCGTTTGATATATCTGAAAAAAGAAAGAGAGATGGTGTCTATTGGCTTATTGCATTTCCTCTCTGCAACGGGGGGTAGAGGTAAGCAGCAAATGATCCGCGACGTCACCGACAAGCCGCGCAGCCAAAAGGAGCCTGGGGACAATGCTATTGTTATCAATAACAATAAGCCTCGCAGGCGTTGGAGAGTAGTTTTTGGGTCGAGAAATTGCGTGGCCGCCATCTTGGATTTGTGACAAAATGTGACAAATCGGGGGGGGGGGGGGGGGGGGGGGGGGGGGGGGGGTGGGGATTTGTCAGAAAGCAAACTCGCGTTTCTCGACCTAAAACTCCTCTAATTGTTATCCAAATCATTCGCTTTTCAATGTAGAAGCCGTTTCCATAACACCTGGTTTCTTCTACTGATAGAATGGCTTTATAAGGTCACTTACCCTGCTCGCAGGCGTTGGAGAGTAGTTTTAGGTCAGTCGGGGGGAGAGCCACGCGAAAGCAAACTAAAAGGTCACTCAGGCCAAAGGTCACTCAACTCCGATAAAATTTTGAGGAATGACGAAACATGACGTGATTCTAATAAAAAAATACCAGGAAATACAGCCTAGTCACAGGCGTTCCTGAGTGGGCTTCCTGTGCTCGGTTGAACCGTGAGGAAGCGCGAGGTCTGGGCCGAGCTCACCCGCAAGGGAAGGGAGGGGACTAGGTTTATTAAAATACTGTCCACATACATGTCTGTAGTCAATCCTCGACCAAAGAACCTCCCCGGCTCGGTTTGCTTGTCCTTGTCCTCGTATTTATATTTTCCTGTTAACAATCCCCCTGCCAGCTGAGATCAAATCAAATGTGTCAGCCTAGTGAGTCCAAATAGAAAACATAACTAATTTGCTGTTGATGCTCCATCCTCTTATCCAGAGCTCATCGGCTCGTGACCTCTGGTGACAACCATTTGAGGGTCTTTGCTGATTGGCTAAAGCCGTGCACATATGCGTACTTATTATTCGGCACATCGATGCACTGCCCAAATATGGTCATTGAACGCCAATAGCTGTCTTCTGTACATGACAGCTATCCTGCGATATCCGTCTGTGAGGAAAATATGATGTTTTTGAGCTCGTAAATAACACACAAAAGTCATTTTTTTCGGGGTTTTTTGTGCTATCGATGTGCTGAATAATAAAACCATTATCCTGCTCGATTTTGCAGAATATCGTCTGATTTTAGCCAACTCGGGACTTCGTCCCTCGTCGGCTAAGTATCAGACGATATTCTGCGCAATCTCGCAGGATAATGGTTAAATAAAACCACCTGAATTCTGCAGTATGCGTGCTTATTTGTGTGAAGTTGTACAAGCTTTTTAGAAGCAAAACAATAATGTACTATTCATCTAATTGGGTTATTTTCTAGATCGTGCCAAACCTAGACTGCAAAGCAATCCCTTTAATGTCGCGGGTATCCGTAAAAGGAGAGAAAAGTTTAGCGATCGCTGTGTGGAAAATGCCTGCGCAAAGATTTGAAAAGCACGGAAATATGTCTTGATACGATAGGCGATTTTGAACCATTCACACGCGCAATGGTTGCTGAGGTTCTTTTCTTTTTTCTAAGGATGGCACAGACTAAAGGGGACAAGTCCTCTAGTTTGTACTCCCCTTTGTACTCTTCCTCTCTTCCTTGGACTTGTCCATGGGGCAAACTGTGCATTGTTGTCCAGTGTGTCGTCCCAAGATAATTCTAGCCACTGAAAAACACGCCATTCACGATCTCATTCAAGATGGCGGACGCTCAAAACGTCATTCTTGAAGGTGGTGAAGAGGAAGAAGGTAAAAACTCGTCGTGGGGTCACGGCGGGTTCGACGAGTTCCCGCTCGGTCCCCGCGAATTCCCCCGTAGTGTGTACGGTACATGGGACTTGTTTCGGGGATTTGTCCCTTTGTTCACACTAGGGGACTAATCCCGCGACTAGTCCCTTGGACTGTACCGGTCTTTAATATCGCGAGAGAGAGAGGAGGAGAGAAAAGTTAAACGATCGCTGCGTGGAAAACGCGTGCGCAAAGATTTTAAAAGCACGGAAATGTGTTTTGAGACGATGGGCTAAGTAACGTTGCTGCGCGCGCTTTTGAACCACATTCACGAGCTAAATGCTTTGCTGAAGTTCTTTTCTCTTCCTCTACGGACGTTGAAGAGATCAAGAGATTGCTTTGCAATCTATACCAAATCATGTACAAGGTATAACAATGATATAGGATTATTATTATTTATTACTATTTGTGCCATAAAAATTAGGAACATATTTTTAAGAACCTAAATTTGCACTAAGCACAAAATGGTTGTTTAGCATGGTTTTTCAATAAATGATTCAATGGTTCGAAAGAATTAAAGTTTTGATAAACATGTTGGATGAGATGGGGTATAAAGAAAACACTGGCAGTAAGTTAGTCAAAATTTTCTGATTTTTTACTTTATTAGGCAGGTAATTGCTATTTTTCCCCGTATCCTTTTTTTAAAGGGGAGGGTTATTGTTTAAAATTGTAACACAAGGGGAGGGGGGGGGGGGGGTCACCTACAATTTTTTCAAATGGTAAGGGAGGCTTTGAAAAAAATTCGCCTTTCACTAGCAAATCCCCCCCCCCCTCTCTAGATAAGATAAATAGAGCGGATTTCACATGACTGTGGTGAGTAATTCGCAATTACTTTGTAATTACTCCCATACGCTTTGTTCAGAATTGGTGTAATTACTTTGCGATTGCATGTTTCACGACAGTCATGTGAAAACCACTCTAATGACTGGTCCCTTATTCTCTGATTTCTAGTTCTAACTCGCAATTACATAGTAAATAGTCACTGTCGCTAAATGGTTTTTCAGGTTGAGTGGCAAGCCAACCTGTGAACTGTGTGAAAAAAAGCCATTTAGCAGCAAGGCCCTAGTAACTAGTTGGCAGACCATGACAGCGCCCCTTTAAGGCCCTGTCCACACTAACGCGTTTTCAAAAGTATTCGTTTTAAAACTGATGTGGATTCGCAGCGTGTTAGTGTGGACGGGAGATTCGGAAAATTTAGCTCAAAAAAAGCGATAAGTTTTTATTTGATTTTGACGTGTGCAAGGACAGTATCAAATTTTACAGTTGACGTCATCGTCAACTGGATTCGACCACAGTTAGTGTGGACGGAAGGCCTAAACGTATCAAAAAGTATACGGATTCAAACGAAAACGCGTTAGTGTGGACAGGATCTGGCTGGATCTAGATGGGTCCCCTGCCACCTCCTCTTTTTACTCTACTTGTCAAACAGGTGATTAATGTAAGCTGTGTGGAAAATAAACTCAAATTCAAATTCAGATCTAAGTTCTCACCTAGTAACGGCGTTGTACATTCCTTGGTACAGCGTAGGCAAGACATAACCATTAGCTTTACACAGGTAGTAGATTTCGGCCTGAAAACAGAAATCAGCAGAACGTCCTAATCTAAAAGATAATTTGCTTCCAATGCAACCAGGGAAATGTGTAAGAATTTCTTCACAATAAAATTTCCACCGACAGCTTCTTGCGTACAGTGGTGGAACATGGTAAAACTCTGACAACTCCGAAAATTATGCAGGAAAGTCAACCCCATGCAGATTATTTGAAAATCTGGAGACCGCCTTGACAGGGCAAAATTTCCTGCAAGATTCTCCCGGGAGAAATACAGTAAATATATGGCAGTCGTCTTAATTTTTTCCCGGGAGACGTACCAAAAAATCTTGAGACTCCGGGCAAAACCGTAAGAGTTGACGTTCCTGATTATGTCGCATGATAAGCAACTGCTACATTGACCAATCCTACAAATAACTCTCACAAAGTCACACGTAAAATAACAAAAGCTTTACTCATTACTTGCCATGAAGCATAGCTTGATACTCCAAACTCCTTGAATTTATCCTCTATAAGAAAGTGTTAAAATTGAGGTCAGCAACTATAAACTGTCACCGTAAAAACTGTTAAAGATAACATGCCGGGCAATTCTACACGGAGCAATAGGCTCTAAATAGGCCTTATCACGGTTTCCGACGCCATTTTGTTGGGTAGGCAAGAAGTTCAAAATCCCACATAAACTCTGCCAATGCAAAGTGGAGGGATTTCCCCCCCCTCAAAAAAATGATTACACTAAAAGGTACCCTAAAAGATAAGGTCTTATGTGCCAAGAAGGCGCGAAGGACACAGGTAAAAGGTGAAAGATACCCATCAAGAAATTTCTGTGCCAAACCATCGTGATTTTAACCCCTAAAAGATACGACGATCATCCCCGACTAAAAAATATGGGGGTCCCCCCGGATGGGTTACATACAAGAAGTGAGGTCCTTTAAACATTTTTAAATTTAAAATTATTGATACTCACATGAAAGCAGTGTCAAATTCAAAGCATCCATACTCAAGACAGGTCTTTACCATAGCTATTGACTGGAAAACAAACAGAACATCCACAAATAAATTACAAACTGTTGGAAAACATTAACCAATGGTCAGCACCCCAGATACCGAAATGTGAGTGACAAATAAATGGTGAAGTAAAACAACCAACCCAAATTTTCTGACATGATACATGATCCAAACCGAAATTTCCGAAGGAAAATACAGTATCTGTATGGAAGAAGTAAGGGAAAATTGACCCCACCCCCTCTGAAATTTTTCGAATCCCTTCCATGTGGGATTTCATCCAGCTGGAGTATTTTTGTCACATTAGATGAGCTGGGTGGCTGGGTGGGCAGGCCTTGAAAGACTAGAAAACGGGAACCGAGCCCAACCCCACCCCTGGCCCCACCCAAACATTCTAAGATCTAGTCGCCCTTCCGTGTCGCTCACTCCAAACCAAACTGGGCCACAATCTATTGTGTGCGTGACTTAGAGGAAGCCTGTCAGTCACGATACGCGCATGCTCCAGGAGCGATCACTCTGAAAAACCAGAGATTATAAACGATTGTTTTCGAGGTATTTAGCCTTCGCTGGCCATCGTTACGGGACAATACTTCTTTGTTTTGAGATGCGCAGAATAGCTGCGTGACAGGCTCCCTTTAAATAGGTGCTGTCACGCAGAAGTGCACCTGGCACCCGGGGGTGGGACTCCCTATATTCGAATGCTAGGGGTGACCGTCGTATTTTTTAGGGGTTGAAATCGGCGATCTGGTATTTTTTAGGGGTTCGAAAATAATAAACGGTATAGTAAGAAAAATAGGTATTTTTAGGGGGTTCTCACGAAAATAAGGTAGTGTTTTTGAAAGTCGAGAGGATACATTTGATGTATATTAAATTAACGGCCAGAATAAAATTTAATCTGTCAAAATTGTTGGTATTTTTTAGGGTATTTTCAGACTTAGGGTATTTTTTAGGGCGGAATTTTTTTCCGACCAGGTATTTTTTAGGGTCAAAATTCGAGTTTCCCGACGGTCACCCCTAGCATTTTAACCTTAGAGTCCCCCCCCCCCCCCCGGGACCTGACACCCTCTCCACACACACACACGTGCACACCACTAAATAATGATGTTTTGTGTCCGTCTTTTACGTGCTTCGGTAAGCTTCCAATACCTCCTTTAAATCTGCCTTTCTGCCCATTTCCAATGCACCGAATGAAGTTCCCACACTTTTGCTTTCATGAGCCATAGTTCCTACACAACGTACTTCTCCGCGCTTTCTCAGGAATGGAGGAAAACGATAAGCGTTTATACGTCCAACGAGGGAGGGCTGGAAACGAGAGCACAGGTAACCCACCATTTGTGTCAGCCAAGAGATCTGCTGTACGGACGGTGACTGAATTGCAAGGGCGTGCAATATGCAGGTTACCTGATTTTCCAAGATTATAACATTTGCAATTAGTTTTGTACGTTTCTTTCAACTCCTCCCGCGCCCGTGCTCGAACTGTCAAGCTTTGGTTCCACACTCTCCCAGCTCAGCCACAGAAGCTACCTGATGGTATAATTGCAAAGCTTTATCATCATTGTCCTGTTATTTGTGGCAAAATTACATCATCCGCGCGGTATAGTTTATCGTACGTACAACAGTAACCAATCAACATACGTTAAAATGATTGAAGTTACATGCAAGTGAGGCTCGCCCCAGAAAAATCGTTTCGTAAAAAAGCGTTTCGTAACACGGTTAAATTTGGCAATTAAGAAATATAAATATTCTCTTTACAGTGATAACTATTTAATTGGACATTGCCTGTCACGATACACGCATGCTCCAGGCGCATCGAGGTGTTGCCTTCGATGTCCATCATTACGCGACGCATTCTCGAACCCAGAGCTCCCCGCTCGTCACCTCGCGGGGGAGGCTGTGGTGACAGCCACTGGCGCATGCGCGAGATTTAATACAGAGCCGCTGAGAGAAAGACCTTTCAGCGCATGCTCCAACGTTCAAAATCAGCCAATCAGCGACGGCCCTCAAATGGCCGCCACCAGAGCCTCCCCTGCGAAGTGAATAGCCGGGGAGGCTCTGGGTGCGAGAATGTACGCGACGATACTCCTTAGTTTTGACATGCGCAGAACAGCTGCGCAGTTGCGTGACATGCCCCTTCAAGGACTAGCACAGCACAACTTTCTATGACTTTTTCGGAGAGACACGAGAACATTGTAAAATCACGAGCCGCAGGCCAGTGATTTTAAAATGTTTCGAGCGTCCTCCCAACATCACAAGTGCTCTTTTTGCCGATAAAGTCATTTTATTTTCCCCTGTTTTATTACATGCTGTTTTCCACACAAATACTACATTAATACTAGAATCGGCCTTTCCATGTAAAACTACTAGAAAACGTAAATTTATGAAATACTAGAAAGCGCAAGTTTATGAAACTTACTAGAAAACATAAATTTATGAAACTAACTAGAAAGCGTAAATTTATGAAACTTTTTAGAAAGCGTAAATTTATGAAAGCTACTAGAAAGCGTAAATTTATGAAAGCTACTAGAAAGCGAAAATTTATAATGAAAGCTACTAGAAAGCGAAAATTTATAATGAAAGCTACTAGAAAGCGAAAATTTATAATGAAAGCTACTAGAAAGCGTAAATTTATGAAAGCTACTAGAAAGCGAAAATTTATGAAAGCTACTAGAAAGCTTACATTTATGAAAGCTACAAGCGTGAATCAATAAGGCTTCTAGTAGGCTTTATAAATTTACGCTTTTAAGACAGTCTTACAGCCTCATTTCATACGCCCATACTCGCTGTTAAATAAAAGCATACATTTGTCGTTTTTTGAGTTTTTTGAGCAGGTTTTTCTAGCATAATTCAGTGCGCACGAAACAAAAGATTGTGCAGGGTCAATATCACGTGATAGCCCCTTCTCAACATCCCGCCCACGCTATTGTGTTGACCCTTTGAAGGTTGCCGGGCATCCCAACCATTCCACTCCATTAACTATGTTGGCAGTGAGAAAGACGCTTTTGAAGCTACTGTAGTCTAGTGTTAAGCGCCCGAAGTAGCCACTGTCTGATTTGGTAGACAACACTATCAAGAAGATCCTGTCGTTTTTATGGCAAATCCGCGCGGGTTGCCTGTGGTGTTCAAAACGTGTCTCAGGCCCCTCGGCGAGAGGTAGAAACAAAATGGCGACCAAGAGAACTATGTTTCTCGAGTATCTGCAAGTTTTGGTAAATTTTCCTGTTTTTTTTTTTCGCTAAGATTTCCAAGACCCGCACCTTTTTACCCGCACCTTTAACTCGCACCCGCACCTTTTACCCGCGACCATTAGACAGACCCAGAAGCTCATAAGTAGGAGCGTGCATCCCCTATTGGGTGGTTCTCACATGTGTTTTATAGCTTGGGCTATTTTTAGATTTTCGCGCGAAAAATTAACCAATCAGAGAGCAGTAAACAAATTACGTCATACACGCAGCAGGCGCACGAAATACGAAATCTTTCTCTGACACGACCGACAAGAACGGCTTTTACTTTATCCCTTTTTTGCCAAAATGAAGCAAATATTTTTACTAGTCTAGTGATTTAGAGCCAGGGTGCAAAATAGAGCCGATTTCAAATGACTGTGAAAAGTACCGTGACACGGCGCGGTACTGTCGCGGTGGCGGTACGGAACCTGGGGCCCGTTTCTCAAAACGCCCGGTAATTAACGGGCCCGTAAAACTTATCGGGAGAGTTAACGGGCAAGTTTATCGGGTACGAGCGAGCGTTTCTCAAAGCTCCCGGTAACCTCCCGATAGTTATCGGGGCCCCGGAATCAAATTTATAATTTCCCGATATTACAAATACCTTACCCAAAAAATCAATGAATTAACGAAAAACTCAGCAATTTGTCGACACTAGATTACAAAGTGTACCGCTAAGTTTGTATTTCCAGCGAAAAAAGTAAAGAAATCAGCTAAAATGTGCGAAAACAAGAGCAATTTGTAGTGAAATTGTGCACTGAGATTGAACATTTGTTTACATTCTTGCAATCAGCTCGTCAAACTGATTGACAGCTAAGCTGTCAAACGAATCGTTTTGATTGGTCGAGAAGCGAGATGGTCGCATCTGATTGGCTAAAACCCTCCCAGTATATCGGAATGGCGGGAAAAAACAATCCCGGTAAGTTTACGGGAAACCATGGCACTGCGAAGCGAGAACTTTTCGAGGCAAAACGAGACGGGCCAGAAAATGGTTAGTTTTGAAGGAAAAGAGGTAACTTTTCGGTAATTTTAACTTGGCAGAGTCTAGTTGAATAACTAAGCTTTACCTAGAGTGAAAAATTTCAGGAAAACAAATCTATTTTCGACCTTATTTTAAGACTTCAAAATGCTTCCCGTTAATTAACGGGAGGTCAAGAGCTCCCGTAAAAAATCGGCCGATTTAACGGGAACTTTTACGATTTCGCAAATAACGGGAGTTTTGAGAAACAGTCAAAATATATCGGGAGGTGTTAACGGGTAGGTTTACGGGTCCGATAAGTTACCGGGCGTTTTGAGAAACGGGCCCCTGGCCTGCGGCAGATACCGAACGAAACCGCGTAGTCGCGGCGCGGACACGGTCGCGGAGTGGTACAACTTTGTCGCGGAACTTTTCACAGTCATACGAAATCTGCTCTAGCAAAGCACACGATGAAGTGCCAAGCTAGCAGGCGTACATATCCACGAAGTGCTAAGAATTGTTATGATTGTTAGCGAACAGCAAATGAATAGGCAAATAAAAAGACCAAAGCAGTACGCTACAAGAGGAACATCGACAACTTTTAATAAGCTAACCTGCCCTCAGACTGACTGGTTGTAAAGCAGATGCCATCCTCGACTGCCATGTATTTCACGGAAATCAAAGCAGTGCTCCGTTGGCACATGTTGGCCGACAATTTTAGAAAACGCTTGCTGTTTCTTCGAGTTTCCTGTCGATTCGCAGAGTGCCATCATGCAGCGCCTACTTTTCGCACCGGTACCATTCATTTTGTTTTCAAATAGTTTATAGAATGTAAGCAATAAACTTCTGTCGTTTATGAATTATAACATAGACACGATATAACGCGCGCTCTGATTGGCTGATTTTCTATGTGAAAGAAATGGATATACCATAGAGATTTCCCATAGAAAGTACGTCACACTCGGAATCAAGCGAAACGGGAGGCAAGATTGAGCTCGCCAATGTCACAAAAGCTGTCAAAAACAACACCCTGGATCTAAAACAACTCTGGAAATTGAAAGCAAGTGAAAAGGAACCTGTTTCAGATGGATTTATGTAGTTTCGGAAATCCGATGACTGATAGATAGGTTTGTTTTTGCAAAGTTTGCATCTTTTCGTGCGAGTTTGAAGGTCCTGTTTTGAGTGCTGTTTTCATTCAAGTCCGGAAGAATATTTCTACTTCAGCGGCCATAAAACTGTCATGTGAACAATTCGTGAAAGGAACAAGTTAGCAGGTAAGCAAATCAATTGATCCAAATTAATTTTGTTTGGGATTAATGTTTTTAACCCTAAAATCAGCTACTTCAAATTTAGTAGTTTGCAATTTCTCTTTTGGCGAGTAAGGTTTCCTTCGCTGCTTTCGATTTTCTTCGTATTATTTTCTCTTGCAATGCCATGATTGCCTAAATAAAATATGAGAATCAGAAAAGACTATGTTTTCATTATATTTTCTACGAAATAGTCAAGTTTGTTTTTGTCATTTAATTTGAAAAGGGTTTCCTTGTAAAATTTCAGTGCTGAAAATCCACCTCACAAAGCCATGTATTATTTTCCACTAGCTTTTGAAAAGTCCACTTACAGTGTAACTAAAACGGCTAAAAAGAGAGAACAGATTTGTCAGTTCGTGTGTATATCCAGTTCTATAATTCCAACCGCATTTTATTCCCGTTCGAGCATGATTTAAGCTTAAATTTTTCTTGCAAGTTATGGGGGATTGTTGTTTGCGTGCGTTTTTTTTTTAACTTTATTTTGCGAAACTTCGTTGTTTATGTTATAAAAGCAATGGTCCATACTTAGCAGTACGTATATCCAGTTCTGGAAGCACTTCGATAGTTGAGAGAGCACTCAGCTAGCTAGAGTCGCACTCGGCTAACGCCTCGTGCGACTCTTACGCTACCTTCGTGCTCTCTCAACTATCCGCGTGCTTCCAGAACTGGATATACGCACGCTAAGCATGGACCATTCCTTAAGTATACCTTTTAATAAACGCCTGATCAAACTCTTTCAAGTCGTGCTTCATTCAAGCAGTTCAAGTACAAGTTCAACGCTACTACGTCCTTACCGACTCCAGTTCTCGCAAACAAAAAACAAACTTGACAAATTTCGTGCATCAAAAAAATAATTTCACACAAATGAAAACAAAAGAAGAAACTAAAAACGTCCATGTCGACTTAGGAATTGAAAAAGTTAATAGTCCCGGCTTACCGAGTTGTAATTATATGTGTTCAGTTTTTTCGGCGAACACGTTGTAAAGTTTTTGACAAACATTCATTCTCGAATTCCTGCTTCCTGCGAACTTCATCTGTCAGTGTACCAAATTAGAAATCAAATCATCCACAGATACTTCATGGTAAATCCTTTATGCTTCCCTAATCCATCCGTAGCCACCAAATTCATCAGCTTTAGTGCATAAATTTGTAGTCTTCATGAACTTTCGCTGTGCGAGAACCGTGAGAAGAAGCGGCGAGGCCGCGGTTCTTTTCTGCTTTCCCTTAGACTTAATCGTTTAGATATTGTTTTCAAGTTATTTTTCTTGATGTCTGAAGCCATCTGTTATCTGTTTTAATTTACTGAACTTGTACAGTCAGAAACCATGCAAAGAGATAACATTTTCACCCGGTTTTCCATCTCAAAAAGAACTGCAAGTAAAAATAGATTTAGCCACTGGCTAAAAGCAGAGCTCCATCTGAATTTTTGATGAGGTGTGACGTCAAATGTAAGGAAGAGTTCTGATTGGCTAATTTTTCCCGCGCAACTGATTCTTAAAATAGCTCAAGCTATAAAACACATGTGAGACCCACCCAATACGTAGGATGCACGCTCCTACTTATGAGCTTCTGACAGACCCCAGCTCGAGTAGAGCTTTGGTTTCAATGATACTTCAAACAAGTATAAGCATACTTCAAACTGCCAGCCATTTAATGATTGATTCGACTGGCACGTTTGGCAGACAAGACAAGAGGCTACTAAAAGACAAAATTAAAAATATTTTTCTCATTGTATACAATCGCTTTACATTTCTCTTCAATAAAAAGATAGCTTGTTCTCCAGTAGAGCTTTGGTTTCAATGATATCAATAGGAATACTTCAAACTGCCGGCCATTTAGTGGTTGGAACTCCGTGGCCGGCAGTCTAATTGCGAGCCAAAAAGTTCCTAAGTCAGGAACGGTTTTGCCGGGAGTCTCCCGGTTTTTTACCTCATCTCCCGGTTTTCTTTGAAAAATGCTGAAGGTTTTTTTTTTGCTTCTGGGCCTTAAAAAGCACTAAAATACAGCAAACGTTTAGACATATTTTGGTATTTTCCTGTCTCAAAAGCCCTATATTTTGGTGTCTCAAGGTTTTTCGAGCGACAGGGTTGACGTCCCTGCTATAAAGTGTTCTAATACGTCTGCCCGGTATAGTACAAACTGAAAATTATATTTCACTCTCCCACCACTCATTACATTGACATTTCTATAAAAATGTAGAATAATTTGATTTCCAGTAGATCTTTTGATTTCAATTATCGAACTGCCGGCCATTGTTTTAAAGTGGTCAACTACCGAATATGGCTGCTGGCTGAGAAAGAGTTGTGCGATAAATCGTCGCGTAAAACACACAAAACCGCCAGCAACGCAGGCTAAGCCAGAAGCTGTGTCTTTATAGTTCGGCCACTCACCTCAGTTGAGAGTTATTAGGATTCGATGTTCTTAAATCAAGCTGCTGCTGAGATGAAATAAATCTTGGGCGATTGATTTCGAGCGTCTGCGACCGGATCGACTGTGATCTTACGTCATGGCTAGGGGCGAGTTTGATTGTTGGATATGGATCTGCGGTTCAAATTTCGTCAAAGGTCAGAAAGTAATATATAGATTTAGGCACTGCCTAAAAGCGGAGCCCCCAGTCAGTTTTCCTTTTAAACATTGTCGTCATTGATGACGTCTCTGACGTTATCGACGACGTCACATCACCGACCACTTCGTTGTGCTTTTCTAGTCACCTAGACATCTTAGCCAATTTTGTTCTCTTCCACTGTTCAGTCTCGAGTTTTCAATATTCTGAGATTCTTGGTTCTTATGTTAAGGTTACTGAGAACCTTACCTTTCCAACGATATATAGGTTGACATGTTTTGGTTAAACTAAGGACGTGTATGATTTTTTTTCCGAGGACGTGCGCGAAGGTTCTCAGTAACCTTAACCACACTTCACGGCATACAGCTCTCACTCCGACACTGAAACGACTCTTCGCCCGATGGGTCTCACACCTCCTGCACCTGCGGTCAGCGTCGACGCCATTTTGAAAAACGTTGCAAGAACACGTGGGAGAGTCCGCGAGCAACACAGCAAAAGCTGGTGCCAAATAAAAAGCTGCGGCGAACAAGCTGGGGCGAAGAAGAAAATCTGGGGCTAAAAAAAAAAAGCTGGATCAAGCCACCGTACTTAGCACTGAGTACTGAGATTTGGCAGTTTAAATTTCCTGTTTTATAAGTGTTTGTATGGGAATTTCTGAACATCTTTCCATTTTTTCGTTTCCCAGGTTCAAATTTCCATTATCTATCTACAATATCTAGGTGCTAAGATTTTGAGAGGGCCTGTAACTTTCACTATCGATTGTAGGCCTCACAATTAGCCTTAGTTAGTTCCCATCCTTCGTCAAATATCTTCACCACATCTGCAAAAAAGAGACGTAAAGATAATAATAAGACAGACATAGACGTACTATGAATGGTTAGAACCCAACATTTGACCATAGTTTATAGAGGAATGGTTAGGAAACCTGACACCCTGTTATTGTACTGTGTCTTTGTTCACGTTTTCAGAGGAATCCTCTTGTCTGTGCAGGGTCACGGTACTAAGTACCAAAATCCAGCCAGTAACATTCAGTGTACAACCAGACCGGGGGTGGAAGCTGAATAAGTGGACCTTGATTATTCCTTATTCTTTGACATTTCTTTCAATTATTCATTATTCCTTTTCATTATTTAGGAGTTATTCATTATTAAGTGTTGCATTTTTTAAACATTTAACACAACCATTATTTATTTATTTGTAGGAACTTCTTATTCATTATTCCTCGACTTTTCGACGCAATTATTCATTATTCATTTGTTCGTAAGACCCGTCATTCATTATTCAGCTTCCACCCCCGAAACCAGACATGCATATAGGAGGATCCTTGCTGACGTCATTGTTTACATTCTCGAAATTTTGAAACGCCGTTTTTAGCTTTAAAAATGCAACGAAAAGCTCAAAACAAGTTTATTTTTCATTCTTAAAAAAGTCTTGACCTGTTTCCTTTCTTTTTGTGTCATTTTTCAGGCTAGTTGAAGCTTTTCAAATTGTGTGAAAATCATTGGGGCAAAACGCTAATTTGCTCACATGTTTCCTCTAAATTGAACGTTGCACCACGCGCTTAGAATTCGAAATATCAGCTTGAAATTTTCCAATTATGTATTATTTACAGTACTCTATTGATATTCAGAACGCATCATTTTATATCTCCCTCGAACGGTCTGATTCTGAACATTGCTCATGCTAATGAGCTCAAAATGTAAACAAAGGATCCTCCTATTAGATAAGCATGAAACAAAAGATGGTGCAGGGTCAATATCACGTGATAGCCCCTCTCAACATTCAGCCCACGCTATTGTGTTGACCCTTTGCAGTTTGCCGGGCTTCCTAACCATTCCACTCCATTAACTATGATTTGACCTAAGCCGCCAGTTCTGGCTACTATAACTCCCCGGCGTAACTAATTGATAAAACTGATATTGGTAACAATTGATAATCAATTGATATCAATTAGTAAATTGATTATCAATTGGCTATCAATTGCTGATACCAATTGATAACCAAAATCTCAGTGAGTGGAATTGCCTATCAATTGTATCAATTGGGAATTGATTATCATTTTTTATCAATTAGTTACGCCGGGATAGCTCAGTTGGTAGAACATCACACCGGTGTATCGTGGAGGTCATGGGTTCAAATCCTGTTGGAAGCTTGAAATCCTTTTTCAGGTCTTCCATTTATAGCGATCGCTTAGATTGCTTCTTAACTGCGGGGTCAACACACACGGGGTCAACACAAAGTTCGATGACGGCACTCACATTTCCGCGGAGAGGGGAGACATTATTTTGATCAAGTAAGCCCTTTTTGGTGCAAGTCTATATAACGTCCCCGTGAATGCATACCTTCATGAAGTGGGCCCTTTCTCGTGGACTCGAGGTTTTCTCTCACTTGAGATTCTGATGACGCGCCAAGAATCGCGTTATCTGGAAATATATGAACAGTATGAACGAATGGTGTCAAAGGACTCACTCAGCAGGGGCCCCCTTAGCTAACTTCAATTTTACGTATATCACAAGTGAAGTATTCGCATACACATGTTGTAACTAGTTCTATGCATAGCGTTAGCTGGCAGTAGCGTATTTAAGGCCATATATGCATGAATGAGGTCACATCACGCTCAACAGGGCCCCTTTGCTATCTTCAATTTTATGTATATTCGCATACATATGGTGTAACTAGTTCTATGCATAGCGTTAAGGCAGTAGCGTATCAAGGCCATATATGCATGAATGAGGTCAAATCACGCTTAACAGGGGCCGCCTTAGCTATCTTCAATTTTATGTATATCACAAGTGAAGTAGTCACAAACACATGAATGAGGTCAAATCACGCTCAACAGGGCCCCCTTAGCTATCTTCAATTTTATGTATATCACTACTAGTGAAGTAGTCGCGTAATTTGTTCTATGCATAACGTTCGGCAGCAGCACATCAAGTTCTTGCAAAAAGGCAAGCAATTCACGATTACCTCATTGATTGTTATCTCTTAGTCCGTAGTAT
This sequence comes from Scolanthus callimorphus, assembly GCA_033964015.1. NCBI lineage: Eukaryota > Metazoa > Cnidaria > Anthozoa > Actiniaria > Edwardsiidae > Scolanthus > Scolanthus callimorphus. The sequence continues at coordinate 8,960,071 of CM066919.1, forward strand.
TGACAGTCTCAAAAGGGATCCGACCGGTTCAGGTGGGGATTCGCTTTTTTACAGGAGCCTCCTCTCTCACACTCACAGAAGAAGGCAGCATTGGCTAATTGCATTTCAAACCGCACCGAGGGGGTTGAGGACCTACGGAAATTTTCCAGTAAAAGGTATATTGGACTCTGGAAATTCCACGGGAGGGGGAGTGTCTGGTCGCGGCCGTGCTATTTCCGGTTTTCGCTCGCTCCGACTCCCTCCCATTCCCTTACGAGCCACTACGCAGGCTACTATCTTCATGGCTAATAATCAAGTGATCCCAAACAAGGATGAGTGCGAAGGCGACTAGTATCCTACCTCCATACTTTCCCTTCATAGCCGAGTGATGATACATCCACCTGATAGCGGCGTCCACCAAGGAGACGCTATTTTCCCCATACAACTCGTCTAACTTTGCTTTGAGTTTGTCTATCGTGTCGAATATCTCTTTCTTCCAATATCGTTTGATATATCTGGGAAAAGAAAGACAGATGTATTGGCTGATTGCATTTCCTTTCCGCAACGAAGGTGTGGAGGACCCTGGAAAATTCCAGGGGGAGGGGTCTATCAAAGCCCTGGAAATTCCAGGGGGGGGGGGGCGTCTACCCGAACCCTGGAAATTCCTAGGGGGAGGGGTCGAGGACTCCTGGAAATTCCAGGGGGAGGGGTCTGTCCAAGCTGTGAAATAGGGGGGAGGTGTTGAGGCAACCTGGAAATTCCATGGGAGGGGGTGTTCTGGACCCCTGGGCTGGGCCGAGCTCACCCGCTGTCTGGTGACGGGGGTCTGGTGACGTCACAACTAGGAAGACAACGCAAGGGAAGGGATGCAAAGGGCTAGGTTGCATAAAATATTGTCCACATACATGCCACATACATGTCTGCCCTCGATCCCGGACCAAAGAACCTCCCCGCCTGGTTTTCCTTGTCCTTGTCCTCATATTTATATTTTCCTGTTAACAATCCTCCTGCCAGCTGAGATAAATTAAAATGCATCAGCCTAGTGAGTCTAAATAAAAATTTGCTGTTGATCTTCTATCGCTTTACCAAGGGCTCACCGGCTCGTGACCTCTGGTGACAAACATTTGAGAGCCTTTGCTGATTGGCTAAAGGCGTGCGCACATAAATCCAGCTGAATTCTGAGTGTGCGTGCTTATTTGTTTTGTGTGAAGTTTTAGTCTTTTTAGAAGCAAAAAAATAATGTACTTTTTATCGCATTGGGTTGTTTTCTAGATCGTATCCACTCCTATATTATTTTTTTCGTTCGATTTTGAGATGACGAATTATTTATTTACCAAATTCAATCGAGAAAATTGCTCTATATTCTCTAAATCTGCCGATGGAAATGGATGCATTGTCCGACTTACACACGCCTAAATCGAGGAATGCTCACTGGCACTTAGAATTTTTCTAAACAAGCGCTCATCTACAGAAGTGAAAAAAGAATTATGAAAATCATCAGGGTTTGAACCTGTAACTTTCCAGTTACTATACCCTAACCCTAACCACTATACGCTACGAGTGAATTCTCTGGTTCGGACAGCTCGTTTTATTGATTACGTACCTTAATAGTATTAATCTTTAATAGAACGAGGCATATACTATCAAAACATACTAGAACGATGTGTTAACCCTTATCCTGACTAGTAGTCTTGATAGTTCAGATATTTTGAATGTTTTTATGTGAATTTGAAGTAATATTGTCAAAAATATAGTTAAATTATTCATGATGAGCATTCCTCCATTTAGGAATGACGTCCGACACGGTATGTTGCTATGTTGTCAAAATTGGGCCGCCGACACGGCCCTTTAATATCGCGAACATCCGTAAAAGAAGAAAAAAGCTAAGCGATCGGTGCGGAGAAAATGTGTGCGCAAAAGGTGAAAAGCACGGAAATATGTCTTGATACGATGGGCCAAATGAAGGTGGAGCACAACTTTCTATGACTTTACGCTTGGGAGCCCTGTGTTATTTGTACTTTTGGCGGGAACTGGGACTCGCGCGCGGCGCATTTTACTTAAGCATTAGAGCACTACTTTCTATCGGACGTGTTATAAAGCATAGATTTGGACCACTCAGAGCGCGCGTTATATCGTAGCTATATTATAATTAACGATAAAGTCATAGAAAGTTTTGCTCTAATGCTTTTATGATTAAGCGGGGGAGAGCCCTTACTTTATCGGTGAAATAGAGCATAGATTTGGACCAATCAGAGCGCGCGTTACATCGTATATTATAATATTACTTATAACTAATACTTACAGGATTGTACGCGTAGAATCTCATGTTGAACCGACGTAAGCATGAGAATAACTCTTTTTCTACATCCCTGTTAATAAAACAACAGCTATCATTTATCTAGGAAGAGTTTACTATAGCAATAATATTTTTAAATGTCTGTTCAGCGATGATTTAGCGTTGTTCAATGCATTTTATCGTTGTCTAAATCACTGAAAACGTAGCTTGGGAAATGTTCAGGAGTGTATCTGACTTTGAGCCAAGTAAGCACAGGCTTACTACACTTTTCGCCAATTGAACACTACTATCTACTTTCTAGTCTAGCTCGGCATGTATTGTCTTTTCAGGTTGATTCACAAGCCAGCCCTGTGAACTATGTAAAGGAAAGCCATTTAGCAACAAGCCCCTAGTGTGCGAATCTGGGCGTCGCTTGTTTGCCGCGTCGAATCCAATGGACGATTCCAGCTATAAGTGCACGCACCCTTGTTTATTCAGAAATGCCCGAGCCGAGTCCCATAACTACCAGAATGCAGCGCGCGCGTTTTTTATTTGTTCGACAAATATCACAACTACAGACATGAAGCGCGCGCATGCGTTAATATAATAATAATAAATGATGTTTTAGGGGCATTTCACAAAGTCTCAATGCTCTTACAATAAAAAGTATAATATACAATCAATTAACCATCAATTTTAAATTTATCTATTTACAAATATTCTAAAAACAATAAAATATTGTAGCTATAGAGATGATTGAATACAAGAATAAAATAAAAAATAAAAATTTATAACCAATACAACTAGCAACTATAAAAAAACCCAAGTACAATACTAAGAAATACTAAAAATGTATAAGCAATACAACTAGCAACTATAAAAACCCAAATGCATAGCCGGAATCAGCAAACTTTTCCTGTTATGGTATTGTAAATTGCACAATGTGATGGATATCGAATAACCATGGTACTGCGCTCACTCGTGAGATACAGTAAAAACCCGCATAAAAGAACAAGTGGTTTAAGAACACTCAGGCTGAAATTTGGTCAAAAAGGTACCTTATACATAAGAATACATGCAGCCTGAAAAATGAAAATTGTTCTTGTATACAAAAAATTGGTGCCACTTTTCTAATACTAGTAACCCACTGTGTGGTAGAGTACCAAGGAGATCAATATAATGTGCTAGACCATGCACACACAGTTCTACAGCAGGAATTCCAGGGTACATTTAGCAATTGTTTTTTTAGACTTGATTAATTGTTGTTACTAAACGACTGTCAGCTTTCTACCAATCACATTCTTTATTTGACTGTTGGTAGTGTATGCAGCACAGGAAAAAATTCCTAAAAACCATAATGGTTTTTATGGTGGTTTTTGTTGGAAAAACCATTCAAAACCATGAATGGGTTTAGAGAACCAAATCCATTCATGGGTTTTACGACAAAAACATTCTTGGTTAATGTTATAATATCGGAATGGGTTTCACAGCAAAATACAAGCTGTTTTCTGCATATTTCCAACATGGTTTTTCCGATTAAAAACGTTAAATGTAAAATGGTAAGTATGTGAAATCCATTTACAATAAATAGCAAAAACTGTGGATTTTATTCATTTCTTATATTTTTGAAGCGTTTTTTCCACAATGACCACTTAATGCGAAATTGTTACTGTGCAAAATCCATTTTAAAAGCCATCACAAAACATAATGGATTATGAAGCAAACCCATTCATGGGTTTTACATAAAATACTTACCGATTTGTTCCACGTATAAAATGGTATTTCTTTGATGTAAGAAGTTTTTTTTCCGTCAAAACCTCTTTCAAACCAAATGGGAAAAAGCTGTTACACTAATGGGTTAAGGAGCTAAACCCATTACACTGTTAATTTTAGGGTGTTGGAGCAACTCTGTCCGGGGTGTTCCATAGATGGGGGAAAAAGAAAAAAACCCTGACGCTGCAGCAGTGACTCGAACTCTCGGGTGCGATAGTCATCATTGTCATTCAAGTCCGACGTCTTATCAACTAGGCTAGCCCCTACTCGCCTGACATAATCCGATAAAATTTAAAACTACTACGTGATCGACAGGTGTCTTGAAGATTTCACTATTAGTCTCCAAATGGGCTCACTCGTAGGCGCGCTAAAACTTTTCATTTTGCCTGGTCCAAAAATATTATTTGACAAATGCGGACCTCAAGAATTGCTCTCGGGAATGGCAATTTCAAATCAACTGATTTCTGGGTTACATCGGAGAAATAAGCGCTCGAAACTAAGCCCGGGAGTCAAGGTGAAAAATTTAAAAATAATTAAAAAAACGTACAATATTCAGTATTTTACCTATTGATGTCACGTTCCTCTCAGAATAGCAAGCAGAGTCTATTATTTTGATTTAATGTAGTTATATTTTGATTGGTAAGCGCGAGCGTTAGAATTTTGTTGACTTTTGAAGTACGGTAGAAAAGGCGAAAATGGGCCTCAAAATATTTATCTGATCGAACTAAAATTTCCACAGAAGTTATAGATCCACTAGAGGTAGATGAAGTTTGAGCGATTTCGCAAAGTTTTTAAATTTCACGAGTCGATATTTACAGACGAGCGCTCTTAACACCAAATGTGGTGTTAATGTAACACCTACAAGGTAACACCGCGTACAGGTGTTTTTTCTAGCACCACTACAAAGATGTTACCTAACACCCTAAACCTAACACTTGAAGGATGGAAGATCAAGCTTTTAGGAGCGGCGTTTTAAATCTCAAATCTGCGCATGTAGAGTTTTTGAAGTGGATGAATTTTTGGCCGAATTGTTTGAACGTCGCGTCTATTTCAATAAGACGAAGAGACGACTTTTCGAGACATAAACATTGAGCTGCGCCGTCTATTTTGTGTTTACTGAATAAGTGTTATATATATAGATAGATTTAATAAAAAAACTCATATTGCAGCCACAATGGCTGAATTGCATGAATTACAATTATCATGTATATACATGATAAAATTTATAATTTGATGAGCTAAATACGTATAAATATATGTAATAAGTTATAATGTTTCAAAAGAAGCTATAATTAACAATTATTCGCCGAAGGCGAAGTGAATAGTGGCGAATAGTCCCCGAGACCGGAGGTCGAGGGGACTATTCGCCACTATTCACTGAGCCTGAGGAGAATAATTGTTTTAGTATATACTACACGGGAACACTCCAAAAAATATCCGAACGACACTAAATGTGGCATTTGCCGACATTTTGTAGCCTCTTTCTGTATGCGTGACGTTTGTCACGCACGTGACATTACGTCAGACTTCACTACAAGCATTCGGCTACTCGACACATGGTGGAAACTTGCTGCTGTTTTAGAGAAGCAAAAACGCTAGAAAACACCACTTGTTTTAAAACCTTAATATCGACTACGATAAACGATTTAAGTTTTTAGAAGGTTGCAAGGATGGATTCAAGGGATAAATTCGCATTTTGTGCCTTGGATTATGGATTGTGACTCAGCGAAGCAGAGTTGCTTCGCTGAAAACACTTTGCCTTGGTCGCCATTTCACCACCGATGGCTGACTATATTTTTCAACCTGCTGGCAGAGAAATTCAAGATTCGTTTGGAATATTCAAACAGAAATTTGGGAAATTAACCTCTTCAAACTCTGGGACAACGAGGAAGACCTTGTTCATAAAAAGAGAGACCACTTTAAATACGTTTGATGTCGGATGGCTCGTGATCAAGCGAATCAACAAGTCGACGGTAAGCTTAACTGAAATTCTCTCTTAAACTGCACTCAATGACTGGCTTCTACGATTTACTGTCCCTTCCAACCTACAGGGTACATGTAAATGTTTGGCAAAGTAGATATGTTTTCGACAAATTTCCTTAATTAATATGTTGTTGTGAAGTAATTCGTCTCTCAAAAGTGCCGTGAACGAATCATCGATCTCTGTGATTCCGAAGAACTGAAAAACAAGAACAGCACATTTTCGAAGATCAAGAAATGCATTCTCTCTCTGATTCACCTTGAAAAACTAAAGATAGTTCCTTTAGAAAGTAAAAATATCCGAACCACTTGCACTCGGGCTTCTCAATTTCGGGATAATGCTTTCGATCTCGGAATATTGTGGCATTATCCCGAGATAGCGAACCAATCAAAACGTGCGATCTATGGAGGTTCCCGTGTAGTATATACTAATACAAGTTAAAACTTCTACCGCTTAGACATAGAAGGAATAAAAGTACTTGAATAGCGCTTCGTCTGCATCTTTGCTAGGGCATATTCGCGCTTACTTCTCAGGTTATATCTGCTCACGTTCTTTGGCGGCAATAACTGATGGAGCTTATGTGCAGGATTAGATATGGTTTGATCGAAAAGTTTATTACACTGTTCGGTTCGCCTGTCCCTCAGAGAACGCAAGCCATACATTGAAACGCTATCATGATATGAATGGCCAGGAAAAATTATAGAAAGCGCCCGCTTCTGTACACGCTCTAAATCGTTACATAAATAAGATGGCAAAGCATGATGGGATAAAGGCGCGCAATACTCTAGTACCGGTCTAATACAAGTATGATAGAAACTGATAATATCGTTGGCCGGTACTTTCGCGCGCTTAAGCAAGTGGCAACAAATCATCAATGGTATTCATGAACGCTCTTTTGAATCCATATTGTTTTAAGCTAAGAAGCGACATCCTCTTATGGGAATGCACAAACCATCCACCTGGTTGAAACACAAACAATCTTAATTGCTGATAACGTTGAATCCAATCTCTTTGCGAGTCATCATCCTTTCACGGGAAAATGGAACCATTGGCCATTGTCCGTAAAATCCAAATTTGCATCGAAAATGTTTTTTGTAAGCGATAATCCATTCATGGGAAAACGGTAACCATTTATTGGTTTTGCGCAAAACCCATATTTGGATCGAAAATGTTTTTTGTAAGCGATAATCCATTTATGGGAAAACGGTAACCATTTCTGGGTTTTGCGCAAAACCCATATTTGGATCGAAATTTTTTTTGTAAGCAATAATCCATTTATGGGAAAACGGTAACCATTTATGGGTTTTGCGTAAAATCGAAATTTGGATCGAAATAGTTTTTGTAAGCGATAATCCATTCATGGGAAAACGGTAACCATTTATGGGTTTTGCGTAAAATCCAAATTTGGATCGAAAATGTTTTTTGTAAGCGATAATCCATTCATGGGAAAACGGTTACCATTTATGGTTTTTATGCAACAAACAATTCTGGTTGAAAACCGTTTTTTCAAAGATATAACCATTCATGGAATTATAAAAAAACATACATGGTTTTTACTGAGAACACGGAAATTGATTTTATAAACCCATAAATGGGTTTTAACTTCGTGTGGTTTGGTGAGGTATATAGAAATTTCCATATGTTTATTCCATAAAAAAACATTTCTAAAATGGAAAAACCATAAATGGTTTTCTCTAAAATACATTTATGGTTTTTATCAAAGATGGGAAGTACATAAAAACCATTATGGTTCTTATGAATTTTTCCCTGTGCAGTATTTGATGTTAGGTAACAACTTTAAGGACACCTTAAGAACATTTTCAGTCTGATTTTGCAGAAAACATCCAATATACAAGAACAAAATCAGCCTGATTCTCCAAAACACCTGTTCTTTTATGCGGGTTTTTACTTGTTAACTGTATCACAATTTGAACACTCGAAGATAAATTTCATATTCCCGCGCGCCCATGTATTATTCTCTATTTAAATCTACACATGAAGTGCTATCTCCGAGAGGAAAAAAAATATCGCATGAACAGGTTGACTAGACTGCTGCAGACCCTTCTTAGGCCAACCGGCGTCCCATGGAAACGTGCGCGCGAAAAGCCAGAGCGGCTTCGGCTCTCACTCGTGCCTTCGGTACTTCAAGCCATCGGCGCTCGTTTTTTTTCACGCGCTCGTTTTCACGGATGTTCGCAAAAGAAGCAGGGGCGTAGCCAGGCGGGTTTTCCCATACATTTACTGTATTTGCTGGAGGAAATTTGAACATTTTCGTCCCATGTTTTTACTATCCCCCCCCCCCTTCAGAAATTCCTGGCGACGCCGCTGAGAAGGGACTGTAAGGAGTCTACATGTTGACCTGGTTTGGTCCCAGGCTGAGCAAAGGGAAAGGACTTAAGTTCTCACCTAGTAACGGGGTTGTACATTCCTTGGTATAGCGTAGGCAAGACATAACCATTTGCTTTACACAGGTAGTAGATTTCGGCCTGAAAACAGAAAAAAAATGGAACGTTCCAATATAAACGATAATTTAGTTCAATAAAACCAGGGACTAATCTCTCATAATGAAATTTTCACAGATAGCTTATTGTGCACAGTGGTAGAATATGTTAAAGCTCTGCCAACTCTGAAACGTCGTATGATAACCAACTGCTTTATAGACTAACTAACACCTAACCCTCGCAAAGAAACATGTAAACTGAAAATTTAAAATAACAAAAACATACTCACTACTTGCCATGCAGCATAGTTTGATAATCCAAACTCCTTGAATTTACCCTCTATAAGAAAGTGTTAAAATTGAGGAAACTTTACACTGTCACTGAATAGTCGAACTGTCAATGAACATACTTATTCAAGGCGGATCTAGGGTCATCGCCTTTCCCCCTTTTTGGGGAGATTTTCCATACATTTATGCTGTAATTGCTGAAGGAAGTTGCTGTTGATGCTATGGTTACTGTTGCTATGGTTACCTATGTGAAGTTGATTGACAGCCTTAAGAGTTTCTTCTATTGGAGTTTCGTGGTCTGGAGCATGCAGATAGAAAATGTCAACTCCGTCACGCTTCATTCGCTTGAGAGATATATTCATCTGTTCCAAAACTCGGTCAAACTTCAGACCTACATAGAGCAAAATCATTTGTGGTTTATGTACCTTGACCTAAGATAAATAAATTGATGATTAGATCAAAAGACATGAGGTTTGAGCCCTCAATTGCATCATGGGTAATGCCGAAATCATTCAGTAGGGAAAGACAAGCCTGAAATTATCACTAGAATTAATAAAATACCAAGAAACGCTTTCATTTTGATAAAAAATTATCGTATAAATGTGTAGAAAGAAGTGACACTATGAATTTCAAGTCCATATATAGCTGCTTCTGACGATTTGTTAGGATTTTTTCATACACTGTACAATCATAATAAATAAAATGTATGAAAATTATTATGTTTGTAGAAATAAAACTCACAGGACTAGAAACCTATTCGGAATTCGTCTTCCAACAATTCTAAGCCCAATCTCGTTCATAGAGCGTACTCTCCTCTGTTTGTTGTCTGTCGTAGGCTCTGGCGCCAGAGTGGCCGATTTTCTTCCCGAGAGACCGCCGTTTTTAAAATTCACCTTACCCACATAGATGGTCACATGGAAAAGCCGGATGCAAGGGGGGGGGGGGGGGGGGGTGATTAGGGTGGCTAGCCATCCCCTTGTTCTCATATTTCTTGTAAAAACCTTAAGATTAGCCACCCTCTTGGTTGTAAACTGTTGTATATCCTTTGTACTAGCCACCCCCCTTCTTAAGGGTCTGCATCCGCCACTTGGATGTCCCATCAGTCTGGTTTTGTATCTCTGACAGTCAGCATGCATAGGTGACAGAAGGGTCTGGGAACGAGTCTAAACCATGTCTGGATTGAAGAAAGTTTAAAAGCCCGTTTACACTTTCAATTTTTGCTGCAATTTTTGTCGTGCGAGTCGCGGCGATTTTTCTCGCACGTACGCACGTACGCGTCAAATTAAAATGTAAACTAAGTGAAACTCGGAGCGACCGACCGCAATTTTTGTCGCGTGAGGTCGTGGAGATTTCAAACATCTCCGAAAATCTTTGCAACTTGATGCGATTTGAAGAAAGGAGGGCATAGAAATCGCACCGGATTTGCAGCTCGTCTACACTAGAGAGTTGGGATTGCAACTTGCGCAATTTGAGGTGCGATTTTCGCGGCGATCGTCGATGTCATATCGCGCGGTGTGAACGGCCGGCCATTTGGCTTGCGAAATGTTTGTTGGCGATCTCGAGAAATCGCACTCACATGGCACTAGGATTCGAACATGTTCAAAACGCCTGCGACGTCGCGGCGACATCGCAAGTGAAATCGCTATTAGATCGCCGGGCCGTTCACACCGCGCGATATGACATCGCCATGAGATCGTCTCAGAAATCGCACCTCAGATCGCAGCTGAAATCGCGCCGTGTGAACGGGCCTTAAGATTTAGACTTTTGAGTTTTGATTCTCAGCTTATTCATCATCTTGCCCTTATTACCCACGATGCATCTGAGTGTGAACTCATCTGTCTCATAATAATAATCATATTATATAGACAGTCCTTCCTTACCCTGTTCACTCCAAGGATGGGCTTTTGTGGCAATAACAACCTAAAATGATGACAACAATTTACAGAAGATCATGCAAGTGCACTCCGAGTAGGGGGGGGGGGGGGGGGGGGGGGGGGGGGTGAGTTGAAATACAGGGGTAGGCAAATCTGCCAATTTATTATATAAATGGCAAGATGAAATATCGGGTGATCTCGATCCAGTGCAAAACTTGATATCTTCACACGTTAAAATAACATGCAACTTTCTCTCTGTGTGTAATTTTCAGTGGGTCAAATCTATGAGAATCCGGATCTGTGAGGATTTTTGGGCTTCAGTTTCTTGGTCTTGCAATCAGGATTTTGATGAAAATCCACCCACACCTGTCCATTGAATCAGGGAAATTTCTCTGGGTGAATAGAGCACCTAATTATTCAAAATTAAATTTAAAAGTGCCTTTTTCATTGGACAGTGTGGTTGGATTTGCGTCAATTGACTTCAATTAACAAATCATCTTCATAATATGTGTAATCAACCAAATTGTATTGCAGCCTCGTGAACTGATAAACACTGTTAAAACAAATCTAATTACCTTTGGTTCCTTCAGAAGGTCAATTTCTCCCATCATCTCTTCTGTTTACCATCACCATACCTTAAAATTTAAATCAAAGTAGATGGGATGCCGAACTCATGAAAACCTGAGATGCAATCCTGGCTGGGATATATGGTGATCCCACCTCTGACTTTTTACTTGGGTAGGATTGTAGGATCTTTCAGGATCCTAAACAGAATACATTAAAGTTCCAGGACCAATATCTGCCAACTCTTCCATATTAGACAGGAGTCTCAAGGTTTTGATTATTGTCCCAAGGTTAAAATTTCACTTCATTCTCATACATTTACTGTGCCTTGTCCCACAAAACTTTTTTGGATTTTTCTTATAATATAATATATAGATTTAGGCCATGTCTAAAAGCGGAGCTTTTTATTACTGACATACCAGCATTACTGTCATCGCGGTATCGACTTTTCTAGTTTTGATGACGTCATTGATGACGTAATGCCACGTTATCTTGGTGGTGCATCCCCTTGCCTCCAAAAAACTTAATCCAAGTTTGGTCTCCTAGCAATGTTCCCTTCTCGAGATAATGACTTTCCAGTTTTGATGACGTCATTGATGACGTCATACGGCATGACGTTGGTGGTGCTCCCCCTTTCCACCAAATAACTTTGGTCACCTAGCGATGTTACCTTCTTGAGATATTGATTTCTCTATTTTTGATGACGTCATCGATTACGTCATGTGGCGTGACCTTGGTGTTGCACCACCCCGGTCCCCGTACCTCCAAGATAACTTTACTCAAGTTTGGTCACCTAACGATGTTGCCTTCTTGAGATATTGACTTTTCTAGTTTTGATGACGTCATCGATGACGTCATGCCACGTGACCTAGGTGGTGCACCCCCCTTGCTTCTAACATAACTTTAATTAACCCAATGTTGGTCAACTAGCGCCGTGCCGGAGCTCCGTTAAAAGTAAACACGAAGGCGACAAAAATAGAAGCATTCAGCGCGTGTGCGTTCTTGCCTATTTTCCCCCCTAAATTGGGATGCCTGTGTGCCGGGCGGACACACACACAAACACACGCACACACGGAATTACACTATACGTTTTATTCAGGAATGAAAAGAAAAAATCATATCTCCAGAAGGGAAGCTCCAATAACGACCAAACTTGGCAAAAGTTGTCTCATTAGATTCATACCTGTCTATTGTCAAAGTCACATGACATGACGTCACTGTTTACGTCATTGAAATTGACAAAAACCTCTGAAACCACTCAAAAATGACTTGATGGTTATACGTCTGAATTCTGATACCACTTTTCCTTATGTATGGTGCTCCGCTCAGGAGCTCCGCTATTTGTTGCATTCTTTACAAAAACTCAAGATTTCTAAACTCTGGGGGTTAACAGCTATAGGATCTCTTGCATACAGGAACCTAAACAGGATGTGGGTTCTGAAGATTTACAAAACAAGAGGTGAGGTCCTGCAATAATAATCTAAAATATATTATTGATACTCACAGAAAAGCAGTGTCAAATTCAAAGCATCCATATTCAAGACAGGTTTTCACCATAGCTATTGACTGGAAACAAACAGAAAATCCATTAATATACTGTTGGAAGACATTCAACAATGGACAAGCACCCGGCCCAGATCGATACAAAAATGTGAATTGACAAATAAATGGCAGAACTGGAAATTACTGCCAGTCATCGGACATGTCTGATCAAAATCGACAAAGACTGACCAAAAATTAATTGTGATTTTGGTCAAGTCCAGTAAATCAGGTTTTTTTCCCCTCTTTTTTATATTAAAGGGGCAGTGTCACGATTTTGAGGCAAATTTAGGTTAAATGTAGTCAAATTCAAACGAAATGAGCACAATAATCATCTAGGTTTGTTAAATAACCTTTCAACTGCTAGATGAGCACAAATTTGGAGTATTTTCATGTGTTATCATGAGGGATGGAATTGGATTTATGAAATGACATTTTGATTTCTATTTCTGTTCAGACTGAACAGTTTCCAAACTTGGAAATCTGATAGCAAAAGCTATATAAACTTGCATAAAATGATGCCTATATAATGCAAGTTTCAGTTCCTTATATAGCTACGATATAAGGCGTGCTCTGATTGGTTCAAATCTATGCTCTATTACACTGATAAAGTAATGGTTCTCCCCTGCTATATCATAAAAACATTGAGCACAGCTTATGACTTTATCGGCAAATAGAGCACTTGTGATGTTGGGAGAGACACTCAACACTTTTACAACGTTCTTGTGTCTTTCCCAACATCACTCGTGCTCTATTGTGCCGAGAAAGTCATAGAAAGTTGTTCTCTAGGAAAAGACCTAAACATGTCTAAAATTTTTGCTGTATTGCGTTTTTTACGGTCCAGAAGCAAAAAAAAAATGTTTGTTTTTCAAAGAAAACTGGGAGATTTTACTTAAAAACCGGGAGACCGGGAGATGAGGTAAAAGACCGAGAGTTGACGTCCCTGACATTATCTGGAACCACACTTTACAAGAAATGTATGGGAAAATACATCGGAACAAGGCTCATACTCATATCTCAGCCACATACCGGTACCAACTCTCCCGGTTTACGTGGGAGACTCCAGGTTTTGAGTCAAATTTCCCGGTCTCCCGGTTTTTACCTTAAATCTCCCGGGAAATCAACTCGGTCAGTCAATTTCTGCATTAACACCTCAAGATTTTAAGCGAGCAACATTTTTTTTAACGTTTTCTTTTTTGGGGTGGGGGGAAGGGGGTTTGAGACGAGGTTATGACAACACGTTTCCTGATCTCCCGTTTTTCACTTGTCCAAGGTTGGCAGGTATGCAGCCAGTTCTCAAGTAATTCTTTTGAAACTTTGCAGTTTTACTAATACAAATATAATAATAATAATAACAATAATTTATTCCTGGACACCTTTCTTAGGTACATAGGAAACGAAAACATAAGTCTATACAAATAATAAAGAGCAGCATATATGCAGAATGGGATTCCATTTTCTGATAACTATTATATATGATTAATCAATATTGCGTGAATAAAAGCCCGGCATAGTTAATCAATTGGAATGGTTATGAAGCCCGGCAAACTTCAAAGGTCAACACAATAGCGTGGGCTGGATGTTGAAAGGGGCTATCACGTGATATTGACTCTGCACAATCTTTTGTTTCGTGCTCACCTAATATGCATGTCTGAGTGTACCACTTAATCTTACTGACTGGATTTTGGTACTTATGTACCGTGACCCTGCACAGACAAAAGGATTCCTCTGAAAAAGGGAACAAAGAGATAGTACAATAACAGGGTGTCAGGTTTCCTAACCATTCTCCTCTATAAACTATGGCCCGGCCTACCTCGTTTAGGTCTGCCTTTCTGCCAATTCCACCAAATGAAGTTCCCACACTTTTCCTTCATGAGCCATTGTTAGTGGTTTCTTTTCAAAAAGAAGCGGTCCACAACTAGCGGAAATTCGCGTCCGATAGAGAGACGCACAGCATACTTCTCCGCGCTATCTCCGGAATGGAAGAGGAGAACGATAGGCGTTCCTCCAACGAGAGAGCACTGGAAACGAGAGCACAGGTAACCCACCATTTTTTGGCAGTCAAGAATCGTGAGTAGAACTACCTCCTCTTGGAATACCCCACCTCCTCTTGGAATACCCCACCTCCTCTTGGAATACCCCACCTCCTCTTGGAATACCCCACCTCCTCTTGAAATACCCCACCTCCTCTTGGAATACATCACCTCCTCTTGGAGTACACATAGACAGCATCCCTGGAATTCATGTATAGGGAATCCACCCTGACAGTGGCGGCTCAAGGATTACTTCGGAGACTCCGCGCGCGAGGGGCCTGGATATCACAATAAATTCCTCATTGTTCTGATGATTAAGGGGGGTTCCGTTGAACCCTTGGTACCCCCCCTGGATCCGCTACTGTGGGATCATATGACAGAGCAGGGTGCAGGCAGGGCGTGCAAATATGCAGGGTACCTATCCACGGTGTTAATTCACCGATCCCGCATTCATTGTTATACCCCAAGTTTGTTGCTACGTCGGACAAGCCAAATTTTACCTTTGGCATAGAATGCGGAAAAGACACCGATTATTGCAGGGGTCGGGACAAAACGCGGAGGCCATGGCCTACCCTGTGGCCTACCCAATGGCATGGCCTACCCTGTATTTTTTAGACTCAGGTCCCCTATTTGACCTAGTAGAAGACATTTTACATAAAGAGGGGGTCACATAATTCGTAGATAAAGGTTTTTGTGTATAGTAAACAAAGCCTGTCAGGAGCCCAGGAAATACGCTAATTATATAGGTTATATGAAAGCTCCTAGTGAAGGGCTCCTGAGCCTTTAGGTAATACCTCATTTTAATACCTCACGTCAGTTTAATACCTCACGTTACCTCATTTTGATTGATATGTGCCAATCTGCAATGTGCTAGAGGGGGTGTTGACAAAGTTTGACGGTCTTACTCTAAAAATTCGCGGAGTTATAAGCAGTTTTGTGAAATCACGTGTGATCGATGACGTCATCACATTTTGATTGATGTGTGCCAGTTGGCAATGTGCCAGAGGGGATGTTGACAAAGTTTGACGCGGTCTTACTCTAAACATTCGCGGAGTTAGAAGCAGTTTTGTGAAATCACGTGATTGATGACGTCATCACATTGTAATTGACAGGTGTCAATAACCGATGTGCGAAATAATTTGTTGGTAACATTTGGCGGTTGTATATTACAAATTCGGAGAGTTAAAACATTTTTAGGAGATAACGTTAGTAATGACGTCACAAATATTTGATTGACAGGTTGTTTATGTGTTTGTTTATGTTAATTACCTGTGAGGAGGCACTATATTTTGAGTTTACCTGTTTTCAGAGCTTTAAAAAGAAAATACAGGGTAGGCCATATTGTAGGGGTAGGCCACAGGGTAGGCCACAGGGTAGGCCACAGGGTAGGCCACGTTTTGTCCCGACCCCCGATTGCAGGGATCAGGTGTTAGAAGTTGTTGCATAGCATGCAATTTGTTTTTTTCTATTTTTATCTTGAAAAGCTGAATAATTATTGAAAAATTCTCTTCCCGTCCTCAAGACAGATGCCTCGTTAGTTCGATATTATATTACGTCAGTCATCCCTTTGTCCGTCACACCTTCGACAGGGTTACTCACTTCATCCAGCACAGCGTCCAGGAATTCGACAGTGTCACCCATTTCTGGGCTAGTCATCTCGTCCATCACAGCGTCTGTTAACTCTGCCATTGCAGCACCTACCACATCTATCAGCTCTTCGCTTACTTCTATCCCGAATATAGAATCCATCCTTTTAACCAATACAACCATACCTATCTCTCCAAGCCCGCTATCAAGTGCTTCTGCCACGAGTGAGACAGATCCAGGAAGTTCGCTTCCTTCAACTCCAGGGGCGGAAATAGGTGAGAAGATAGGAAGAAAAAAAGCTTTTATATTTAAAAAAAAAATTATAATGCAGCAGTGCTCGGAGTGCTCAATTATAGCCCTCTGACGTTTTCTTAGAAACTTCTAGTTTAGAATAGCGGGGAGAACAAAGCTACTTAAAAATAGCAAAGGCTAGTAGTTAAGTAGCTAAAAGTCAGACAGATCATATCAGGATTAAGTAAAGAGTAAGTATGAGGACAGAAATAAAAAATAAATAGTCTGTACCACTAACATTATACAACACACTAACCAATAGTTAGTGGGCGGAGCTATCGTCAAAATAGGGATCGGTCTATTGTTCATCAGTAGCGACTCGGTCCAGGGACCTAGGTGAGGGAACGCCCGGCCACAAGACCATTTAATAGACGCCCCTTGTAATGGCAGATTGCATTTTTAAACCGCACCGGGTGGGTTGAGGACCTACGGAAAATTTTCCAGGGGGGTTGTATTGGACTCTGGGAATTCCACTGGGGGGGGGGGGGGGTCTGGAGACTGGAAATTCCAAGGGGGAGGGGTAAAAAAGGTGACTTTCCAGGGACATTGTATCCAAAAATAGATTTTCCAGGGCTTTTTTGCCAGAAAAAAAAGGAAATTCCAGGGGAGGGGGTCCTTTATGAGGTTGGAAATTCCAGGGGGGGGGGTGTGTTTCACGAGTGGAAATTCCAGGGGAGGGGGTCTTTTTAAGGGAGGTCCTCAACCTCCCCGGTGCGATTTAAAAATGCAATAGTACGGTCTCTATACATCACTCTAGGTATTTATAGGTCTAGTAGTTGATTTAGCATTCCATGTGGGACTGTGCGTTTTTGGTGAGCTCACAGTTTCGAGCAAAGCTTCAACAGCTGACCCAGTTATTCGTCGACACCATTTTGAGAAACGTTGTAAGAACACGTGGGTGAGCCCGCGAGCAACACAGCAAAAGGTGGGGCCAAAATAAAAAGCTGGGGCGAACATGAAAGCCGGGGCGAACACAAAAAGAAAAGCTCGTGCGAAGAAAGAAAAGCTGGGGCCAAAATAAAAAGCTGGGGCGAACATGAAAAGCCGGGGCGAACACAAAAAGAAAAAGCTCGTGCGAAGAAGAAAAGCTGGGGCTAAAATAAAAATCTGGATGTCCCTAACAAGCCGCCGTACTAAACAATGAGCATATTGGTTTGATCATCCGATTTTAGAACGGCAAAGCAAAGATTGGGCAGTTTCAATTCATCATCATCATTTATTAGATATTTTATCTATACTATTAATATTAAAATCGCATTGTCATCGGGTCAACCCCCGCCAATCAGAGCGCGGCATTTTAGCAAGTTTCCACGGGCAGGCGAAGGTAAAATAAAGGACCATAAAAACTAAACGCCGTTTCAAACTCTAAACATCTCACAGTCCATTGAAGAGAAAGTTGAATTATACAATGCTTCCGAGTGGCATACTGCAGAATATCCCACGCGTCACTTGTATTTCTGCTATAAACACGAGCCTTCAGGCGAGTCTGTATGCTTAGCAAACACAAGTGACAAGTGAGATGCTCTGCAGTGTGCCACGAGAATTCATTGTATAACTAATTTATACTGCTACAGAAATTAAAGCAACGTTTTACGTAAACGCAGTGCATGATGGGAAGGTTGAGTGGAATACCGCTGAAACAACACCATTCCTGCATTCTGATTGGCTGTATTTTCTGTGGCGTGGTATAAAGATATGTATTTCATAGCTTAAATTTTCAATTCAAAAAGGAATTAAGTGAGGAAAAAAAGAAATGAGAGAGAGCATTAACGTATGTCTTCTTTGAACTGTTTGAAGACATATGTTTAGAAGGGTTTGTATGGGAAATTTGAACTTCTTTCCATTTTTCGAGAAAATATGAAATTCTGTGCAAGGACCCCTTTCGTTTGTCTAGGCTCAAATTTCCATTTATCTATCTAGGCGATGAGAATTTGTGAGGCCAGCCTGGCCTGTTGTTATAGCAACAGTGCTATCGATTGTAGACAGTACAGGTAGCCTTAGTTAGTTCCCATCCTTCGTCAAATATCTTCACCACATCTGCAAAAAACAGACGTAAGCTTATAATAGACCTCCTCGGCTTGGGGACACCGCGGCAAAACGCAGCTGACATGCGCTAAAGATTCACTGGCCTGTGAAATGAAGACAATTGAAAAAATCTACATAACAACAGCGAACGATCAATTTTGACTTTAAACCACAATTTTCGCCTCGGGTGCAAGCCTCAAAGTGCGAGGTGCAAAAGTACAGAGAAAGATATGATAACATTCTAGCTTCTCTGCAATTTTTTACCTTAAGTTTAGTGTCTGGAGCTTAAGTTTTCCAAATTTTCAAGACAGCACGAGATATTTTTGTTATGTAGATTACTTCTTTTGTGTTCATTTCACAGGAAGTGATTTTTTAGCGCATGGCAAATACGTTTTGCCGCGGTGTCCGGCTTGGGCGTAATGTTGTCCCATTTCAGATCACGTGGCATTCATTTGAATAATCTTTCTTTGTTTGGATGGCTTCCATATTCATATATCTTTTGGTGCGTAGCAGAAAAACAAGGAAGAATACTCATGGGAATGCCACGTGATCTGAAATGGGAAAACATTACGCCCAAGCCGAGGAGGTCTATAAAGCCATCAACTCAGTTTGCCTTGAGGGGCGATTGAGTGGAGTCCTGAGGGCGTACTCCTGCCAATATAGCATAGGTATGTACCGCCAGGAGTTTGAAACTCTTACCCTATTTAAGGAGTAGAAGATTCTATTTTTAGACTGAGGATTTTGAATTTTCTGCGAAAATTAGTTGCTGCACTTTAGTTCGATGGCGGCACTGATTTCCGAGAGAGGAGATATTCAACAAATGTCCTCTGATTTTTCGTGGTATGTCCTCTTATATACCGCGGAATGACGTAATAAAGTGGTGAAAATGTTGTGGACTCACGAGGCGCAGCCGAAAACGGCAAAAATAAATACAAAAACAGCGCGAGCGAGCAGCCAAACGGTGTTTTCGTTGGTTCTTTTTAGCGCGCGCGCTGATGATGGCGCGTTCCGTGGTATATTTAACAAATTTCCAGAGGTTTTGAGTGGAAATTTATTTTTTACCATAACAAAATCCCAAATGTTGTGATTATGGTCACTTTCCGTTGCAAATAGCGCGCGCATTTGAACAACTTCCCTTTGCTTTTGAGCCGCGCTCGCAAGCTGATGCAAGCAGATGCGATGCGAGCAGATGGTATGGACTCTTATTTCCCACGGCAAATCAGCCAATCAGTTGCGAGAAAGCTAACTGTTATGGTAAAAACTTTTATGTACCCATGGCTAAGAGCCAATCAAAATTCGAGAAACGCGCGCGTTGTGGTATAAAATAGTCTATATAACGTCCCCGTGAATGCGTACTTCATGAAGTGGACCCTTTCTCGTGGACTCGAGGTTCTCTCTCACTTGAGATTCCGTTGACGCGCCAAGAATCACGATATCTGGAAATATATGAACGAATAGGGTCAACAGGACTCACTCAGCAGTGGCCCCATAGGACTCACTTAGCAGTGGCCCATTGGCTATATTCCTATTCTCTGTATACCACAAGTGAAGTGGTCACATACACATGTCTGTATCATAAAGGATCGGCGACAAGACATTAGCACACTTTTGTTGATGTAAAAACATCCATAACACTGATTGTTAAACATCCCTTTACCTACAAAGCGATCATGATTGTAGGCGTCATGGACCAGGAGACTCATCTCTCATAGAAAAATGGCTGATTGCATTTTTATTCGCACCGGGGATCGAGGACCTTCCTCTCCTCCCTGGAATTCCCGGAGGTCGACACTCCCCTCCTCTGGAATTTCCAGGTTGCCTACATACCCTCTTTTCCACAGCTTAGACAAACCCCTACCCCTGGAATTTCTGGGATTTCCATGGGCCCTCGACCCCTCCACTTGGAATTTCCAGACTTCTGATAGACCCCCTCCCCATGGAAATTCCAGGGCTTAGAAAGACCACTCCCCCTGGCATTTTCCGGGTTCCTCGACCCCCCGGTGCGGAAAGAAAATGCAATCAGCCAATACAAAGGCAGTCGTTTTTGCTATAACTGTCCTATGCATAATGAACAATTGAAAAAAAATAATAACTTGGACAGTCAAATGCTGCCTCAAGAATATATCATATTAATCAGATGGAACCTCCCACTCTGAACTCCTGTTTTAACATATCTCATCAGCAAACGCCATAGTGCCTTACGCAGTCATCTTCATGGGTAATAAGCAAGTGATTGAGACAACGATGAGTGCGAAGGCGACTAGTTTCCTACCTCCATACTTTCCCTTCATAGCCGAGTGATGATACATCCACCTGATAGCGGCGTCTACCAAGGAGACGCTGTTTTCCCCATACAACTCGTCTAACTTTTCTTTGAGTTTGTCTATCGTGTCGAATATCTCTTTCTTCCAATATCGTTTGAAATATCTAAGAAAAGAAAGAGAGATGGTGGCTATTGTATATCGGGCTATGTACACTGTGAACACCTAATTAAAAAAGGTTCCTCTGGTTGGTCTCGCTCCATTCTGGGGCCGAAGACTATTTTAATAGCCTATGCGAAAACCTCAGCTAGGAAAGTGAAAAATAGATATTAGTCGTACTAAAGATTGCCCTTCCTGTTTAGTTCAAGGTTGTTGAAGGGTTTAATTATTATAGTTCATGAAATTTGAGGAGAAATGCACAACTAAGTTGCAGGCGCCGAAGTAAAACAAAAAGCCAATCTAAGCCTAAATTTATTCTGCAAATACCGAAACAAATGTTATCCAAGCCTCGTCCCTAAGCGTCTTGTTTCAGCTCTCCGTGTCACGCAAGTTCACTGTGTCTTTGAGCTGCCCTATGACTGCTGCTCTATGAGTAAGCATCAAATCATCCGTGACTTTACTAGCCGAAAAGCCGCGCAGCCAAAAGGATCCCAGTGATGAGGGTTTTGTTATCCAAACCATGCGCTTTTCACTGTAGAAGCCGTTTGAACACCTGCTTTCTTCTGCTAATAGAATGCTTTTACAAGGTCACTCAACTCCGGTAAAATTCTGAGAACGACGAAACTTGTCATGATTCCTATCAAACATTAAACAATAAACATGTTACAGCTGTCTCTGATTGAGCTGCCTGTGCTCGGATGAACCGTGAGGAAGCGCGAGGGCTGGCCGAGCTCATCCGTAGAAGTTCGGCGAGAGGGTTTCTGGTGACGTCACATCTCCAAACTAACCACAGGAAGCCCGGCCAAGGGAAGAGAGGCAAGGGACTATAGGATGCAGAAAATACACTACATATCAAATTGTTCACATACATGCCTGTCCACGATTCCGGACCAAAGAATCTCCCCGGCTGGTTTTCCTTATCCTTGTCCTCATATTTATATTTTCCTGTTAACAATCCTCCTGCCAGCTGAGATAAATTAAAATGCGTCAGCCTAGTGAGTCAAGATAGAAAACATAACTGTCAAATTGCTGTTGATGCTCCATCCTCTTACACAGGGCTTACCGGCTCGTGACCTCTGATGAAAACCGTTTGAGGGCCTTTGCTGATTGGTTAAAGGCTTTCACACTGCGCACATAGCCGTTCACACACATGCGCACATAAACCAACTAAATTCTGTAGTGTGCGTGCTTATTTGTGTGAAGTTTTAGGCTTTTTAGAAGCAGAACGATCGTGCCACACCTAGACTGTGCGAAACAATCCTTTTAATATCGCGAAACATCCGTAAAGGCCATGTTACACGAGGTAATTTTTCTTGCAATTCGCAACGCAACGATGACGAATTAAAAATCATTGCGTGTTGCCGCGGGATGTTAATGATCGCGATATTTTTGCAACTTGCAATGCGGCTGCCTGGAAAATGATTAATTAAACCGACACCATCAATATCAAGCGCGCGGACTGGCTCATTCAGGGAACCATTGCGCGACAAATTGCCAATATATGTTACACGTAGCAACTTGTCTCGAAATGTTGCGAAAAGTAGAGCTCGGTTCTACATTTTCTGCGACTCGCAACGCAACAAAATATTGCATTGCAGGGGGGTGTTACACGCGCGCTTTTCGCTGCAACTCACAACGCAACAAATATTGCGCTGCAAATTGCAAGAAAAATTGCCTCGTGTAACATGACCTTAAAAGGAAGGAAAAATGAAGCGATCGCAGGGTGGAAAATGCGCGCGCAGAGTTCAATAGCAAGGGAAGAACGATGGGTCCAAATAGAGGCGGTGCGCGCTTTTGAACCATCCACGCACGAAATGTTTGCTGAAGTTCTTTTCTCTTCCTTTACTGATGTTATCAAAGAGATTGTTTTGCAATCTATACCAAGCCGTGAACAAGCTGGTATGATTATTATTATAGAGAATAATACAGGGCGCGCGGAGATATGGAATTTTGTGTTCAAATTTTTATATCCCATGTATTATTCTGTTTATTATATAAACTTTAAAGTGACAAAAAAAATCGATTTGATGAATTTCGCCACAGTGTGCATTATCGTAATTTTTCACACGTGCGGATTACGATATTTCTCAGTGGCCGAAATCCTGATAAAACACCAACGTTTTATTACTATTACTTACAGGATTGTACGCGTAGAATCTCATGTTGAATCGACGTAAGCATGGGAATAACTCTTTTTCTACATCCCTGTAAACAAACAACAGTTATCATTTATCTAGGAAGAGTTTATTACAGCAAGAAACTTCACGCATTTCAAGGTGAAAGAACAAAAACGTATGTTTAACTAATCAAGGTTTCGGTGTAAATGGTGTGTTTCGGTATTATTATGTTTTATTTAATCAATAATTGCCTCAAAAGCTATTCAGCTTATCAAGAAGGTTCTTGCTGATGACAATAACATTTTACAAAATAGTGAGAAAGCACAAAGTTACACAAAACGATTACACGAA
Source organism: Scolanthus callimorphus (assembly GCA_033964015.1). Classification (NCBI taxonomy): domain Eukaryota; kingdom Metazoa; phylum Cnidaria; class Anthozoa; order Actiniaria; family Edwardsiidae; genus Scolanthus; species Scolanthus callimorphus. Next base: position 8,983,608 of record CM066919.1, read on the forward strand.
GAGATAAATGCATGGACTTCTTTAAAAAGATCAACATTAAAATTTCAATTGCAGATTTTTGTCACCAAATATAGCCATTGGATTTTTTGTTACTTGACAAAGTTCTCTATTTATCTCCTAGTATACTGGCAGCAGAGGCAAGGAGAGAAACTCGAAAACAGCATAGAACGGGCAAATGTGTTTCGTTATTAGACTGGGCCCGAACCATGCAGTTCAACATATCCATTCAAATTATTTTGTTCAACATTCCTTCATGAAGAAACTTGAGAACCCGAGGAAACTTGGTAAATATCTATACTATTATAATCGGGTTGTCTGCGCAAACGTTTCTGATTGGCTAAATCGTCCGCACTCACTCCGCTTGGCCCTGAAGCTGTGTCGCCAAACGAAGTTCACAAACCCGAAGAGAATGGATATCTCCACAGTGGGCGTGTTTTGGTTGTTGGAAAAGATTCACCTGGGCTAAGTTCTAATTCAAGCGATTTCAAAGGGGAGGGACAAAGCTGCCATCGCCGCCATTTTGAAATCTCCCACAGAAACTAAAAAAGAACTCAGTTCGCACAGCCGAAATCACCATAGTCATTTAAACCTAATGGTTCTGTCACAGATTACTTGCAGGAATGTGCAGGGATAATTATTATTCGTAAGCTTTAAGCTGAGAAAAATTTTCATTCAAGTGTGAACAAACGTACACCGCCGTACACCGCTTTGCTTTCTGGAAGCACGCACGCTAAGGCGAAATGCCAAAAAGCCATGAATACTATTTTATAATATTTAGTATAAATCCTGACGCTGTATCGCAAAACGAACGACACAAACCAGAGGAGAAGGAGGAAATCTCTCCAGTGGGCATGTTTTTGTGGAAAAGATTCACCTTTGGCTAAGTTCTAATTCAAGCGTTTTTTTTAGCGAGGGACAAAGCCGCCATCGCGGCCATGTTGAAATCTCCCACATAAACTAAAAAAGAACACAGTTCCCTTAGCCGATAGCACCATAGACATTCAAACCTAAATGGTTCTATTACAGATTACTTACATTTGTGTGTAGGGATAATTCTAATTCGAGAAAGATTTGAGCTGAGAAAATTTCCCTCAAGTTTGAACACCACTTACACCTGGCACTGCCTACAGAGCGCGCGCTAAGTCATGAATGATATTCTCTAAATATTCCTATGATAAACTAAGAAATTTCTTAGAACAGTTTAACTTTACCTGTTTCTTCTCTCGTGCCTTACTGATAAGCATTATACAAACAATTCCGAAGTCAAATGTTTTTCTGTAATAGGCTGCGTTTTCAATTTTAGCGCGGGTTCTTAGACAGATTTGAGAACCGGACTGACTCACCAAGACACACACACGTGCGTTTCTCCACCAAAATCAGGGAGACCAGTGCAAAACAAACACACAAAAAGGGAGGTCATTAGTAATGTAAATCAGCAGTTTATGGAAGGGGGAACTTAGGTTTGGTCTTCTAGCGTCACGAAGTGACGGGCTGTTTTCTTGTAAATATTTCTATTTCCTTGAAAAAGATGTACTACCTAGATTTTTTCAAACTTGGTACAATTGATCCCCATGCATAGGACATTCAAAAATTGAAATAAAATGATGGGGTCACCATAGTGCTGGACCTTTATTTACGTGATATTTGACTGTTTGACGAATTATGTTCGAAATTCAAACATTACGAAAAAGCTCATTAGTTCTCGCTTATATTAGCGATTTTTGTGAAGGTAATTTTCGGCTAAGGTAATTTTCGTTTAGGTAGCAATTATGGAATATTCTCTCAGAACATTTATTCGATTGGGCTAATGAAGCAAAATTACTCTAGCCCGCAATTAAAAAGTCATTGTCGATAAATGGTTTTTCAGGTTGAGTCACCACAAACTCGTGTGAAAAACAATGGAAAGTTTTCGGTAGAAGCCGCCCTCCCGAGACTTTTCGGGTGTTTGAATGAAATCGTAAATTTCTTTTTTGAGACGTAAACACTATAGATATCCACGAATTGGACGCATTTAAATCAGCAGGGTAGAAAAGAAAACGGATTAATCTATTAAAATTGCAGAACAAACTTTTAGGGCCGGAGAATTCTCGGGTGTTTCGAGAAACGGCCCCCCACCACAGAAAACGTTTTTGACTATACAAATGACTTACTACAGGGGCGTAGCCAGGGGGGGGGGGGTTCCAGGGGTTCCGGAACCCCCCTCTCCCGCAGCGGAACCCCCTCGCCACTGTTCTGGACCTACTTATTACTAAAATTCGGTAAATATTTAATAGACAACAAATAAAAGCTCAATAAAATGTAGCAAATTTCTTCAAACGCTAGTTTTTTCCCGAGATCAATATTTTTGGCTGGGTTTCCTGTGGCGAGAACGCAAAAAAGTCCGATTTATGTAGATTTTTTTCTTTTTTGAATTTTGGAACCCCCCCTCTCATAAGTGCTGGCTACGCCCTGTACTAGTGTGTGGCCTAGTGTGATTAGACTAAAACAATTATCTATCGCCCTAGGCTCCCATTCGGGCTCAGGGAATAATTGTTAAATATTTCTCACCTAGTAACGGCGTTGTACATTCCTTGGTACAGCGTAGGCAAGACATAACCATTTGCTTTACACAGGTAGTAGATTTCGCCTGAAAACAGAAAAAAATGGAACGTTCCAATATAAACGATAATTTAGTTCAATAAAACCAGGGACTAATCTCTCATAATGAAATTTTCACAGATAGCTTACAGCGATTGCGTTTGAGCGTTTTACCCTAACAGTTCGCACGTTATGTTTGAACGTTTGAAAGCTGCGTTTCTAGGATGAAACGAGACGTTTCTATGGCGAACCAAAGAGTTCTGTCCTCTCTGATGGTCAGTGAAAAATACACATGGCGGTTGCCTTGGAAACGTCCGACTTTTGTCTCAAAACGCAACTTTCAAACGTTCAAACGTAACGTGCGAACTGTTAGGGTTAAACAGTCAAACGCAATCGGCTGTTGTGCACAGTGGTAGAATATGTTAACTAAGCTCTGCCAACTCTGAAATGTTGCATGATAACCCAACTGATTTAGACTAACACCTTACCCTCACAAAGAAACATGTAAAATGAAAACTTAAAAGTAACAAAAACATACTCACTACTTGCCACGAAGCATAGTTTGATAATCCAAACTCCTTGAATTTACCCTCTATAATTAAGAGTTAAAATCGAGGAATTCTATTAACTGTCAATGAATAGGAACTGTCCACACGTGTAGCATTTTCGAATCGTTTCTGCCCCTCCACACGAAGACGCTACATATAATTTTTAAAACACTAATAAGCCGTTTTGCGCATGTGTAATGCATGCGCAGTGAACTGGGACCAAGAATGTGACGTCATCGTTTCAGAAAGTTCTGTTTTCAGGCATCCACCCGAATGCGCTGTATCACTTTAAAAAAATCCACTTTGGATAACGTTTTAAAAAAGTCGTCATTTTAATCGACGTGTGGACGATAGCCATATCCGTAACAAAAAGTTGCGTTTTCAAACAAAAACTCATTCGTGTGGACAGGGTCTTAGTGACATGTACAGTGTAGTCTTTTCAGTATCGTCCTTTGAACATTCTTCTCTTGGGAGATAAAGATCAAACCAGTTTACTTAAACACCTTCAGACTAGTGTAAGCACCAGTGTGAATGGAGAAAGCTAATAATGACCACTAATTTTGACACCTTATAATATATTCCTTGGGGTAGTACAACAAGTTTATGTGCATAAAACCAAATGATATATATTGTCACTGCAGATTAGTTGCAGGGGCGTAGCCAGGAATTTTGGTTGGGGGGGGGGCTAAGTCCGACATTCATGTCCAAATTGTACCAAATTGGTACATTCGTGGTTACGCCCTGATTGGTGTGCTCAGTTACCTAACACCACTTCATTCCCCCTCCACCAATTGAAGCTGTTACTATAGTTACTGTTACTATGGTTACCTATGTGAAGTTGATTGACAGCTTTAGAGTTTCTTCTATTGGAGTTTCATGGTCTGGAGCATGCAGATAGAAAATGTCGACTCTGTCACGCTTCATTCGCTTGAGAGATGTATTCATCTGTTCCAAAACTCGGTCATACTTCAGACCTATGTAGAGCAAAATCATTTGCTAGTTTATGTACAGTATCTTTACCCAAGATAAATAAAACAATGATAACAAAAATATGACGTTTGTGCACTCGGATGCACCATGGGTAATCGGGGCTAGACTTGGGGGGGGGGGGTGGGAATGTGCTTTGCAATCGAGGAGGGTTGGGGTGGCATAGGGGGTTCAGGTGAAGGGTGGGGCCAATTTACCTGATCTTTTTCATATATTTTTCTTCGGAAATTCCACTTGTTCAACACCTTCCGTGGGGGGGGGGATATTTTCTGGAACCACACATTTCAGAAATAAGAATAAGAAGAAATAAACAACAGTTGTGACAGTGCAGCTCTGGAAATGGGCAATTCCAGAAAATAAAGGTACCCTCCCCACGGGCGGCACTAGTTTTTGACCCCCCATGCATCCAGAATTTCCAAAATGGTTTACCCCCCATGCATATAGAATTCCGGGCAAGTTAAAGAAATCCAACTTCGAAAACCCCCTTGCAATCAGAATTCCGAGCTCTTCAACCCCCCCATCCCATCGGAATTCCAAATGCCGCCCGTAGGGGGGGTACCTTTATTTTCTGGAATTGCCCAATGAGAATGTTCTAAGCCAGGTCAGGATTCAAGAAAGTCTAAGATTTAGACTTTTGAGTGATGATTCTCAGCTTCAATTTCTTGCCCTGATACCAATGATGCATCTGATATGAGTGGAATCTCATCTATAAACTCCTTCCTTACCCTGTTACTCCAAGGGTTGGCTTTTGTAGCAATGACAACCTGAAATGACAGTTAATTAATTTTCAGAAGATCATGCAAGCGAGTGCACTCCATGGGGGGGGGGGGGGGGAGGGGGGGGGGAGTCGAGTGGAATTGGGGCAGGCAAATCTGCCAATGTGATTTTTAGGTCAAATCTAGCTGTCAATCTATAATTATGTGTATGAGAATTCGGATCTGCGAATTCGCGGGGGAGGCTCTGGGGGCCCTCTCTGATTGGCTGATTTTGAATGTTGGGGCATGTGCAGAAAGTTGTTTCTCTCAACAGCTCTGTATCAAATCTCGCGCAAGCGCCAATGGTTGTCACCACAGCCACCCCTGCAAGGTTACGAGCCAGGCAGCTCTGGGAATGAGAATGCTCCATATGTGTAATCAAAAAATTGTATTGCCTAATAAACTGATAAACACTGTTGAAACAAAATCTAATTACTTTGGTTCCTTCAAAGGTCAATTTCTCCCATCACCTCTTCTGTTTACCATTGGCATACCTTAAAATGATAAATAAGTACCATACACTCTACCAGCTTTTAGCATAAATTTGTTTCAGCAAGAAGACATTGAAAAAATAATGGGGAAAACTAAATGATGCATTTCCGCAGTAGGCCTAGTAGGCGGGTTTTGACAAAAGTGTAACTTTTTGCCAACAATATTCTCCAGGATTATAGGTACTTAGGATATTTTTAGGATCCTAAACAGAATAGAAAGTTTTAGAAACTCCTGCATACAGACCCTCCCAACAGGATGTGAGCTATGAAGAAGATTTACATACAAGAAGTGAGGTCCTTAATTTGTAAAAATAAATTATTACTGATACTCACATGAAAGCAGTGTCAAATTCAACGCATCCATACTCAAGACAGGTCTTCACCATAGCTATTGACTAAAACAAACAGAAAATCCATAGTATATCCATAATTACAAACTTTTGGAAAACATTCACCAATGGTATTAGCACCCCAGATTGATACTGAAATGCAAATTGACAACTTTTATTCATTTTTTTATTTGCCACTTTTATTGTTTTACATTCATTTTTAACAGAAAAATGACAAATTTATTTGAGAAATAAATGGTAAAGTAAAACTACCAACCAAATTTTCTGACAAATAATGAACCTAATCCAAATTGAAATAGAAATTAGCAAATAGAAAGCACCAATCCAGTTGGGATTTCCATTCAACTGGAGTGTTTGTCACAATTTAGATGCTGAATTAAACCAACCGTTTTTTTCTTGACAAATGCAAGCACCCAGGGCCTGTAATTAAGTTTAGTACCAGTATGACTTTAGGAGGGGAGGGGCTACTATTTTGATCGATATTTTGACTTTTTTCATGCCAATTTGGTGGAAGGTCAATTTTTTTTCAAACACATGTTGGTATGGGGGAGTGTTAATTTTTTTTGTCATTCAATAGTAAATTTAGAGCTATACCCTTGGGTATTTCAAATGGTTGCAGTTTAGCAACAAAATGCCAGCCTCCCCTCTCCCAAGCTACACACAGTTAAATAATGAGGTAAAAGCATGCTAGAGCAGATGCCAAAGCTTGTCGACTACACAATTTCATTCCATTCCATTTCATTTCATATCTTCAGCAGGCCAGGTTCTGTGCGGCTATCACAACTGTGCCACGCCGTGTCTCAGCACTTTTCAGTCATACGAAATCTGCTCTATAGCAAAGGCGTAGATGCTGTCTTGTTTTCTTGATAACTAAATTGTGACACTTTCACAAAAAGTAATCTAAGAAAACATTCTTACTCGGCACCTACAAAACCTGGATCACGGATCGTCGGATTGGATCGGATCATCGGATCGGATCGTCGGATCGGATCATCGGATCGGATCGTCGATGATCAAGGGATGGGAAAACGTTGTATGACGTCACCAATGACCGTTATTGATGACGTCATATAAACTAGAGTGATTTAAATATCTCGACAAGGGAACATTCTAACAGAAGTCCAAACTAGGGAAAGTTGTCTCCAAGCCAAAACTAAAATCTCCTCCAATTTTAGAACTTCTATTAGTCGTTAAACAACGTTTGATTGTTGTCAAGATATTTGATTTTCTAGGTTTTGACGACGTCATATCACATGATAGGGGGTTGTTTCCCTATCTCCAAGTTGGAATGTTCCCTTGTGTAGATATTAAATTTTCTAGTTTTAATGACGTCATCGAGATGTATCGAATTTTATATTGATCACTACATATAAGTGAAAATGATCCGATCCGATGATCCGATCCGATGATCCGATCCGATCCGATGATCCGATCCGATGATCCGATCCGATCCGATGATCCGATCCCATGATCCGATCCGATCCGACGATCCGTGATCCAGGTTTTGTAGGTGCCGATTCTACTCAACTGTGGGGGTGTTCTACTACTTCCCCTGTTCTTGATTTCTCTCTGAAACCCCTGAAAAATACCTGAATCCCAATTCCATGTCGACATCCCAGCATAGCCAATCGATGAAAATTGATCATTGAAAAACCAATCGATATCAATCAATATAATTACTTAATTGGTATTGATCAATCGAAAGGTCACACGAATAGGATTGATCGAATGTAATCGATGGTGATCGATTCAATCGATAAGTCACTTAATTGACACGTAATATAATCCCGCTGTTATACGGGAACATGAACAACAACAACCAAAGGTTGAGATTTATGTTAAACGCCGTGGAAAAATGTTGTTTTGCTGACGTTTCGAGCGCTAGCCCTTCCTTAGCTCTGACGAAGGGCTAGCGCTCGAAACGTCAGCAAAACAACATTTTTCCACGGCGTTTAACATAAATCTCAACCTCTGGTTGTTGTTGTTCATGTTCACGTCTCCGCCGACGCAGACCACCTAGTTTTCCCGTAAAACTAGTCATACCATTGTTATACGGGAAGTTCTGCAGTTGATTTTGTCTGCGTTCGGCAAACGTCCATAAATCAAAGAAAATGTTTATTCCCACGGCAGCTTGGTATTTGTTTACAGTGTCGAGTTACTCAGGAAAGGGAGGGACGTGCCACAGTAAAACATGCCGCAGGTCAAAAAACATTTGCCTCGATTTACGGAGTTCGCTGAACAAGGGGCTCAAGCAATCTATAGCTGGTGACTGGCTGCTTACACTGATGAAGTGAAATTGTGAAATGATACCACAAGTGCTCATTTGAGGTATGCGTGGTTAAAATATGTTACCAGAAAGAAAAGGGGAATCAATTTCAATCGATTTATGCACTAGTCATTTGTTTCCACCGACCCCCAACCCCCGCGACATAGCAGGGGAATATGAAACAGATGTTGTCAAATTTGAAATAATTCCACCGCCTACCAGGGGAGAACGCCTTGACACAATTCCCTACACCCAGGGGAAACATTTCCTACACGAGGGGGGCCTAGGGGGGTTCTCAAAACCGCACAAAAATTTCGAAAATACCGCCTTTCCGCACAGATTTTTCGGGAATACCGCTCACCGCAAAAACGTTTTTCTTTTATTATCTTAAATGGCGCCGAAATCACACGCGAAGTTAATCAAATGCCGTTTCCGCTAACGATTCTGTGGTATCCAATGGCAACCAGACCTTCTATTCAAGCAAAACGTGAGCGGAAGATTGTCTTGAGCCCTACAACCATCCGCCAGTGTGTAACTTGTGTTTTACTGCAATTCGAGAGTCTCGGGACGCTAAATACCGTTAACCGTAGGACTCGCAAACACGGCAATACTGCATTTTTGTACACAAATTACCGTGTGATCGCAGACTATTTCACCAATTTTCGCACACCGTCTTAAGCCCTGGCCAAACGAAGCGACGCAAGTTTTACTACCTGCATTGACTTGCGCTCGTTTGGTCACCAACTTGCGATGACTTGTGTTCACTTGCGTCCACTTTGAACATGTTCAAATTTTCACGCAACTTGCGACAACTTGCGTCTTGCGTCGCAAGTGTACGCAAGTTGATGCAAGTTTCCAATTTCTTCGTTTTCCGAATTAACGAAATACTATGACCAAAATAAGTCATGAAAATATTGCACTTATATTTCTAGCTGTTATTTACAAGAAACTGGGTGAGATTTCTTTATTTTTCTTGTCTTTTTTACCAAGAAAAACACTAGCTTGAGCCCGCGCTAGTGTTGAAAGTAGCGTGATCATGTCGTCATTACAAGCGCAAAGCACCAAAACACTCAACTTGCATCAAAACTTGCATCTCGTTTGGCCACCTCAACGCAAGTGAGCGCAAGTCTGTGCAAGTCACAACTTGCATCGACTTGCGTTTCGTTTGGCCAGGGCTGTAGACTTTGAAAATACTGCATAACCGTAACTTTTAAGCTTTTTATCCGCAAAACCGCGCAAAAACACAGCCAATACCGCATCACCGCAAACCCCTAGGCCCCCTCCGACACCCAAGGGACAAATTCCACCCTCCGCAAGATGGATACAAGAAACTTCCCTAATACTGCCAAAACCAGTAGAGTGTCTTTGCCGAAATGAAAAAGACAGGTGTTTTGTATGTTTCCCCCGCCATTCCCCCGCCGGTTATCTGAGCCATAGCAAATTTGAAGTAAACTCCCTGGGGATCGGGGCAAGAATACAAGACAAACCACTGATATTTCCCCCAGTATTGCCTGGCAAAATCCCCGCATGTCGCGGGGGTGGGGGGTCGGTGGAAGCAAATGACTAGTGCATACAGCTATTCATCGATCGATTGATATTGATTTCAATATCAATCAATAAGAGAGAACCAACATCAATTGATTATCGATTTCAATATCAATCGATTAATTGATACTGATTGATATTTTTATCGATTATTGATTTCATCGATTGGCTACGCCTTCGGAAAGCTTGCAATACCTCGTCTAGATCTGCCTTTCTGCCAAATTCCAATGTACCAAATGACGTTCCTACACTTTTTCCTTCGTGAGCCATTGTTCCTGGTCCTTTTCAAAAAATCAGTTCACAATAGCGTAAATTAGCGTCTAATAGACTGCGAGACACACAAAAAAGCGTACTTCTCCGCGCTTTCTCCAGAATGGAAGAAAACGATAGGCGTCCAGGCGTTCCTAAGTCCAGCGAGAGAGGGCTGGAAACGAGAGCACAGGTAACCCACCATTTGTTTTAGCCAAGAGGCCCTGCATATTGCACGCCCTGCCGCATGATACCTGATTCATCCATGGTTATAACATTTGTAATAGTTTTGTACGTTTCTTTCAACTCCTATATTAATATTTCGTCGTCAATATCTGTAACACACCGAACTGAATTCGCCTTTGTCACGCGCCGCCATTTTGTTTCAAAATGACCCGGCAAGGCAGAAAAAAGCAACTCAGCTTTTTGGTTCTAAAACAAATAAGAGTGTACTTTTTGGTAGCCTTCCGACATTGGTTTGTTTAAGAGCTAACCAAAAAGTACGTGAACCATACAGCTTCCAGACAAAGAGCTGAAGCATCGTACGGCGACCGTACGGTTCTTATACGCCCACGCCAGAGATTTCGGCCCTGACAGTCGCTATCCACGGTTCAGTAGCGACACAGGGACTCGGTCCAGGGACCTAGGTGAGGAAACGCCCGGCCACCAGACCATTTAATAGACGCCCCTTGTAATGAGTAGTGAGCAATTAAACGGTCTCTATACATCGTTCTAAGTATTTATAGGTCTAGTAGTTGATTTAGCATATTCCATGTAGGACGTGTGTGTTTTTGGTGAGTTCACAGTTGCGCGCAAACGTTCAACAAATGACCCAGTTATTCCGTGTGCAATCTTTGTGGATGGCATTGTGATATTCTTTTGAAATAATCTATATAGCGCGCTCAACTCTTTGTATCTTTAACTTTGGGGTTATAGAGCGGATTTCATATGACTGTAGTGAAACCAATCATAAAGTGATTACACCAATTCTGAATACTAAAAGAGCTGTGATTTCAAAGTGATTACCGATTACACATAACAGTTGGTGACGACGAAAACCCCTCTGTCTCTAAAATGATCGTCGCTTCCGGCCTACGTCAGAGTTCACATCCATATATCTTGTTAACGACATGTAAATCCCGCGCGAGAATAATTTGCGACCTCAGAGTAAGCCCTCTCGTTTTGCTTGCTTCACTACTCGAAACGGGGAAAATTCGCCTGATACACAGCAGGCTAGATCCAGAGTGCAACCAAGGGCGCAGTAAATTGAACGCGTTTCTGCGCGCAGCAGATGTAACAAAAACAGGTCTGCATTTTACTGTGTGTGCTACATGCGCGTTCACATTTCCGACTATATCGCGCGCGGATCATAGTTTTGACATGCAACTGGCTCTTGTAACCGCACTGACGAAGGACAGAGTAAATTGCCCGAAACTTCGGTTTTAATCCTGCCCGGCTCTGTTTCGTCTTTTCTTCTCATTTACGCTAAACAAAAACGCAAAAGTAAATTGTGTTTGAGGTTTTACCTATGCGCCCTAGGAACTTTCATTAGACCCTGCTTTTATACAAACAATAGTATTATTTTCGATATTATTTTCTCCAATTCCATTGTCATTTTCTCCACGGGATAACTCGGTAGATGAGAAGGAGGATAACTAGCTTTGTTAGAGCACATAAACAGGTCTGCATTTTGAACTGGCGACGAACTTGGAGCTGGTGACGCCGCAACTTGACTATCCCTGTAAGTCCCAAAATTCCCTGCGAGCAGAGACTATTCTTATCTTCCTGCAATTGCTTTCTCATGTATTTCAAATTCGCAAAAGCCTCTGCACACAAATGACATTTGTAGGTGTGCAGAGGCCACTTCAAAACACAGAACAAGACATAGCAAGCCGATACGAAGATAGAAGTGGCCTCTACTAGCAGGGAAAAATTCTAAATTCGTGTTGACCTCATATTGCTGTCCTGAGTCAATTCGAAAAGGCTGCATCGTTTTTCATGAGCAAGCACGATTCCCATGCCACATATTACAGGGACGTCAACTCTTCTTGGTTTTGCCGGCAGCGTCAAGATTTCACACCCGTCTCCGGGCAAAATGTTTCTGCATTGCCATATATTTACTGTATATTTGGAATTTTCTCATATTTATACATTTCATCCCGATTTCTGAAGTCCTAGGGCTGTAACCACTGCATGTATTCGGGATGTATTGCTATGGAAATTGAAACTCTTCCAAGGAGTAAGAAAATTGACTGATATCAGTTATCGTTATGATTTCGGAATGCAGTTACCCGCATCTACATCTATCAAGTGTTATTTTCCAATTGTTTAGACTCACGGGGGCCTTTGATCTTTCCTGCTAATTTAGAAGACTACTTCGCCAATTCAATTAAGGCTTACGATGAACTTTTACACTAACTTGCCTCTCCCCCGTTGTCAATGTTATGAATTAAGTTAATTCATCTTCACCTGTGATTTGGCCAAAGTTCTCACGATCAAAGAACGGTATTATAAATCGTTTTATTGTTAAAAACGGGATGAATCTATGCGAATTATTTATTTATGTATGAGTTCACATCGCTCTGTTTTTGCACGAAAACCGTCTTTTCGCGCTGTAAAATTAATTTTCAAAATGTAGTTTGATTTTGCTTTTCCGAAGCATCCTGTTTCGTCTAGTGCAGTCGAATGGGTTTAGCGCGACAGAAAGCCAGTCGACTGCACTAGGCGAAATAAGGCAAGGACCTGATTGGTTAAGATTTGACTGGCGGAGCATTAAGGCTCGGTCCGTAAAGCAGAAATTTCATCCCTCAGTTCGTAAAGCAGAAATTTCAGCCCGAAGTCTGGAACAGAAAATCTTTTAAACAAAAATATGCGACGTTTGAAATTGCCGTAGCGCGAAACAACACGTTCTTTAAACCGTGGTCAAGGTAAAACACGAAGCAAGACACACAAAGTAAAGAAATGCATTACATTATGCCAAGAGTAAATAACTAGTAAAGTTCTGCTTGGAAAATTATTTTAAAGTTTCGGGGAGTAAAACGCCCTGTTTGCGAAATTTCTGTGCTTTTCTCGCTTCCTGAGAAAAATGTTATCGTTGTAATAACAACAACAAAATATCTTTATTTTTACATATCACACTGAACATTGTATAAAAATGAGAAACAAAGAAACATGCGTTTGATATAATGCTGCCTAGAGAAAAATTAAAAAGCTAAGAGCTTTCACAATTCAAGTGCAATATTTTGTCTTTGAATTTAGAAACTATGCTTGACAGTGATAAATTTATTAAAGGTTTTCGTTCGACAAACGTTGTTACTTTATGATCACCTCGTAAAGTAGTTTGATAACAGCACAATGGGACCCTACTCACAGTGCCTCGATCCCCTGCTAAAAGAAACAGAAAATTTTCAGCCCAGCAACGTTTAAACTCATATTTAGAAAACAGAAACAGCTCGAAACAGCAAAGTAAGCCGTTAACAAATGTTCATTGTGATATGTAAGTAAATATATTTGTTGTTGTTGCAGAAGGCGATACGCGTTGCATCTGCCCCATGTTATTAGCACTTAAAAATCATGTTTTGCTACTGATGATTCAGGTGTACTTTCTAAGATATGGACTGGTGGATGGGAATCACGATGTTGTCATTCACATGTGTTGCCATGACAACTGCTCAACACTGCCAAATAACGTTCGTATCGGAAAAAGGTTTGTGCCATTATCTTAATAATAAGTATAAGTATAATTACTCAAGCGATTTCTCGCGATTTGGTCGAGACGTTCGGAATATTTTGCTATATAACATTGAAAGCATTGGGGATCGCGCGCATTTTATTACGAGAAGCGGGGACCGGTCATTATTTATGTCGGAGAGGGGGGTGGAGGAGAAATACCTGTGATCCAAAAAAAGTTCAAGAACCCCACCTGATAGCATTGATTGTTTTCGGGAGCCCCCCTCTGATAGACTGAAACATTTCAGGACCCCCCCCCCTCCATCGATGTCAGTCAAAATGATTCAAACAGGTCCTGAAGGGGGTCCAAATCCCATTTCTCAGTGTAAAAGGTTCGCAAGATCCAGTCCTGAAGTTTTCCCAGTCAAAGTTTTCAAAATCCCAGCGTTAAAAAGTGACTTTTAGACATGTGTACAGAGTGTTTGTATTGCAGTCGTAGGGCAAAATTTAAAAGCAGTTCACAAATTTTTAAAGCCACTCTTTACAGACATTGATATTTCATTGTTGGTTCAGTTAAAAGCAAATTGACCCATTTCTAGTTCTATTGGCCAAATCCCAGTGACTCCAATCCCATTTCCAAGCCTAACATAAGGTCTCCCACAATGGCTATCATGGCAAGTCACTAAAACCTCCCCCTCTTTACTGAAGGCAGTATCTGGGTCTCCTAAACCCGATTTTTTTTTGTCAAAAATCTTACAAGTCGCTTGTGTAATTATGCTAAACAATTAGTCGCCTCAGGCTCCGTAAATATCGGCGAACATGGTGAGGCGACTAATTGTTAAATATTTTAAAAACATTTATTAATCTCGCGCAAATTCAGCTTCACAGTTCTCAGTTGTTTTTTCAAATGCGCCTTACAAATATATATGGATCAGGAAGTAATTTATAAGTTTCTGTAAAGAACAATGTTACAACATCATGACAATGTAATGGTTAAAATTTCAAAACAAGGGAAAAACATACAAACTGCGTTTTGGCGTCCGTCAATCAAACCTTTTAAGTCAAGTCCACGCATGTTTTCCGAGTTTGGTTTGCATTTTATACAGTGAAAATGTGTTTTGAAGCCTAGCTAGCCCCTATCAGTTCACAAGATCTATCATCTGCCTCCGTGAATCACCCAGAGTTGTTCACTCGTTTGATTGACGGAAGCCAAACCGTGGTTTGCTGGTCGGTGTAGAGTTCGCAGATTATAAAATAGCAGTACTGAAACTCTTTGAATCCTCACCAGGGTACTATCTTCAAAACTGTAACCTGATTGACCCATTCTCGGCCGATGTTATGACATGCGCTACACGATGCACGCAACACCCTTTTGCAAGTCGTCTCTTACGGCATTAAGGGACAAGAGCGAGGGCAGTGTACGCTAAAGAATGCCGCCCGAGGGTCTACAAATTGCCAGTACCTTCCGAATGTCAACACTGCGCATTACCAACTGTTTATTGAACATGATCGTGGTAAAAACGCTTTGCAGGCAAGTACGACACAGAAGATACAGTAGCATCATTGATAAACGTCAACGACCTCCTCTTAAAAAAAAGATCTTCTCTTGCTGGAAAATATTGTTGTCACCTTCACTGAAAAAAAAAAAGGTTTGCTTTGTAAATTACGAAGGAACTAATTCCTGTGGCTCCATGGTAATTCGGTAGTATTTCTCTTGAATCAGCATTACCGGGGAAAATACTTACATAGGCTATGTAAAGCCGCCATTAGCATATCAAGTTCACAATTCATACACTGATCAAAGGGATTATCTTGGGGTGGCCTCGAGGCATTTTTACTGGAAAGGCCTTCTTTACGGCTAACAAATTGATCGACCTACAGCTGCTTGCAACTTTTTTTCTTGTAGCATAATGGTGACAGTGATGGAGTTTGTAGCATAGAAAGGTGCCTCAACAACGGAACATGTATCGATACTTGCGACGCGAACAGATTCAAGTGTAATTGTCTACCAACGAACAGTGGTCAAGTCTGTGAAATATGGAAAGGTACTGCAGTACGATTAGGGCGTCGTTAGTTGATGAATTAGTAGTTTCGATTATGCGAAAAGATTCAAATATCTCTCATTCATACTGTCGGCAGCCACATATAATGGCACGACCCATTGTATTCGACGCGTGAATATTTATCGCTTGTTGCAGATATTTTCTTTATATTCTTTGTGTTTATTTATATGGCGTTTTACATGAGCATCATCAAGCATGATCATGAGGAAAGTACAATACTTATAGGCGCAGGCCTCTTTGGGCTAGTAAGAGTTCTGCTCTGAAATTAGTATGCCACTTTTACACACTTTTGACTACTTTTGGTGAAATTGGTATTTCCATATCAACAACAAATCAAATCAAATCAAATCAAATCATATGCTGTTTTCTTTGATAATAATTGGTTAACATTTTTTTGAAATTACGTAAAGTTTTCGTTAGCTGGAGCTGAGAGTGCTCCGACTTTAGGACCCATGTACAGCATGTAGAAATCAAAAACCACGTTTGTTTCTTTTTTTATATCTGTCGTTGCTTTATGGAAACGTTTATAACCAGGGAATCTCAGCGACTTTGACGTGTTGTTTCCTACTCGAAGCACGGAGAACTACATCGAACAGCGATTGACGACAAACAATCAATCAGACACGAGAACGAGTTACAACGCCATTTCCGTAGTGGTCTGGGTTCGAGTACCGGTAGTACCGGTTCCCAACAGACTGTTCTGAGCATAGCGAGGCCTGGGGATAGTAGGACAGTCTTTTATATCAGGCTTAAAGAAGCTATCAATGTGACAGGCAGAGTATCTGTGGATGCCGGAATCTGGGGTGAAAAGTAAGTTTTAGTTATTAAATTAAGAGCATATGACACGAAATCAATGTTTTTTATTCTTAAACATTATGATTAGAGAAATACTTACTTCAAATTCGAATAGGATTTGTGTATCAGCTACAAAATTTGTCGCGCGCAAAATGTTTCTCGCGTGGCTAAACAGGGAAACATGAAGGAAACATGTGCTATAATGTTGCGCGCTACATGTGTCCTATACAGGCCCATCACCAGGGCTTCACAGACATTCCAAGTGGAATTCCCTTGTAAGCACAGGCCCATGTTAACCAGGGCTTCACAGACCTTCCAAGGGAGATTCCCTTGTAAGCACAGGCTCATGTAACCAGAGCTTCACAGACATTCCAAGCGGGATTCCCTTGTTAGCACAGGCTCATATTAACCAGGGCTTCACAGAACTTCCAAGGGGGATTCCCTTGTAAGCACAGGCTCATACTAACCAGGGCTTCACAGACCTTCCAAGGAGGATTCCTTTGTAAGCACAGGCTCATGTTAACCAGGGCTTCACAGACATTCCAAGCGGGATTCCCTTGTAAGCACAGGCTCATATTAACCAGGGCTTCACAGACCTTCCAAGGGAGATTCCCTTGTAAGCACAGGCTCATATTAACCAGGGCTTCACTTCCAAGGGGGATTCCCTTGTAAGCACAGGCTCATATTAACCAGGACTTCACAGACCTTCCAAGAGGGAATCCTTGTAAGCACAGGCTCATGTTAACCAGGGCTTCACAGACCTTCCAAGCGGGATTCCCTTGTAAGCACAGGCTCGTATTAACCAGGGCTTCACAGACCTTCCAAGGGGGATTCCCTTGTAAGCACAGGCTCATATTAACCAGGGCTTCACAGACCTTCCAAGGGGGATTCCCTTGTAAGCACAGGCTCATGTTAACCAGGGCTTCACAGACCTTCCAAGGGGAATTCCCTTGTAAGCACAGGCTCATGTTAACCAGGGCTTCACAGAATTTCCAAGCGGGATTCCCTTGTAAGAACAGGCTCATATTAACCGGGGCTTCACAGACCTTCCAAGGGGGATTCCCTTGTGAGCACAGGCTCATATTAACCAGGGCTTCACAAACCTTCCAAGCGGGATTTCCTTGTAAGCACAGGCCCATATTAACCAGGGCTTCACAGACCTTCCAAAGGTCCTTGTAAACACAGGGCCATGTAACCAGGGCTTCTCAGACCTTCCAAGGGGGATTCCCTTGTAAGCACAGGCCCATGTTAACCAGGGCTTCACAGACCTTCCAAGGGGGATTCCCTTGTAAGCACAGGCCCATGTTAACCAGGGCTTCACAGACCTTCCAAGGGGGATTCCCTTTTAAACACAGGCTCATGTTAACCAGGGCTTCACAGACCTTTCAAGCGGGATTCCTTGTAAACACAGGCTCATGTTAACCAGGGCTTCACAGACCTTCCAAGGGGGATTCCCTTGTAAACACAGGCTCATGTTAACCAGGGCTTCGCAGACCTTCCAAAGGAGATTCCCTGTTAACACAGGCCCATGTTAACCAGGGCTTCACAGACCTTCCAAGGGGGATTCCCTTGTAAACACAGGCTCATGTTAACCAGGGCTTCACAGACCTTCCAAGGGGGATTCCCTTGTAAGCACAGGCCCATGTTAACCAGGGCTTCACAGACTTTTCAAGCGGGATTCCCTTGTAAACACAGGCTCATGTTAACCAGGGCTTCACAGACCTTCCAAGGGGGATTCCCTTGTAAACACAGGCTCATGTTAACCAGGACTTCACAGACCTTCCAAGGGGGATTCCCTTGTTAGCACAGGCTCATATTAACCAGGGCTTCACAGAACTTCCAAGGGGATTCCCTTGTAAGCACAGGCTCATACTAACCAGGGCTTCACAGACCTTCCAAGGAGGATTCCTTTGTAAGCACAGGCTCATGTTAACCAGGGCTTCACAGACATTCCAAGCGGGATTCCCTTGTAAGCACAGGCTCATATTAACCAGGGCTTCACAGACCTTCCAAGGGGGATTCCCTTGTAAGCACAGGCTCATATTAACCAGGGCTTCACTTCCAAGGGGGATTCCCTTGTAAGCACAGGCTCATATTAACCAGGACTTCACAGACCTCCAAGAGGGAATCCCTTGTAAGCACAGGCTCATGTTAACCAGGGCTTCACAGACCTTCCAAGCGGGATTCCCTTGTAAGCACAGGCTCGTATTAACCAGGGCTTCACAGACCTTCCAAGGGGGATTCCCTTGTAAGCACAGGCTCATATTAACCAGGGCTTCACAGACCTTCCAAGGGGGATTCCCTTGTAAGCACAGGCTCATGTTAACCAGGGCTTCACAGACCTTCCAAGGGAATTCCCTTGTAAGCACAGGCTCATGTTAACCAGGGCTTCACAGAATTTCCAAGCGGGATTCCCTTGTAAGAACAGGCTCATATTAACCGGGGCTTCACAGACCTTCCAAGGGGGATTCCCTTGTGAGCACAGGCTCATATTAACCAGGGCTTCACAAACCTTCCAAGCGGGATTTCCTTGTAAGCACAGGCCCATATTAACCAGGGCTTCACAGACCTTCCAAAGGTCCTTGTAAACACAGGGCCATGTTAACCAAGGCTTCTCAGACCTTCCAAGGGGGATTCCCTTGTAAGCACAGGGCCATGTTAACCAGGGCTTCACAGACCTTCCAAGGGGGATTCCCTTGTAAGCACAGGCCCATGTTAACCAGGGCTTCACAGACCTTCCAAGGGGGATTCCCTTTTAAACACAGGCTCATGTTAACCAGGGCTTCACAGACCTTTCAAGCGGGATTCCTTGTAAACACAGGCTCATGTTAACCAGGGCTTCACAGACCTTCCAAGGGGGATTCCCTTGTAAACACAGGCTCATGTTAACCAGGGCTTCGCAGACCTTCCAAAGGAGATTCCCTTGTTAACACAGGCCCATGTTAACCAGGGCTTCACAGACCTTCCAAGGGGGATTCCCTTGTAAACACAGGCTCATGTTAACCAGGGCTTCACAGACCTTCCAAGGGGGATTCCCTTGTAAGCACAGGCCCATGTTAACCAGGGCTTCACAGACTTTTCAAGCGGGATTCCCTTGTAAACACAGGCTCATGTTAACCAGGGCTTCACAGACCTTCCAAGGGGGATTCCCTTGTAAACACAGGCTCATGTTAACCAGGACTTCACAGACCTTCCAAGGGGGATTCCTTGTTAGCACAGGCTCATATAACCAGGGCTTCACAGAACTTCCAAGGGGATTCCCTTGTAAGCACAGGCTCATACTAACCAGGGCTTCACAGACCTTCCAAGGAGGATTCCTTTGTAAGCACAGGCTCATGTAACCAGGGCTTCACAGACATTCCAAGCGGGATTCCCTTGTAAGCACAGGCTCATATTAACCAGGGCTTCACAGACCTTCCAAGGGGGATTCCCTTGTAAGCACAGGCTCATATTAACCAGGGCTTCACTTCCAAGGGGGATTCCCTTGTAAGCACAGGCTCATATTAACCAGGACTTCACAGACCTTCCAAGAGGGAATCCCTTGTAAGCACAGGCTCATGTAACCAGGGCTTCACAGACCTTCCAAGCGGGATTCCCTTGTAAGCACAGGCTCGTATTAACCAGGGCTTCACAGACCTTCCAAGGGGGATTCCCTTGTAAGCACAGGCTCATATTAACCAGGGCTTCACAGACCTTCCAAGGGGGATTCCCTTGTAAGCACAGGTTCATGTTAACCAGGGGCCGGTTCCTGAAAAGAGGACTAACTTAATCCAGGATTAGCGGCTAATCCAGGATTAAATCTGCTATTCTAGGATTAGCTATTCTAGGAATAAATATTGGTTCCTGAAAGCACAATTATTCCCGGATTAGTTATTCCAGGAATAAGACAAACATAACCGGTTTGACTGCTTTTAAAGCGATTTCATTGGCTGAAATTTAAATGCAGAAGCCAACTATTACTGGGCGTCCTGTGCATCCGTGAGGAGACTGGCCCCAAAAACAAAATGGCGGTGTGCAGAAAATTTAGTTTCACTTTAAAAACTAACTAAAAAGCTAATCAAAAGGTATTTTTTATCTTAACAATACGACAAGTGTCTAGTCTAATTATCATTCTCGGCCTTGATGTGGTTTATTTTTTCTAAAATGTGAACAGCGACGAGAAATATTTTTTTTCCCGAACACGGTAGAAAGATATCGAACTTTATCGTCGATCTTTCTATTTTGATGACGGGAAAAGGAACAAAGGAACACTAAAAATCACTCAATCATCTTGTTGAAGCATCGTTCTAAGGTCATGGAGCACCAACTGTTCAATTAAGTGAAAATAAAGCAAAAATGTGAGTAAAACGGTGTATTTAGATGCAATTTTGTGTTGTTTTTCACTGATTTATTCCTGGATTAGCGAGTTATTCCCTGCTCGCGAGGTGTACTAAATTTAATCCCGGGAATAGCGCTATTCCCGCTTTCAGGAACTCGATTTTATTCCAGGATTAAATTTATTCCTAGATTAGCAAATTTTATTCCTAGAATAGCGCTAATCCACCTTTCAGGAACCGGCCCCAGGGCTTCACAGACCTTCCAAGGGGAATTCCCTTGTAAGCACAGGCTCATGTTAACCAGGGCTTCACAGAATTCCAAGCGGGATTCCCTTGTAAGAACAGGCTCATATTACCGGGGCTTCACAGACCTTCCAGGGGGATTCCCTTGTGAGCACAGGCTCATATTAACCAGGGCTTCACAAACCTTCCAAGCGGGATTTCCTTGTAAGCACAGGCCCATATTAACCAGGGCTTCACAGACCTTCCAAAGGTCCTTGTAAACACAGGGCCATGTTAACCAGGGCTTCTCAGACCTTCCAAGGGGGATTCCCTTGTAAGCACAGGCCCATGTTAACCAGGGCTTCACAGACCTTCCAAGGGGGATTCCCTTGTAAGCACAGGCCCATGTTAACCAGGGCTTCACAGACCTTCCAAGGGGGATTCCCTTTTAAACACAGGCTCATGTTAACCAGGGCTTCACAGACCTTTCAAGCGGGATTCCTTGTAAACACAGGCTCATGTTAACCAGGGCTTCACAGACCTTCCAAGGGGGATCCCTTGTAAACACAGGCTCATGTTAACCAGGGCTTCGCAGACCTTCCAAAGGAGATTCCCTTGTTAACACAGGCCCATGTTAACCAGGGCTTCACAGACCTTCCAAGGGGGATTCCCTTGTAAACACAGGCTCATGTTAACCAGGGCTTCACAGACCTTCCAAGGGGGATTCCCTTGTAAGCACAGGCCCATGTTAACCAGGGCTTCACAGACTTTTCAAGCGGGATTCCCTTGTAAACACAGGCTCATGTTAACCAGGGCTTCACAGACCTTCCAAGGGGGATTCCCTTGTAAACACAGGCTCATGTTAACCAGGACTTCACAGACCTTCCAAGGGGGATTCCCTTGTAAGCACAGGCCCATGTTAACCAGGGCTTCACAGACCTTCCAAGGGGGATTCCCTTGTAAACACAGGCTCATGTTAACCAGGGCTTCACAGACCTTTCAAGCGGGATTCCCTTGTAAACACAGGGCCATGTTAACCAGGGCTTCACAGACCTTCCAATGGGGATCCCTTGTAAACACAGGCTCATGTTAACCAGGGCTTCACAGACCTTTCAAGCGGGATTCCCTTGTAAGCACAGGCTCATGTTAACCAGGGCTTCACAGACCTTCCAAGGGGATTCCCTTGTAAACACAGGCTCATGTTAACCAGGGCTTCACAGACCTTCCAAGCGGGATTCCCTTGTAAGCACAGGCCCATGTTAACCAGGGCTTCACAGACCTTCCAAGGGGGATTCCCTTGTAAACACAGGCTCATGTTAACCAGGACTTCACAGACCTTCCAAGGGGGATTCCCTTGTAAGCACAGGCCCATGTTAACCAGGGCTTCACAGACCTTCCAAGGGGGATTCCCTTGTAACACAGGCTCATGTTAACCAGGGCTTCACAGACCTTTCAAGCGGGATTCCCTTGTAAACACAGGGCCATGTTAACCAGGGCTTCACAGACCTTCCAATGGGGATTCCCTTGTAAGCACAGGCTCATGTTAACCAGGGCTTCACAGACCTTTCAAGCGGGATTCCCTTGTAAGCACAGGCTCATGTTAACCAGGGCTTCACAGACCTTCCAAGGGGGATTCCCTTGTAAACACAGGCTCATGTTAACCAGGGCTTCACAGACCTTCCAAGCGGGATTCCCTTGTAAGCACAGGCCCATGTTAACCAGGGCTTCACAGACCTTCCAAGCGGGATTCCCTTGTAAGCACAGGCCCATGTTAACCAGGGCTTCACAGACCTTCCAAGGGGGATCCCTTGTAAACACAGGCTCATGTTAACCAGGACTTCACAGACCTTCCAAGGGGGATTCCCTTGTAAGCACAGGCCCATGTTAACCAGGGCTTCACAGACCTTCCAAGGGGGATTCCCTTGTAAACACAGGCTCATGTTAACCAGGGCTTCACAGACCTTTCAAGCGGGATTCCCTTGTAAACACAGGGCCATGTTAACCAGGGCTTCACAGACCTTCCAATGGGGATTCCTTGTAAACACAGGCTCATGTTAACCAGGGTTTCACAGACCTTTCAAGCGGGATTCCCTTGTAAGCACAGGCTCATGTTAACCAGGGCTTCACAGACCTTCCAAGGGGGATTCCCTTGTAAACACAGGCTCATGTAACCAGGGCTTCACAGACCTTCCAAGCGGGATTCCCTTGTAAGCACAGGCCCATGTTAACCAGGGCTTCACAGACCTTCCAAGGGGGATTCCCTTGTAAACACAGGCTCATGTTAACCAGGACTTCACAGACCTTCCAAGGGGGATTCCCTTGTAAACACAGGCCCATGTTAACCAGGGCTTCACAGACCTTCCAAGCGGGATTTCCTTGTAAGCACAGGCCCATAGGGATTCACAGACCTTCCAAGCGGGATTCCCTTGTAAGCACAGGCTCATGTTAACCAGGGCTTCACAGACCTTCCAAGGGGGATTCCCTTGTAAGCACAGGCCCATAGGACTTCACAGACCTTCCAAGCGGGATTCCCTTGTAAACACAGGCTCATGTTAACCAGGGCTTCACAGACCTTCCAAGGGGATTTCCTTCTAAGCAAGTCAACACTTTTAATTTTGGCGAGATTTTCTTGATATGCTGATAGGCTCTGTTTGTTTTGTCGCACTGCTACTGTTGCTGTTGTCGTTTACTCTTCTCAGTTTGCAGAATCATAGACCTGTTGGCGTCAGGATCTGGAGTCTTGTTGTTGTCACATGGCATTCAGATGCAGGGAGGACCTTTCGCATCAAGACGCCCGACGGGACGATCTACGGGAAATGGTTCAAATATGGCTGGACAATTCCGAGAGAAAGCCGAGTGATTGTCGGTCAGGAAATGCTACCAGACGGAAGTGGTCGGGATCCGAATAGGGCATTCGTAGGCAGGATATCGAGACTGAATATCTGGTCTTACGACATAGGTTTCAACGACGCCTATATTGAATATAAAACAGGGACTCTTGTAACCAATGCAAACATGCTACCCTGGCCAAGGTTCTGGGATTATAACAATATAACCCTTATTCACGGCAAAGTCAAGAAAATCGTCTTGACCGAGGTCAAACGAGGTTAGTTTGATTCCAAATCCTTCTATTCCTGTTTCTATAGCCTTCACGGTTTCAACCAGACCAACTGTTAAAACTAAACAATGGTTTGAATCCTTACGGCTAAAACCGTAAAAAAGAATCGCGAGCCACGTTTTTGAAACATAGACTTACAGCCGAATTCGATGTATCGCGATGCTCCAATTCCAAGAATCGGTTTTTGTTTGGGCAATTCTGCGCTGCCACTCAAAAATGGGAGCGGGGCTATGCAAATCACAAGTGGGTTCCGTCGAGGCCCGTCGAGTTCATGTTAATTTGCATAGCCCCGCCCCATTTTTGAGTGACAGCGCAGAATTGCCAAAGAAAAAACCGATTCTTGGAATTGAAGCATCGCGATACATCGAATTCGGCTGTAAAGAGTCCTAAATTGTGACGTTACATTATTTGAAAATTTCGAATGTCAGATTTTGTCCACGAATAATGAAACAACAACTCCCAAGAACGTTGTTTGCAAATAAATATTACGTAAACTGAACCAAAAATACAGTGATTGTTTAAGAATATTGTGCGCAGCGGGCCATATCTTGGTCGCGCTGCAACCGATTTGCCTTTCGAAATCAAGGGACAAATAATGCTAAATCGAAAATTTCTTTTTTGTGACATCATCACTTTAGGACTCTTTTGGGGGATTTGTTGGTTTGTCACATAAACCAATGAGATTCTTGTCCTGTTTCGTCTAGTTAATCAGTAGGCTGGCTTTCGACTCGAAGTTTAACGGGTTCCTAATACACTTGC
Organism: Scolanthus callimorphus; assembly: GCA_033964015.1. NCBI lineage: Eukaryota > Metazoa > Cnidaria > Anthozoa > Actiniaria > Edwardsiidae > Scolanthus > Scolanthus callimorphus. Next base: position 9,008,318 of record CM066919.1, read on the forward strand.
TTGCTTTGAAAAAGTTCTTCATGTGAGCTCGGTCTATTTAACAATTATTCCTCGAGCCCGAATGGGCTCTGAGTCAATAGCCCATGAGGCCGAAGGCCGAATGGGCTATTGACTCAGAGGCCATGAGGGCGAGAGGGTCAAATGACACTAGCAGGTCAAATTGTTTTGCCAAAAAAATGTTTTTGTTCTGGACATTTGCCATTTTCTGGCTTTCAAATCCGATTTTACTAAAAGCTATTAGTAAAATCACACTCACACACTATCACGAATCCTGCAGTCAAAACTCACTGTCTATTGAGTCATAGATAGTGAGTTTTGAAAAGGCCGGCGTTTTGAAGAAAAACAAAACAATGGCGGCCTCTAAAAAGTTTCATTATTCGAAGGTAGTGTGCGAAAGTGATTTTACTAAAACAATTAGATTACTCGCTCTCGATTTCTATGAACTTGTTCGTCAACTATCAGCTCATAGAATTCTCGAGCTCGTAATCTAATTGTTAAATACGATAGCACTTAAAATTACTTCAAAAGTAGATTTATGAAAGCAATCTTCTTGATTCGCTTGTTGTTGTTGCGATCTAAAGGTTAGGCCCGTTCACACGGCGCCATCTTAGCTGCGATTTGAGGTGCGATTTTTGCGGCGATCATGGACGTTAATATATATCGCGGTGTGAACGGGCGGCGATTTTGCTCTGGGATATTTGTTCGTTTGTTGGCGATCTAAAGAAATAATACCCGCATAGCAGTGGAATTTGAGTGGAATGTTCGAAACCAGCCTCGTTCCCAGGGTCTTCTGGGTAATTTTCAAGATGGCGGGTCACTCGGAAGAAGACCCTGGCAAGGCTGGGGCCTTTCCACAGGGAGACCGCCCAAGAAAAACAGTTAAAATTAATCCGATATGGCGGGCGGACAGCCGGAAATATTTTCGCCCTCTCTTCCCTGCTGTCCGCCCGACATATCGTTTTCTTTTCTTAGGCGGTCTCCCTGTGGAAAGGCCCCAGCCTTTGCCAGGGTCTTCTTCGGAGTGACCCCGCCATCTTGAAATTACCCAGATGACCCTGGGAACGGGGTTGGTTCAAAACGCCTGCGACGTCGCGGCGACATCGCAAGTGAAATCGCCATAAGATCGCCGGCCGTTACACCGCGCGATATGACATTACATCGCCATAAGATCGTTACAGAAATCGCGACTCAAATCGCACCTGAAATCGCGTTGGGCGGGTGATAGTGATTGGAAAAGCGGCAACAAGGAAGTCTCGATTCTTGGCATGTTTTTTCTTTATGTCAGGTGATTGGGAGGAAATCGCAAAGGCGTCAGTCCAGTTGCGAAACGACTCAGTTGACGTTAGCATCAATTCAACCGGGAAGTTAAACCGGAAATCAGCGCAAGCATGACGCGGAGCTGCGATCTTGAGACCAAACCAGCGGCCCTGTTTGTCTTGGTAACGGGGGAGTGGAGAAAGATCAAGTACAAGATCTGTTTCGAGGGGCAATTTGAGTGCTTTGGGGTGTTTGGGGAGGTAAGTTAGTTTACAGAGCATAAATACGTGGGCGGAACCTGGCTTCTGTTTATGCACCTAATTGAAGGTTAATTCGTAAGATTGGTTTGGGCTTTTGTCGTTGAAGCACGGAAAGCAACATGATACTCTCTTGTGTGACCACTAAACAATGGGTTTGAAGGACCAATAGGCTTACAGCATTCTCGAACCCAGTCGAGCTCGTCTGCTTGCAGGGGAAGCTCTGGGAACATCCACTTGAGGGCCTTCGCTGATTGGCTGATTTTGAACGTTGCGCAGAACATATCAAAAATACCCTGATCAAAACCGTCGTTTTTGAAAAACTCACGGCCAAAACCTTATTTGGAAGTATTTACCTTATTTGGAAGTGACGGTAGATCCCCTTCTATAAGAATTTCGGCGACATTTGCCAGGAAAACACTGAATTTTGAGCGAGAACTGCCAGACATTTTAGCGACTCCACTTTTCAAAGCACCCTCCATGTTGGATCTAGCTTAGCAGCCAGGCCTGATCTATTTTGAGCATCCACAGGGAACCCGCGCGGCTCGCCCCAGTCCCCTTATAGGCATTTTGCAAAAACGACGGCTTATTTTTGATATGAGTTGTTTCTCTTAACGGCTCATATCTCGCGCATGCGTCCATTGCTGGCCAACCTCATTCCCAATGTATTCTGGGTAATTTTCAAGATGGCGGGTCCATATCAAGATAGTTCCCTTGAAAATGTGTCGACTTTCTTCAATTCCTTATAAGGAAATATCTCCATACCATATTTGGAATCCCAGTAAGTTTTTCACTATTTTTATTGACCCAGAAAGCTAAAAACTCAGCCAGAACTCGAATACACTCGAAGAAAGATGCTTTGTGCATTTTCTGCCGTTTTTATCGCGGTCAAGAACGTGGTTACAAGGTAGACAAGACACCACAGGAAGCCCGTTCGATTGCTAGAAAGTCGACACTGTTATCTTGATATGACTCGGAAGTATAGACCCTGACAAAGGCTGGTGCCTTTCCACAGGGAGACCGCCTAAGAAAAAAAAACAGATATGGCGGGCCGACAGCTTTGAAGAGAGTTTGTTTTAATGATTTACGTCATTTTCCCGGCTGTCGGCTGTCGAGTTGATGAGCCGGGGAGCTCTGGCTACGAGAATGGCTCTGCAGCTGAATAGCATATTGGGAAAGTGATATGGCAACGTCATGGCTCCACATTTGGCTCCGTAAAAAAATGGGGGAGGAGGGGGGGGGGGGGGCTCCTATACTACTTTCGCATATACGGGTAAGATCGCAGCAACTTGGAAGATCCGTTTAGCAAAGAAATAATTTATCCTTCCTCATTCTACTGTTTCATGATTTTCTTTTTACAAAATGATGACTTCTGAATATCAATAGCGGACTGTAAATGAAACATATTTCAAGCTGATATCTCAAATTCTAAGTGAATGGTGCAACGTTCAATTTAGAGGAAACATGTGAGCTAACGAGCGTTTTGCCCCGATGATTTCACACAATTTTGAAAGCTTCAACTATCCTGAAGAAAATGTTATGGAAACAGGCAAGAGTGGATTACCAAGAGTTTCCATATTTACTATGTACGCCCGAATCACAGTCAGAAAAGTGTCTATTTTTAGAACTAGGATGCCCGAGAAAATTCGTCATCCACAGGGTTCCCACTTTCTCGCCACGCGAACAGTTGTGAGATCCAGCCTAAAATTAAATTGCAGATCAATGGAAAAACCGTTAAAATCGCAAAGATAAGGTAGGATACTCTCTATTTTGTTGTGTATTGGGTATACGAGCATTCGAGCCTGAGCATTCGAATACTTTCGCGCGCGAAACTCAAATCTAAAAATAGACACTTTTCTGACTGTGATGTGGACAAATACAGTAGGAAAGATTCTAACTCTTGTTAATCCACTCTTGAAACAGGTCAATACTTTTCCAAGAATAAAAACTGAACTTATTTTGAGCTTTTCGTTGCATTTTCAGAGATGGATACAGCGTTTTAAAATTTAAACAATGTAAACAATGACGTCACAAGGATGGCCTATACGCGAGCTTTGAGACATTTGTAAGTTTGCAGGTTCCTTGGCAATTGCACTCTTAGAGCGGATTTCACATGACGGTGAAGACTTGTTATGTAATGGCGATTGCTTTGCGTTATCATTGGCTACTCGTTTTTCTCAGCGAATCAAGTTCTGTAGTAAATACAATTGTGTAATTACTCAGTAATTGGTTGGGCTGGCAATTGGCTGAGAAAAAAGCCATTTAGGAGCAAGTCGTGATTTCTCTCGATTCTGTTTGGCTAGATGAATGATTAATTGCAATTGTTTTCACGACAGTCATGTGAAACCGCTCTAATTGCCTGGTGTAATGATGTTTCTGGTATACAGATTGGAAGGCTCGTCGTTATCAAGTGCTGGAGGCCTGGTACCTTGGGACGAAGCACATGACGTAGTGATTGATGAAAATACATGGGCGGCGACTCGGGTAAGTATGGAGAGTTGTTATACGACTGTGACGTCATTTTACCATAAAAGGTCAACATTGAGACCAGATATGCAGCCATATTACACGCCAAAAGACGTACGCGGTTAAAAGTCGTATTACTGTACCAAACCATTCTCGTATCCAGAGCTCCCCGGCTCGTCACCTCGCGGGGGAGGCTCTGGTGACAGCCACCGACGCATGCGTAAAAAAAAAAATGGTGGTATGCCTAACAATTACTTTTAGAGCGTCGTTCAAGTCGAGTGCATAGGTTGAAAAGACGACTAGGAAACGAATGCTAGTGTTATTTTGACAGATACGTTTTTATAAAGCGAGATAAAGCTACTTTTATGTACGCGTGCGCGCCATTTCAGCCAATGAGCGAAGGTCCTGAAGTGGATGTCACCAGAGCCTCCCCTGCGAGGCGACGAGCCGGGGAGCTGTTGGTTCGAGAATAGTACCAAACGGTACCAAACTGGTACAAACCAGTTTTGCGCGCGCACTTGAATGGCTTCCCAATGGCGTGCTAGTCAAATCACGTACGTTTTCTAGTGAATCTTGAAAAAGTTTTGTTCGTCGTATAATAAATATATATATGTTATTTACCGGCTGGGAGGTCCGGATCGTGAAATACCGTGACCGAGGTCTTGAAAATACTGACCGAGACCGGAGGTCGAGGTCAGTATTTTCAAGGCCGAGGTCACGGTATTTCACGATCTGGACCGACCCAAAGCCGGTAATAATATATTTATTTTTTTGCTTTCACTGAAACAGCATAAAACTTCACAGAAATTAGCGCGCGCGCGGATCATCCGGACCCGGGGTCCGGATCGTAGGATCCCGGCCCGCTCGCGAGCCAATCAGAGCGCGCGATTTGATGGATACCGGCCGCTGAAAAAATAACTCATTAGATGTTTTTTCATGTAATACTGGCGGACATTTTACTCGTTCGCATTTTTCTTCACCCCTGCGGGGCTTAGCTACGTCCGCAACTCGTAAAATAACAGCCCGTTTTACATGAAAAAACATCTAATAAGATATGTATACAAGAACAGTAACTGTAAAGGAGACAGTATAACCCCTCGGTCACCTTGGCTTCTCCCCGGCTCATGAAACCTGGTCATCAGATTGGTTAAGGTAAGCTAACCAGTGTTTCATTTTTCTCTGACCCGCGCGAATTCACAGGCAAGTTGTCCGGTGTGGTACGAACCACTTCTGGTATGCTAACCCTGGAAGCACTCGCTGTCGCAAGCTGACGCAGAGACGCGAAGCAGACGCCAAAGAGGCTGGTATTGCTGTGTTTGCCAAATGTGGCAGCGGATCAATCAGAATCTACCCTAAATATACCATAGCCTAATTAAGACATATTGTTTTTAGTGATTCGAGCAACGTGTTACCAAAAATCAGGTTGCTAGAAAGTACAAAACCTATTGGCTTTAGATTAGCATCTTTTGTAAGGTTTGCACGCAAGAAGCAATTCGCGTTAGAGTTTCATCAAGAAATCTTGAAGGGAACCTATGAAAATACATTTCAAATACTCATTAATTATTCAAGTCCCACTTGCAGTATCTTCCTGGGATTTCAAGGTACTGCACGTGGTACAAAATGAGAGCTCTGGTTGGCTGATTAGGTCATGAATAATTAATGAGTATTTGAAGTAATATTTAAAAGCCGACTATGAGGACTTGACGGGATTTCAAAGCCCACGCAATTAGTTCCAGTCCTCGATTTCGGCTCGGACTGGAACTAATTGCGCGGACTTTGAAATCCCGTCAAGTCCTCATAGTCGGCTTTTAAATATTACTTTAAAGTTCATATACAATGGTATAGGGATTTGGAAGGAATTGCGCTTGACATCGAGTTTTCCTATTATTGTATTGTAAGTGAATTAATTTAAACCAGGTTTAGTTTGAACAAAACCATCGAGTCACCATGGTAATTAATCCTGGATTAGTGCTAAGCCACTTTCGAGCAACTGGACCCAGGTGGTAAACATTGAAATCAAAGCGAACCAAAATAAAGTCAAGGGGTTCTAAACTTTTGAGTAACTGGATATTTGGCTACTTTTTGTCAAAATTGCTATAAATCCTGGTAAAATCTGTCTTAAATTCACTGCTCGTTGACACTCTGACCAATCAGGAAAAATCGATACGGGATCGTCCAATTTAGTTGCATGCTGCGCTAGCAGCACAGACGTCCTTGGCTAAAGCATAGTCTAAGGTCGGTCTTGATTCAGCCGCAAACCGCTTGGCTTTAGATGGTGAAAACTTATTTTTATTATACGACTGTGACGTCATTTACCATATAAGGTCAAAATTGAGTGAGATATGGAGCCGTATTACACTGTAAAAAACCGGTTACGAACCGGTTTTGCGGGCGCACTTGAATGGCTTTCCGATCGTGTGCTTAGTTAAATCACGTACGTTTTCTAGTGAATCTTGACAAAAAGAACATAATAAATAACTCATTAGATGTTTTTTCATGTAATACTGGCTGACATTTCACTCGTTGCTCGCATTTTTCCTCACCCCTGCGGGGCTCGGAAAGATACGTCCGCAACTCGTAAAATATCCGCCCGTATTACTGAAAAAAGATCTCAGTAAGATATATGTATTTGCGTGTACTTTGCATTCTCATGGTGCCTCTTTTTTAACAACCAATCATATTTTGCAGCACACGCAGCTGTACATTAAGTGATCACGAGCTCATGCCGCCTCTGAAGGTGATTTTATATACAATTTTGCATGCAGTTCAATTAGTTCAATTCAGGTATACGATAGGAATTAGTAATCTCAACCGATCTACAGCTTTGCTTGCTGTCGAAGCCATCTTGAACTCACAAGATAAACGCGACACTGGCAAAACGCACCGACCAATCACAACCACTACCCATATCTATGCAGTGTCACGCCACCCAGTACGTGACATCTGGCTATATTGCTCAGACGTCTCACTCAAATCGTTTGATTTTGAGTGGGCGTCTATTAACTGCTATAGCAATGGCAGTAACATAAATAAACAGTTTATTCACGGTACGGTATATTAAGTACTGAAGACACAATCGGTCAACTCTCTTATTGCCACATGATTAATTTCATGTGAAGAATCATTTTGGATGTTAACATTGTCAAATTTGAAGAATCATTTGGGAGGTTAACATTGTCAATTTGTACACAAATTGCATGCACTCGGTCGCGTATGAGAAATTGTGCAATTGTATCATCCAAAATGTTTCATTGACAAGATATGAATAGTGGCAACAAGAGATACGCACCGTTAAGCTACGGCTAAACTATAGGACACAACATTAGTGCCCTGCATGTTTCCCCGAGTGGCTAAACTAGGACACATGTAGCGCGCAACATTTGTGTCCTGCAGGTTTCCCCGGGTGGCTAAACTAGGACACATGTAGCGCGCAACATGTGTGTCCTGCATGTTTCCCGAGTGGCTAAACTAGGACACATGTAGCGCGCAACATTTGTGCCCTGCATGTTTCCCCGGGTGGCTAAACTAGGACACATGTAGCGCGCAACATTTGTGTCCTGCATGTTTCCCCGAGTGGCTAAACTAGGACACATGTAGCGCGCAACATTTGTGCCCTGCATGTTTCCCCGGGTGGCTAAACTAGGACACATGTAGCGCGCAACATTTGTGTCCTGCATGTTTCCCCGAGTGGCTAAACTAGGACACATGTAGCGCGCAACATTTGTGTCCTGTATGTTTCCTCGAGTGGCTAAACTAGGACACATGTAGCGCGCAACTGCATGTTTCCCCGGGTGGCTAAACTAGGAAACATCGCACGCGTGTGTCTCGGACACATGAAATGTTTCTTGTCTTGCGAATAATATAAACATTTCTTTGTGTCCCGGCTACAAAATTTGTCGCGCGCAACAATGTTTCTCGCGTGGCTAACTGGGAAACATAGAGGAAACGCGTCCGGCTACAGTGTTGCGCGCTACATGTGTCCTAGTTTAGCCAGGGCTTTAGCCTATTCAATCTCTTTGCTGACTGTGAGAAGTGCCGAGACAAAGTTGTGCCGCGCGCGACCGCGACCGTGCCGCGACTAAGCGATTTCATTGGCGATTTCATTCCGTACCTTCCGTCATACGAAATCTGCTACGTCGGTTCTTGCTTCACACTGTCGCAAACCTTTCATTCATCAAAGACATACGGTTGTGAGTTGACCATTGTGTTTGTGCCTTCCAACACAGCTCGCTATGAAACATTAAAAATAGTATTTACTTGAGTTATTACGATGTATTATATTCTCACTTCTTCTTCCTTTTCTTTTCTTTCTATCAGATTTGTCGTGAACTCTATTTCTGTTTTTGTTTTTCACATTCGCCGTTTCATAGTATCTTGATCCGGTTTTCTGCTTGCTGGTTGTCATTCGTTTCTTCTGAAACCAAACCGAGAAGAAAAATAAAATAAAGAAGTCGCAAAAAAATCAGAACTGCCTAATAAAGAAGACCTCTGTTATTGGCTCATTGCATTTTAAACCGGATCGGGGGTCATATAGATTTTCTAGGGGTATTTTGCCAGAAAGAATGGAAATTCCAGGGGAGGGGGTCCTTTTTAAAGAGGCTGGAAATTCAAGGGGATGGATGATTCATGAGTGGAAATTCCAGGGAGGGGTCCATTTTCAAGAGAGGTCCTCAACCCTGCCGGTGCGGTTTAAAAATCCAATCAGCCATTCCAGGGTGGGTGTTCCTGGAGCTGCCTGGAATACCAGGGTTGGTACACTAGTGCTGGAGCAAAATTCAAGGACAGAAAATTTAAATTTCCTGGATGGGTAAACATAATTTCCGAGGTGGTCATGAGAAAAGTCGCTGGATTCGAGGGTGGGTAGGTACATCTATGTATTTTCAGGGTGGTAGCAGCAACTGGATCCTCAATAGGAGGTGCGGATTTTTTTGCGACTATTCGTTGAGACGCCGAATATCTAAAGGATCTTCTTTAGTGATTGCATGGAATCTCTCGCAAACAACTCACCTTTTGTTTGGGCGATTCCTCGTCTTCGTCTCCTTTTCTTTTTGCTTTCTTATTTGACTTATTGGAATGTGACCCTGTGAATTACAAATCGAGCTGGTTGGCCAACTGCTACTAGACAATAATAAATTTAATAATAACAAGAGCCTTTGCGGCTTTATGCCATGACTTGCGATGCTTTCTACAAAAAGTGCCTAGATCGTCCACTGTTAAATCAGTGTATCAACGCACGACTAAAACCTTGTGAAGCATTTTGTTGATATCTCGAGCCAAGTACAAACTCGAAATTGGGACATAATCTTGTCAAATAAGATATGCTACTTTCAATGAATAACGATGACTTCGTGTCACCGACAGCTTGCGCGTTTCTGCGTTCGAGGGTAATTTAAAGCTCTTGCCGTTCCCCGCCAGAGCAACTAGAAGCACAACAGGAGAAAAATATCTCCGTAGCAGTGCTAGATAACAATAATCTTACCTTTACTTCTCGATATTCTACTAGTTTTATTGCCTTCTTCGCTCTGTTCCGTTTGCTCCTGGTCTTCACTTAGTGCTTCCACGCATGCGACATAAGGGCTCACGCTGACCGAGTACCGATGGCTAGATGGGGTGGTCCAGGCCTTCTCGTTCACTCGCACAGGCGTGCTCATCTTTGGATCTACAACATCATAACAAATTATTTCAAGACAAATGATTATGGGAGAAAACGGAAGTTGTAGTCGAAGGAAAACGGTCAACGGTAACGGGCCTATCTATATTATTATTTTTCGATGTGTCTGTGCGAGGAATGTTTCTGAGGACAGTTTGATGGCGAGGGGCCAAGATGGCGAGAATCCTTAGAGAGCCACCACCCCGAATTGCAAGCCACCATCCCATCCTTCCCCCTCACCTTCGTTATAAGCTAGTACCCTAAGCCGGCTAGGGTTAGTTTTTCATGTTATGAAAACATTTCCGGGAGATCACGTGCAGCCAATTGAGGACCCTGGTGAAATACATTGAAATCATCCAGATGTCGGATCACACAAAAGATTTGTCAATAGATCTTTTCAAGTTATGTAAACATTTCCAGGAAATTACGAGAAACCAATTGAGGACCATCGTTGCCGAGGATCTGATCCAGATATCGGATCACACAAAATATTTTGTGAATAGATATCTCAAAGTCTTTACGATCTTTCAACGTTTTTCATCTGGCGTAATGCGAGAAGTCCTCGTTCCTACCTTTAAGTTTTGAGACATTTTCCTCCTGGGATCACAAATGTTGTCGTCGTCTTCTTCAAGGTCGTCTTCATCATCATCTTCATTAATTTCCTCATCAAAATCAGGATGCGCTTCCTCGTCTTCTTCCTCGTCCTCCTCAAATTCGTCTTCATTTTCCATGGCCTCTCTCAGCTCCTCCCATTCTGACACATCGAATAGACCTTCCGTCGTTTCTTCGCTGCCCTCTGCTGCGCCATTAGCAATGTCACTATATTGTAAAAGATCAACAGTGATCAACAGCCCGAGGAACAGTGTACCAGAGTAAACGAAGAAGGCATTTGTTTAGGCGACGCTAGGGTAGCGAGGAATCACGATACTGAATCAGGACATTCACTTCACATCTAGCAGGGTCCGTACGCTCAGAAATTGGACAAAATCCAGGTGTTTTAAGGAGCTGTTTCGGAATTTTTCCAGGAGTTTTCCAGGATAATTTTCAGCCTTGTCAGTCCATTTTCGACAACGTTTCAATCTTGTATGAAACGATGATAAAATTCGTTTCATTTTTTCCAGGAGCTTTCTAGGACTTTGTCCGAAATTCCAGGAGTTTCAAGGATTTTCCAGGAGCACAATAAAAATCCAGGACTTTCCTGGTTTTCTAGGAGCCGTACGAACCCATAGAAGCTACTCTTCTCTCTATGCTTACTTTTACGTTTCTGTTTTCTCCCTTTTTTGTCGTTTTTCAACTACGCAAAAGTTGTCTCTGCAAACAGTAGGGTACGTTGTTTTGGTCTGAATTTGACTTCGTATTGTAGTATAGCCGGCGACTCTATTCATACGTCGATATGTTCAAAAGGATGTGGTAAAACTGACTTTAGCGATACAAATTAATGACAAAAGTATGCAAGGGCAATAGCAAAGAGTCTGGTAAAACAGGTTCGCTACTAATGTAACACTGACCTTCCAGGTATTGGTATCAGAACAGGTATCTCCTCATCCGAGTCAACAGTTTCATCATTCGCTTCATTGTCGCATGTCCTCTCCTTACTCGCCTCTTCGACCTCTTCTTTACTTATCACCGTCACCTCCTCCCCCTCCTTCTCCTCCCCCTCTTTCTCCCCCTCCTCTCCCTCCTTCTCCTCCCCCCTCTTTCTCCCCCTCCTCCTCCTCCTCCTCCTCGTCTTCCTCCTCCTCATCTTCATCGTCACTCTCGGCGTCAGAACCAACTTCATCAATTATATCTTCGCTCGACGCCATTTTTTCTAGCGGCCTCAAGTCATCACCCGCGAATTCCGGAGCCACGTGAATAGCACTGAAGTCCTGTCTGACGTGAAGTTTCGCGTTTTCATTAGAATCGTGATCCTTCGATGACTGGCTATCGTCATTTTCTTTAGAGTTATCGGTGACTTTAGGATTCACGTTACACTGTTCATCAGATGCCTTCTCCGCGCTTGTAGCTGGAATGTGTTCGTCAGAGTGTTTATCTGTATTAGTCTGCTTTGAATTGTCTACTTGATTTGGCATTTTATCTGTGTTCGACTCTGCACTGTTCATTTTCTCGTCATTTGTATTTTCCATTGCAGATGAAGACACTTTTTCGGTGTTTAATATAGGTTCAATTTCTGCGCTTTCCACATTGCTGGTTTCCTACAGGAACAATGGTGATTAGTACAATACAAAAGCAGCACTATACACGGCTTGAGATAAAGAACATCAACTTAAAGCAATCGTCGTTATTATCCATGAGATTTCAGTGCTATATTGTTTAGCGAAACGCGGCGACAAACTTAGTAGTAGCAGATCAACGAACAGATCAACGAAGTAGTAGCAGATCAACGAACAATCTTAGTCATGGACTCTTGCTAAGAGTGGAATCCCTGTGCTCTTCAAATGTAAATGGGATACCTGAGTCGGCGTTTCGTCTTGCACGTAACTCTTGTCAGCTGCCTTGACAAAGCTGCTCATCAGAGGAGGGACGCGTTTAGACTGTTCAACGGCCTTGTCGTCTTCATTCTGCAACATAATTTAGCAAACGTATGGCTCTAGAGATGAAATAGCCCAGGGCCGTCACCATAACCGCACCGCACTGCTAGTTTAAACACTGCGTTCGGGAGAAGTGGGCTCATGTCACAGATCGCAAAAAAGTTTGATAAGCGAAAGTGGAACCATTTCGTGTGGAACCTTATCATTCCAGGAAGGATTTTTGCTGTACACGCAGCAAAAAAGGTGCACTCGCGAAACCCAAAAAATCAAGGTTTAAGCTACAGGGCTCGTGCGCCCAGAACCTTTTAGAAATACAGGGTTTTTCAGGGCAATCTCGTTCCCAAAGCCCGCGTATCGTTTACGCCAGCCGCTGACTCAAAGATGCACGGGATGTGGATACAAGATTGTTTTCAAGAAGGTTGACCAGGGGTCCATACCATTTTTCAAGAAAGCCGGTTTTACCGGTTTTTTGTTCGGTGCTAAATGGTACAAAACATTCCGGTTGGGATGAAGTACCGAGTGGAATGGCGCTTACGATTTGCCCATTTTTCGGTTTTCATCGGTTACGTTATTGGAGTGATGGTACAAACCATTCCGATTGGTTCGTTCCAACCGAAATGGCGGGACAACCTAACCCGTTCGTACCAACCGAAATCCCCGAAAATTGCCAGTACCAACCGGAATTTCCGGGAATTTTGACATAATGGTAAGCACCCCAGATATCTTCAAGAAGTTTTCCCTAAGTTCTCAGAACGTTTCTACATTGAAGAATCAACTTAAAGAACCTGATTTGTACTAGTTTTGTCTTGGCAAAATTTCTTTTAGCATGTTCCAAGAGTTCTCCAGGTTGAGTCTCCTAAAGAGTTCCAGGAATTTCCCGGTTTTCCAGGAGCCGTACGGACCCTATTAACCAGGCAATCAAAGTAAGCGCGCATTTACGATGTTTACTCGCAGGGCGTAGAGAGGGGGGGGGGGGGCATTTTCGTCCCATGTTTACACTATCCGCCCCCCCCCCCCCCCCCCCCCCCCCCCTTCAGAAATTCCTGGCTACGCCGCTGACTCGGGCTTTTCAAGATCATTCTCCTTGTAAGCAGGATACAATTTGAATACTTATTACTCGTGATAACGCACCTGTTTGGGCGGCGCCACGAAGTACGGTAGTTTTCCTCTCTGGAAATCATTTAATATCATCTTAGCGACGGTGTTCAGGTCTGGTTCGCCACCCTAAAAACACAACACTCATTTTAAAAGTGTTCGCTACAAATTTTAAACGGTTGCTGGTTTTTATTCAGACTTTCTCAAAGCCCTTTGAAAAATTCTTCTTACCAGGCTTCGGATGGTCAGTGTATCTTTATGGTGGCTCAAGAACAAAATAAATTAAGGGAATTTCAGTGGGATTCGAACCCACAACCCTTGGCTTTCATGCGACATTGTATAAACTAAACGAATTTGGACGGCAACACCACAAAATATCGACCAGTTGGAGAAAATACTTCCAGAATTGGGCGTAGTCCTGCAGCGACGGAAAAACTGGAGGCTGTAGGCTCCCATGATCTTTCAGGAGCTAGACTTCGTCCAAAAGGTGACAGGATCTGGTGTCATTACATTTCCAGTCATCATGTTTCTACCTTCAAGAGCTTCCCTGTCCTTCTGGCGAGCTGCTCCAAGAAGTCAATCGTGTCCGTCCAGGTACTGACGCGGTAGGTTTTGGCCAGGTATTCGGGCTTCACTCTCTCTAGTACCACAGGGATATGTTCGGCTGCCTCCTTCACATTCTCAACTCGAACCTGATGAAAATGAAGTAATAAGCTTCACAATAAATTTCTTGGGGATAACTTTAAGATATCATTAATCCATATTAACGTGATATGGATCTATACCCCTTTAAATCTTGGTGGTCAAGAGTTTTAGGTAGCTCAGCCTGGGAGGGGTACAAGATACTAACCACGCCCTTCAGTATGATGTCTGTTTCCGTGTCTCCAGTCGGGTAGACCACCCCGGGACAATCAACCAGATAGATGCGCCGCATTAGAGTAATATACTGCCAGACCTAGAAAATACAAATATATAAGGAAAGCGGCCAGAACAGCTATACTCGAGTGGGACCCGGTGGGGTGGTGTATGCCGTAGCCAACCTTGTTTTAGGAAAAAATGGCCATTTTTAACTGCGAATATCTCGTAAAATAATAAATGAATGTAAAAGATTGCCTCGGCACCGTCTTCATTATAGTGAGAGCAACACATCCATGCAATAACATTGAACATCCCTTACTTGAGCATGGGGAAATGGGCATTGAAAAACCGATTGCTTCTACTTTTTACCATCATTTATCCCTCTAACCTCTCGTTGTCTCCTTTCCTGCTCTCTCCGTCTTACCTCTCCTGTTCTCTTCTTTCAGCCCTTACACCTTCCCTCTTGCCTATTCTTTTCAATCGCTCCCTGGCTCCTTGCCTCCCGCTGCCCCTCCGTCTACTGTACTCCCAGATCCCCTCCCACCTTTAACGAGGCTGAACTTGCATACAACATACCTTGGTTTCGCCGGCGATTGGTGCTACTTTACATACTTTCTTGGCCTTTAAAGTGTTGATTATGGAACTCTTTCCTACATTAGGGTAGCCTATGAGACCAACACTGCCAAAACAGAAACGAATTGTTAAAATTAACATTGGTCGGTATACATAAATCTAATACTATCCATCCCAGTGGAACTCGGATTCAAAGATAGTAGATTTAACGATGTTCTGGATCGGCACCGGTAAAGGTTGTAGTAATAGTACAAAGGGTTGGAATTTCCAGGTTGGACAGAACACTTACAACAAAGGGCAGTGACCATGGTGCCCGATGTCTTCACTACAACAGGGAGACGAGAGAGAAGGAGGCGGAACTGCATATAATTAAGGTAAATCGAGCGTTTTGATTGGCTGTGTTGGTTTGATCTATCCTGGCGCACCCTACGAGCAGTGGCTTCCTTCTCTCTCCCTCGCTCGCCGTAGGTCGCAGGGTAATCGTGGTGTTGTTGCCCTATTTGCTTCACATAAAAGATTGATCTGAAGCACCAACAGATCTCTCACTATCTCTGACCTAGGTCATGGCAAACGTTTGCGGGCGCTTGTTTTCATTAAAAAGTCAAATTTAGAGTTGGGAAAAAGTTATTTAAGTTATTTAGCGGCTTAATGTCGGTCCGTACAGGGAAAAACTGTGACGTCAGCCCTCAGCCACTTTTTCCCTATAGGGACCGATCTAAAGCCGGTAAATAACTTTTTTAACAGTGTGAAAGATCCAGAAAGATCACTTTCCTGGGGACCAGAGGGGACCAGTTTTCTGTAGTGAAGCGACGCTCGAGCCTTATGGTCTCCCGAGTAAACATGAAAATCGTTAATTTATGCAATTACGTCTCCATTTCTCTCCCCTCCATGCTGCAACTGACCAACGTGCTTTGATGATTTGAATTCATCGTATCTTGGTCAGTTAAAGATTTCAATAAAATTCTGTAGTTTTACTTTCTACTTGAAACAGAAACGTATTGAGCCACGCCAGAAACATATAACTTAGTTGAAACATTAACGGTGAACCAAGCTGTGGATTATTCGTATCGAGTTTATGACCATATTTGGTCAATAATGAACTCTCCACTGCTAACCCAAGCAGGTTTTATCTTCATAATATCTCATTTTTCGCTTAAATAAAGTAGAGCAACAGTCAGTGATAATATACTAACATTTAACAACTTGAAGCCTTTCAACAATATTATTTTAAAAATCTGTTCAACTGTTTATTCTGCGAATATTCCGCAGCTTGACACTAAAGCAATGTATGTGTGTTACACGTTTCAACTCACTTAATATGTTTCTGGCCACGCATATTCTGACAGTACACATCACTACCTACTGCATCCGTCAAAAGCGCTCGGCTACACGGACACAAACAAATATTGCAGGTGTCTTGGCTGGAAAACTACACAATGAGGGATTTTTTTCTGCTGTTCCGACCATGAAGTGATTCGTTATTGCGCCTTTGAATCACGTCTTTCGAATGAGACTTATTTATTTTTATTAATGAAAACAGTACAATAAATTTACACAAAGTTACGAAAAACATCGTTTTCTTGATGTTGCTGCTATTTTTCTCTTAAACATGTTTTTTTATTTTCTTTTTTCTTCCTTCCCCATTATCGTATTTTCACAATCTATGGTACACTTGTAGCAGAAAAAGCAACATAGACAAACACAGACAACATAGTATAATGCTAGCTTTACGTATTTGCTAGCTAGCCACTCAGCGTGTGGAACTTGTTGAGACATGTTCGTTACGGATGCTATTTGCTCTTTCTCTCTCAAGACGTGCATTTCATTTGGGCTAATAAGAGGGAGCTCCGCTTTTAGCCAGTGGCTAAATCTATATATTAAGAAAGCTGCCGAAATAAAGCGTCCAGGAGTGAAGCTCCGTCATCGGAGGCAGTAATGGTGTAATTATTCTAAAAGGAGAGAGCGTCCACCGAGCTTTCAGCATAAATGCAGTCATTCACGTCACTCCTAGGTAACAGATGCCATTTTTAACTATCGAGTCATTAATCAGAACTTTTATAAGAAAGGACAAGTAGGTTGGGATCTTCAAAACTAGCACTCGTAATGTAAATATTTATCATTTAGTCTAGGAGCTTCTAATTTAGTCAATTCACCGTTCGCTGACCTCACACAGCCACTTACTGGCACTAGACAACTTATCCTGAAATTGAGATGCATGGTCAAACCTTACTCATACGTGTCCCGACCGTTGGGAATGTCCATTTGTCGTGTCACGATGACAGCTACTGCCATTGGCTGATTGCATTTTTAAAACCGCACCGGGGGGATTGAGGACCTCCTGTAAAAAGACCCTCTCCCCTGGAATTTCCACTTGTGAAACAGACCCCCTCCCCTGGAATTTCCAACCTCATAAAGGACCCCCTCCCATGGAATTTCCATTTTTTCTGGCAAAATACTGGAAAGCCACCTTTTTTACCCCTCCCCCTTCGAATTTCCAGTCTCCAGACACACCCCCTCCCGTGGAATTTCCAGAGTCCCCCCTGGTGCGGTTAACAATGCAATTAGCCATTCAGAGGCAGGATACGAGTGCGCATGCGTACGGCCTCCCACATGGAAGCCCTGATCTCCTTGCTCCTCCACACATATATCAAACTATTAAGGGTGCTATTAAGGATCGCTGCAGTCTCGCTAAGCGGATAAATACCGTGGTAAAGTAACATCTCATCAACCCCATGGGTAATTTTCAGCAATATTGTTATTCCCATCGGCGTGTAGCTGAACAGCTGGGCTGCTGTTACCATGGATACAGTGCGCGCAGCTTTAGTTTCTCGATCCTTGGCCTGCGCCGCAGAAGTGTTAGCGGCGTCCATGTTTTTCGTTAGCCTGAAGATCTTAATGTACACTAAAGCAGTTAAAATGAAACTCAATGCAATGAGCACGAGCACGAACGCCAGCTCAAACTGGCTGTGGACGCCTAGACGGAGCCGTAGCACGAGTATAGTTAGCGCCTCATTTCAAAGTTCTTCATGGTAGTGTTCGTGTATCATCTACCCGGTAAAAAAATTCCAGAGGAAGCTGAGAAAATACATTTTAGTTTTTACATATATTATCTATATAGATTCTATACAATTTTTCCATTTTTGACCGCTTATTTCTGTGGCGGCGCGAACCCAGTCCTCTGTCTTTTGTGATATTTCGAAATGTGGACCATAAATCTACAAATTAGGATAGAAATCATTGAGTAACACTATTTCTGGCCAAACGTTGCTCGAAGTTGTAAAATAACATGTCTTAATATCTTAATTAAACAACTTGTGAAGATATATCGGTGAGAATATTCATTGTCATGGATTATTGCCGGAAGGCGCCGGATGAACCCGAGTACGCATGCGCACGGCCTCCCACATGGAAGCCCTCAGCTCCTCGCTCCTCCACACGTAGATAACGCTGTTAAGGGTGCTGTTAACGAACATTGCTGTCTCGCTAAGCGGAACAAAACCGTGGTAGATGATCACCTTATCGACCATATTGGTCATGCTCAACAGTATCGTCAACCCCGACGGCAAGTAGCATACCAATTGGGCGGCTGTTACTATGACAACGGTACGAGCGGCCTTGGTTTCGCGAGCCTTAGCGCGCACCTCCGCAGTGTTAAGGGTGCTCTGTGCGGCTTTGGCGAGCTTGAAGATCCTGAAGTATACTATGGAAGTGAAAACGAAATCGAGGAGAATCAGCAGTGCGACTAGGATATTCCTTACATTGTTGCCGTTGTCGAGGAACTGTAGCGTCAGTATAATGAGCGTCCAGAGGGCCGAGCAGGTACACGCGCACGCAACCACGCGCCACGATGTTACACGCTCACGGTACCAGAACGGATAGAACACGGCAACGTACCTCTCCACCGTCATAAGGGCGAGTGTCAAGAACGAACAGCCCACAAAGACGGTCCTCGCAAACGATGAAATAATCAATTCCAGGCAATAAGCTTCGAGAGGGTGCCACAGTTTTGTCGCATAAGCGGCGACAAACGCAGGCTGCGCCACAAGCCCAACTGCCAGATCTGTCGCCGCGAGGTAGAGCATGGAGGTATTAGCAGCGGTACGTAGACAATCTTTCCTCAAGATAGCTACGTATACAAGAATGTTTGTTACCACTGTTATAGGACATAGTAAGCCGTTGAACACGCATACAACTACCGATATGGTGTACAAATCTGGTCGGCTAACGTAGCGAGAATGCAAGAGACCCGACGAGAATACCTCCGTACAAGATGTCGAGAATACGCTGGTTGCATTCATTTGTAATGCTCATTCCGGTAAACAAAACGGATAGAAATCATCTTGGAGATTACAAAACTCGTGTGACAATTGCCACAGAGTGTCTCTTCCGTAATTTCACATTCTAAAAGAACGATTAAAAAAGGCAAAAATTAAAAAGTTTGAGAAATGAAACTGATACGGCATTTCTTTCAGTCGACTATACTTCGTATAGAAAGAGCAACTACACAAATCCTTATCGAAAAGGTGTATAGGAAATGACACAAGTGTTGTCCAAGAGTTGTGCGACCCAAAGCAAGCTTTAAACTACATATGGCAGATATTCCGATACTGAATTGCATTTGTATAACAACAGAAGAAAGCGTTGGAAAGGAAACAGGTGTCCCGATTCAACGAATACAAGGAAGCCAGAGATTGGTTAGTTGGTGGAATTTACTATGGGGTGAAATATCAAATGACTAAAACACAGGTGTCTAACTTCAGGTAATAAAACAGAATCAATATCCCGCAGACAAACGCATTGTACAGTTACAAACTTATTAGACGGAGATGTCCCACAGAAATAAACGTATTTTGATGGTTCACTCCGGTATAATTATCATTGGATATCGGATCAAAGATGGCTACAAAGTTGAAAGAGTGAAAATCAGTGAAAATGTGAATTACTTGTTTATTGCGCTGGTGTACCAGCTCAAACGACGTATTCTATGTGCAAGAGTATAGGAAGAGTGGTATTTTAGCGGCGGAATTTTACTCCCACTTGCACACACCCTGAAAATGTTTTAATAGTCTGGAAACATACCGCCGGTAATCTGCGTTAATTTTGCTCTTTTGATAAGAACCAAAGTTTACATGACAATGGCGTTTGGGCTTCTTAACCCTGCTTAAACACTAGGCTATAACAGCTGTGTTTCGAACGTGCCCTGCGCCGATTACCCAATTGAGAACAACAGGAAACGTCCGAAGAAACCCACTCAATGCTAGTCGATTTTCCCATTATCTGAATTTAAGTAATAAAAATGAGATCGGAAAAAGCTTATTTCCCCAAAAAGATTTCCCTGTTACACCGCCAATCATAGAAAACAAAAACACTTTCCAGGCTTGGTCAAAAAACTGATCAAAACCCATCATTGGTAAGTCTTCGGCTTTTTAGCTTTTTAGTAATTGGGAAATACGGAACACCTGGTCATCACAAGAAATTTCAAATTATAGTATGTAACGCTTAATTTGACTAATCTCCATTGGATGAGAGTGATGTTTTATTATACGAAGTTGTGACGTCAATTTACCATATAAGTTCAAAATTTAGAGCAGATACACAGCCGTATTGCACACCAAAAGCCGTATTACACGTTGGTAAGTCGTATTATTATTCATTCAACATATTTCCCCGCATCTGATCGGTTGAGCACCACCGGCGAATTCATACAATTCGAAAGCATTATCCCGAGATTGAGGAGTCCGATCTCGGAATATTGCGATAGCGAACCAATCAAAACGCGCGATCATGGAGGTTCCCGTGTAGTATATACTAATATAGGATTATTCAAAGCTTCAGGAGGCTAGATTCCGCTAAGAAAATAGCACGAAAAAAGCGATATCGCGGCGGAATCTAACGACTGAACGCTTTGAATATACTTTGAATCGTATGATATCTCGTCCTCAATTTCCACAAAAAAAAGATATCATATGATTCTTGAGATAAATTCATCACATGGCGAGCCGCCGGGCTTAGAGAGGAGGAAGTCGCTGCTTGCAGGGTAGTGAATTCCACGAGTGCGATATCGTTTTTCAAGTGAAATGAGTCGAGTGATGAATTTTTCTTGAATCCCGTATAAAAGATTTGATATTATTTTAGTGAAATGTTTCGAGCTTTGAACTTTCTTTGCGCCGGTTTACAACCTGTGTTTTGTCGAATTCAGCTTTCAACCATTGAATTCCACGTTAAATCTCACTCGTCTTTAGCCAATCAACGCGCGTGTAAGAATTCAGCAATGAGAACAACATAATTGTTCGTCACACACCTGATTTGTTTCTTGTCACTGTGGAGCTGTCGATTTAAAACAACAAAACAAGTGTGAAGGCTGACTGAGTGGCTGTTTACACAACATGATCGCGAACTTAAAATGGCGATTATCATCAATTGTTAAATGGCCTTAAAATTACGACTATCATCATTTTGGGGACATTAATAGAACAAAGTAATTGTATAAATGAACATGATCCAAAATAATATCCGCAACCCCCCACCCTCCCCCCCCCACCCAAAAAAAAAAAAAAACTCACCAAAGCACCCTTTGAGAGCGCTTGATACAAGTGTACTACTTCAACCTAGAGCCACATGGGACACTAGCGCATGCCAAATATCCATGTCACCAGATTCATGATAATCATCAATTCGAAGGCGATAAACATCTAGTGATAATCATCAATTCGAGTTGGAGACCAATTTGGTATACAAAGGAATAGGTGGGCGCATCGTGACGTCACAAAATCTTCAACCTTCGCACGCGGGCAAGCTAGCGAAACACCATTACTAGTACTGGAAAGCACTACCTAGAATTTCGACTAGCTGGTCCTTAAAACACTTTTTTCAATGTAATAACGGCCTCCTTACCTTGGAGAACTGTCGAAGTATATTGATGAGCGCGCCCTTGCCAAACGGGTTGGTCACACTCGCATGGAAGGCCAGAGTCGGGAAGTCACCAGAGAGGAGCGTCACCCATTGTTGCTAAAAAGGTACGACATAAAACATTTAAAAGTTTTCGTCGAAGAAATGAGCAGCATTTGCGCGTTGCTCATTTCCTAACAAGCCTATTGTATTGTTATAATACTGGGCGAAAGATGGTTTTACAGCTTCAGGTCCGATTTCAGCCATTCATAAACACAGAGCTCCTAAGAACTCTGCTCTGATTTGCTGAATGAGGTAAAGCATTGCTCTGATTGGCTGCACGAAACATTGCCCTAATTGGCTGCACAAGATAAGTCTACACTTACCGTAACCCAGGTTGGTACCAGATCACATTTGTTCAACACGAAGATCAAATGCTTGTGTGCTTTCTCTTTCTTGATAAAAGCTTCGATGTACTTAGAACGAGTACCCATAGGGTCTCTGGCATCTAGAACCTGCCAGGCAAATTTGATAATTGTTCATTGTGGGACATTTTAAGCCCGCTTTCAAAGCTAGATACACAACACTCATTCACTTGCGTGACGTAAAAAGACATCGCGTCAAATCTTAGTCAATGCAATGGCGTCCATTGGAAAACACGTGACTTCTAAATGAAAAAAAAATCCATTTTTCAGGGGAAGAAAGCCGGTGCATATTGGCCGGCACGAATCGTTTGCGCGTTGGTTGCCGCAACACTTGTGTCTGTTCGGATCACAATGTCTGACAGTAAAATGGAAAACCATACCTGCAAAATGACGTCTGAGGAGTCGATCACCTGGAACGAAAGAACAACTTTCATGAAGAAAGAGAGAAGCAGTAGGGGCTGCTAGCAGCGCGCTTCACTGTTGGACGCGCCAATGTAGGGGCTGCTAGCAGCGCGCTTCACTGTTGGACGCGCCAACGTAGGGGCTGCTACCAGCGCACTTCACTGTTGGACGCGCCAATGTAGAGGCTGCTAGCAGCGCACTTCACTGTTGGACGCGCCAACGTAGGGGCTGCTAGCAGCGCGCTTCACTGTTGGACGCGCCAATGTAGGGGCTGCTAGCAGCGCACTTCACTGTTGGACGCGCCAATGTAGGGGCTGCTAGCAGCGCACTTCACTGTTGGACGCACCAACGTAGGGGCTGCTAGCAGCGCACTTCACTGTTGAACGCGCCAACGTAGGGGCTGCTAGCAGCGCACTTCTCTGGGGGACGCGCCAACGTAGGGGATGCTAGCAGTGCACTTCCCTGGGGGACGCGCCAACGTAGGGGCTGCTAGCAGCGCACTTCTCTGGGGGACGCGCCAACGTAGGGGCTGCTAGCAGCGCACTTCTCTGGGGGACAAGAAAATTCCTTTACAATGTTAGGTCTGATGGTATTGCATCATGTGATCCTCTAACTAGCCATGTAATTCTTTTGACCAGATCTGGGTCAAAATACATCATCAGTATGGAATGTTTTGCTCGGCTACATGTAAGTGGTGTCAGGTTTTGCAGGCTATGTGGCTTTAGAATCTACAAGTTCTAAAGCTATACATGCACATTTTTGCACTCAGTGCCAACGACAAACAGTAGAAACTGGTTTAAACATTCCTGTTGATGGTAGACTGGCCGCATGCAAATGGGCGACCATTCAATTGAAAAGTGGACGTGGACGCTCAAGTAATGGAAAGCAAAAAGTGGTCACAACGTCAATGATGTCTGCAGTACCTTATAGAGCTCATTCCAAATGCGCTTAGACTGCCCCTTGTTGTACAGCGATTCTTTGGCTTCTGGCCTGAATAAAATAAAAACAAGAACTCCTTTGTGATATCCTCTTCTAGCCTCAAAGGAGCCACAGTTCTTAGGTAGATATTGACTCATCCTTGTGCTGTGGGAACCCAATCATGGTGAGCTCCTCGGGGTGGGCGCAAATGCTATAAACCTACTCTGAACCAGCTCACGAGGGATATCAGTATGCAGTCTGGCGAGGAAATTAGAATTCTCTTCCACAGACCACAGACCATCATCTGGCAGGCCATCTCAAGCTGTTCCCATGGAGACAACTCGACCTAATGATGATGATGATGGTGGAGTTATCACCTACCTTTCGCCTTCGTCATCTCTATGCAGATCCTTGTCATTTTCTTCACTGTAGTTTTCTGTAAAAATAATAACACATTGTGAACTTTGAGAAGTAAAGATTAGATTTCTGGGAACAGCTACATGTACTTTTATAGTAGCCTGAATTACAACCCTGACTTCCCTCTATTTGCAAGAGGAAACACCTGAAATCACCAGGAGATTTCTTTATCCATCTATCCCTTACTGCCAAGAATCACATTTCAAGTTTTTAACCATAATTTTGAGCATTTATATGCTTCATCCAATTCACACAACACAAACAATAACAACTGTCCGTCAATGATAAGCTTAAAACGGTTGTCAAAGAGGAAACATTTTATACCTACAAAGAAGAAAAACTGCTTAAAATGTTATTCATGTATTTTTTGATGCAACATTTGCGAGGAACTTTAAGCATTATTTACAAAACAGCTTTCAATAGCTACAGTATGTATATTAGTATAAAAAACTGCCAAAACAAGCTATTTTCATAGCAGCTCTGTTGTATCACTCTGCCCTTACCATTCGAGGAACTGACAACTTCCATTAGTCCCTGTTGAAAAAAACAAAATGTATTATATTACAGCCATGATATGCTTTACTTGTACACACAGTGCATTCTATGCCATCACCATGGACTGTGCAAGATGAAGATCAATTAGGATATATTATGTAGTAAAGTGTAAAAGAGTTCTTTTGTAGGAGGGAAAGGTGTTATTGTGAATGTGAAAGAGTTACTAACTATGTTTGTAGAGAGTTCTAGTGCACAAGAAGTTACAGAAGATAGAGCATGCAAATGATGATGTAAATGACGTATTAGTTTTTCAGTTAGAGTTGAGAGAGTTGTGAGTTGCCCTCGGTTTGGTTGGATGCTTTGCACTCCCAGGATTTTCAAGGAAAAAGAAAGCTCTGTTTACTGCCCTACCTATTGAACTCATTTGGATAGAATACACAAGTCTTACAAGCAGAATCATTACATATATAAATACTAAATCAAGTGCTTTTCGTTAGGGGTATCAGCTATCCAAACAGTGTCTGCTGTCCCTTGAGGTGTCTCATGCTAATAGTATTTGTTAACAGTATCTTGCAGCAGTTACATTACTTATTCCTTTTTTGCTACCTTTTAGGGTTAAAGATTTCTATTGACCAAAACCAATTTCCCATCTCTTAGAGGGTAAATATAGATGTGTTGGATGTAATTCTTCTTGACCTTCATCCCCATATGCATTTTTAGGCGGTGTCCCTACCTCCCTCTCCTGTGGGAGATGGTGACCTTAATAAAAAACACAAACTAACCTGCATGTCTGACGCCTTGATATTTGGACGTTTCCTCTGAGCTTTGGGCCAAATGTTGTCCCAAAACTCTCTGTATCCAGAATGTGAACCCTGGAAGTCTAAATTGGAATAAAGCATGCTTTGATTATTGCTGAGTTAGTCACGGCCAGTTAGGAGGGGCTGCTGGCACCGCCTATGCCCCCTTACATATTATTTTAAAGTTGAGAATACTTATTTATTCATATTTCCTTCTTGGCCCCTGCTTCACTTCCTTTTGATCCTACCTGAAACTTACTCAAATACAATAGTGTTCCAGTACCTACTGGACCCTAACAAATGAACTACATTCCTCAAAATTAATAAAATTCCAAACGGATTAGGAGAACAATTGTACTGCTGCACGTTTACCTGAGCTCTTTCATCCAATAGAGAGAGAGGAAGCTTGGATTGTCTCATGACAACCTGAAAGAATTTGATATAAAATATTCAGAGACAGCAGTTCAGGGATAGCTCCAATAATAAAAGGTTGGTTTTATGATGAATCTGATAAGATTTTACTTTATAATCACATTAAACCTACAAACTATGCCACTCAAAAGCATAGTATAACTAGTATGTATGTAGACCACATTACCTTATATGGGTCTTTCATTACTTTTCCCATCTCATCCTGAAATGTCTGCAAAGCATTCTGGGTTATAACTCTGGTATTTCCTGTGGAAATAAATTTTATAGTGAAATGATAAATAAAACTAGTATAACAGTCCCATTTCAAAATCGCTAGCTCAGGTGCTGAATACACACCAGAGGCAAATAAATTTGTCTGAACCTCAAATTGAAGCCAGAAAAGTTGGAAACATTGTCAATCCAATTGAGTCCAAAAAGTATTCTCCTGAGTGTTTGTTTTTGTCTAGAATCAAGCATAATGCACAAAATAACTCCATGACTCAAGCATCATCAGTTTCTTCTTGCCTAAATGGTACTAAGTACTGTGCTTGTATATATTTTAAATTTTGTTCTTTACTTGTAGCATAAGCATATATTTGGTAACTCGAATTTTAAATTTCACTAGCCTGCGTTGCAAGTGATCCCGAGGGTTTCAGAGGTCAGAGAAATGTGAGAGCAATTTTCGGTCGCAGGGCGAAGGCACCCCTCCCCCTCGTCCAATATTTCCTGTGACCAAGTCATCGAAAAATCTTGTGTACTTCATTCTCTGACCTCCATGGAAATGCTTGCTATGCAGGCTAAAAATGTCACCCAAGCATTAGGTTTTTTCCTCAAAAATCCATGTTGTTAAAATTATATGGCATGTTTTACCATTTCTATCAAGTACAAAATTTTGTTTCTTCTTTGTTCAAGTTAGTGGACTTTTGCTTGCAACAACAACAAAAAAAAACAAAGAGCTCTATGGTACTTTTCTCATTTATTTTACATTACTCACCAAACCATTTTCTGTTTGGTGCAACTCTAGCTACTTCACCAGAGATCACTCTCTGTTGGAATGGAGCTGCCTTGACGACTTTTCCAGCAGCATTCCTGGTAAGTGATAATTGAAGAACACAGGAATTAAAACATATCTATTGAGGTTATCTGCTTAAGTTATTTTAGCCAACACTCCAATTTGATAATGTGATATTGCAGTTACTAAGAAACCACAACGCATGCTCAGCAGAACTCATTTTGACCCAGAACTTATGAATAGATACTCCCTTAGATAGCTCTGCTAATGACAAGAGGGACAGTCAGCACACTTATCATTCTCGTACCAGAGCTCCCTGGCTCGTCTGCTCACAGGGGAGGCTCTGGGGACATGCATTTGAGGGCCTTTGCTAATTGCCTGATTTTGAATGTTAGGGCATGCGCAGAAAGTTGTTTCTCTTAACGGCTCTGTATCAAATCTTGTACATGCGTCAATGGCTGTCACCAGAGCCTCAGAGCTCTGGGTTCACCAGCAAATACAAAGGAAATGAGGCCTCTACTCACAGCAAAGAGAACCTTAGTTCAACCCACATTGTACCAATAACACAAAATGCCCCAAAACGCCTTACCTGATGGCTTTTCCACCTGACTTGTACATCTGCAACCTTTTCACTGTTGTCTTGTCCCTCATGTTAGAATTGGCTGCTGGTTTTGGTCGATCTGACAGATACAATATGCATGAAATAGCCAAATGAATCTAAATATCACACAGTTATTCCAATGTGTAAATCCCAAAAAAATTCATATCCCACCACAGAGTGAATTTGAGGATTGGGGGTCAATTTAAGACCCTGTACACATGAGACCACATGTAAATACCACTGGCCACCAGAGATGCATGTATATCTTTTTGAGGTTGCATCATTAAAATAAGTGAAGTGAAGTACAAAACCAGACCAGTATAATTCTGGTACGGTACCGTTGTGTGTTCACATGGGACCTGTGGTACCAGGCATGCAGGGTCCCATGTGAACACTTTTGCAAAACGTACCAGAATTGTGCCCGTACCGTATGAACAGGCACTACCGTACCAGAACTGTACCGGTCCGGTTTTGTACCGGTCTCGTGTGAACGGGGTCTAAGGTAGGGTTAAGAACTTATTTTCCATACAAATATACTGCTTTCCTTTGGAAAATGGTATGATTTGTTTGGCTCCACACTCACGAACACAGGGTCATGAGAGACTAGAACACGAAAACTGTGTTTTTAATTTTGCAAGTTATTTTATATAACATGTATAGTATGGAGTCATAAAAACACACGTGCGAAAACACTCTCACCTGGATTCGTGCTGTTCGCCGACTTCTTAGTTGGAGTTTTCGCCTTCGCATTCCGCTTCACTTTCGCCATGTTGTCCTCTGATACCTTAGCAGCAACTAACTGGCGTCAAAAATCTCTAATTTACAGAAATATAATGTGTTTCATGAGTTTTTCTAACAGAAATCTTCACGATTTCCAAATCGCGAGTGTATTTTACTGGTCAGCGGAATTCACATGCGATCACGGGGACTGGTAACAAGGCCAAAGTTACACACAGGAAGTCCGATATCTATGTCCCTAACCTGCTAGCTGCTAGCCGGCTCTCTCGGTGTCTTTTTTCTTTTTCGGATATTTGATTCATTTGGGCGCGCGGGATTCAAATCACTATCAGGCTACTCTGTCCCAATTTTTAAAACCTCTTGTGCTGAGCAGGCACGCCGCCGTAATATAATATTTGCCTTGTGGTTCGACGCGCATACTTTGTGTAGGATTCCAGCACACTCTCTAGCTTTTGTGGGGTTCGTGTGGACTCTGTATGTCCCGGGGGGGGGGGGGGGGGGGGGGGGGGACTCCCATATTTCACTGTAAAATGCAATCGGAAATATCAAGTGGGAGCCCGGGGGGAGGCTCCAATATTTTTGACCGGGGATGATCCGGAAATTTTCAGTTTCACCCCTAAAAGATACCAAACATGGCGGGCCATAGCGTGGCTCAAAAAAATTATTACCCTAAAAGATACCCTAAAAGATGAGGTCTTATGTGCCAAGTAGGCGCGAAGGACACAGGTAACAGGGGAAAAATACCCATGAAGACATTTCCGTGTTTGTTTCTAATTCATCGTCTTCTCATCGAATAATCTCTCTTTCTTACACGGTTTTTAGAAGCACCATCATGAGAAAAAGCAATTTGGACACAGTTTCGGCCCTAAAAGATACCATTCTGCCTAAAATTATTGAAGATCAAGATCACCCCTAAAAGAGACCAAACCAACGTGATTTTAACCCCTAAAAGATACGACGATCATCCCGGTCAAAAAATATGGGAGTCCCCCCCCCCCCCCGGGCTGTATGTATAGTAGATGATTGAATAGGGTCAGATTTGCCCCTGTTGATACCATACCATACGTCCCGTCTCCCCAATTAGTAGTGCACTCGTTCACGGCTAAATACATTTGAGACGTTAATAAAGTTCCTTCCAAAAGTCCTTACTTGCAGCTTTGAGTATTCTGCGAACTCTCGCGTTCGACTTCCACTGGCGTTCTGGCTTCCGCCGATCAAAGTCTCGGTTCTAATTTGAGTCTTAGCCGAACGTAAGTTAGGCCATTGTTTAGAAAAAGATGGTAAAAGATGCTGTGTGTTCGTGAATTTCACTAGGATGGCGAATAACTGAATTTTGTATTCAAAAGAGTTTCAAAGTTTGATTGACGGAAGCCAGAAAGCGGTTTGACGGTTGGAAATCGACCTCGAGAGTTCGCAGAGTACTCAAAACAGCTATTATTGCGACGCAAAGAAACTTTAAGATTATTTCGAGAACAGCAGGGTGTTTCTGCGCATGTGTATAGAAAGTTAGCAGCAAAGGGCGTGGCCATTGATTATGATAAAAAATAGTTGATTATTATTAATAGGCCAACAAATCCAAATTAATTGAAACAATAATGGCTTTTAAGAGCAAGTGTCCCACATGGATCGCATTGTGAATGTTCGGACGACCTAAACATACTTTGCGGTAACAGGATAACTATGGGGATAAACTCATACCCACAAGGGACAAGGGGCGTCCTTTATATCGTGGCCGGGCGTGCTCTCACCGCTAGGTCGTCACTGAGACGCTACAGAGCAATTAACTGAATTCCCTCTCGGGATAGCGACTGTCAGGGCAGACGAAATCTCTGGCGTGGGCGTAAGAGTCCGTATGGACGCCATACGAAGCTTCAGCTCTCGGGGAGATGTCTGGATGTATGGTCCCGATTTTTTGCCCTAAAGCAAAGTAAAGATTTACTCTCGTCCGGCCGGCCCTACATTTCTACGTCCTCTGCATTCTGACCATTTGCGTCTGGTAATTCTGTAAGTACATAGTGGTTGTCTTTTTGCACAAGATGAATGTCACAACCTGTAAACAATAGCGCAAGTTCACATCTCGTGCAAGAAAAGTAATACAAAAACTGTACACTAAAAAATGAGCTTTCTTATTGTTTGAATTTATCTGAATACATTTTGTGTGCGCTTGTGAGTCCCCGCACCCTCCCTCTCGTGTACAGAATATCTTTGGCTAGCGCACAATCACATGTAAAGCTATAAGCTTCGGAAATGCTCTTCATTTATTATAAAGCACATGGATGACTTACAACAGCTTTTTACAGGTGTCACCAGTGAAACCATAATCTTTTAACTTTTTGACTAGCGAGTAAAAGTCAACAGACAGGTAGCGGGATCTGACGACGGGTACCTGGGTTTGTTAGTTCTCTTGATGACCGGAAAGAAAACGCATTCCGCGCAACTAGAAGAAAATTTCAAGTTTTTCTATTAAGACTGATTAACTTGCCAGAAACTTAATAAAAAGAAAAATTGTCCTACTCTTCCGAAACTAAGCTGATAATACAAAAGGCTAGCTACGGTCATTCTCTGTTTTACAGGTGAAAATAAATGTCAGGTACTAGCTTTGAACAAAAGAAAATAAAAATACAGCGTCTTTCAAACTGAAACTTTCCATAAAAATAAATCCTCAACAAATAGAAAATTTCACTAGTGTTTTCCATACTGGCTATTTTTCGTTTTGGCAGCTGCCTGTAGTCTGGTGCATTGGAGTGGCTGATGATCCCCTTGTACATGCTACAGATCAGTCTGATAGGATCAGAGAAAGCTTGACTTTGTATTTCATCCGTGTGCTTCCCGTTAACCACAATCCAAGGTGAATATGTCAGTGGAGGATTGAGCGCACGTGTTTTTTGAGCCATTTCGTCGAGGTATTAACCACCTTATCCGTTGTTAAGCAATCCTTTAGGGCCTCCACGTTGATGTGATTGTATTTCGCGCAGTATTCTGAGTCAATTTCCGTCGGACCGAAATGCTCTAAGCAAACAGTGAAGCCGAGAAGGGCGTTGAAATCCGGGGCCAGTTTCGCCGCACATGCTTCACTGTAGTCCCCTTTGCATCCTGCGAAGTTATCGTCATTACATTTCCATGCTTGGCCATTCGGTAGTTTCGTTTCATGTCCTGCGTAAGGAATAAATTCGATATCCGCTATCTGTTCGACCCTCTGAACATCGTAAAGCTTTTTGGTGATGAAATATTTCGACGCAGGATCCGAACTGTTATAGTAGATAGACACTTTAACTTTCTCCGGCGGGTGAACGAGACTGTATGGATACGCAAATGTCAGTGGAATTAGCGCGGCTAAAAAAGCAACCTCCATCCTTTTCGATTTTTTGTCCTCAGCTCAACCCTGCGCGCAAAAGAAAGCGCGGTATGTCTTGATACCGCGAAAGCGAGGCAACTGGTTCCTTGGGCATTCTGGGTAATTTATTTCCACCATTACCCAGAGAACTTGGAAACAGTGTTACATTGTTACCAGGCCCCGCGATTTTGTTGCCGCCAGTCAAAGGTCTTTTTGCCTCTTTGGTTGCTTACAGTGAAACCCACCATCAACCGACAGCCTTTGCGGTCTACTGGCCAATCAGAGCACCCGAAAAACAATGGATAAATTTGAAAACAAAAGGAAACGGGGCGCAAAGGCTCCCGGTTGTTGATGGACTTCGAGCAATATGAACAAGAAGCGGTCAAAAATCTTGTTACTCAAAAGTAAAAAAAAAAAAATATTGCTGACTGATAAGCTGTGAATCCCCCTTTCTTGGGAGCTTTTCTCATACATTTACTGTATTTGTTGATGGCAATTTTCAATTTTTTGGCCCCTATTTATCACTCTCCAGCCCAACTTCTGAAATTCCTGGATCCGTTGACAAAGACCAAATATACCAATGAGCAACTTTTTACAATATTTTAACTTCGAGGAATTTAGTGGCAACTTGTGGAAAATCCCTGGCCGTACGTCCTTTTATGAAAGAAAGCCACTCATGTTTCAACATCTTCAAGATAGCGGGTCACTTCGTTTGGCTGACAAACGAATTGTCATAAAACCTAGGGGGTGGTCTAACTCCAGTGCTTTCAACTTCGGTTATTTAAAGTTTTTCAACCTGTGTGGGGTTGAAAAATAAGTAAATTTTGGTAGCTGTTTCTATGGCAACTTTAAATGTGACCTTTGAACCCGCTTGGTAACGGTTTTAGTGACTTTTAAGTCACTTAATAGGTATATATTGTTGATCTAATTGGAAAAGTTGACTTCTTCATTGGGAATCCTATTTTAGGACAATGTGAAATTCGATACCCTTCGATAACGTCT
Source organism: Scolanthus callimorphus (assembly GCA_033964015.1). Lineage (NCBI taxonomy): Eukaryota > Metazoa > Cnidaria > Anthozoa > Actiniaria > Edwardsiidae > Scolanthus > Scolanthus callimorphus. Next base: position 9,040,445 of record CM066919.1, read on the forward strand.
TATCCATGTGTGTTGTGCACCATTTTCAATTAGATTTACAATCACCAAAGTAAGTATTATTTTTTCCACTAATTTATTGTTGCCTCTTATGCATTTTCCCTGTCAGCAGGGGCAGTTTTTAAAATTCCGTTAAAAATGAGGTTCAAAGGTCACATTCCAGGTTGTCATAGAAACGATACTCAAACTTTGTTAAGTTCTGGGTGCTCTGTAACATGAATTAAGTTTCGTAAAGAAATGAGTAAATGCATTAAATATAGACCACCCCTACGCTTTTCCTTCCATAGCCATGCCTTAATTGTAATAGCACTGAGGCGGATGTCACATTTTATTCTAATTATTTCTCCTTTTACAGAACGACTAAGTGATTTCATACTCTAAGGACACAAAATCTCGTGCTAGTGCATGCATGTTCTCTATTTAGTTATATAGCGACGACCAGTTCAATGGAAGAACGAGGCATAAACATCTGCGCATACGCGCCATGATTGTTGTGCTCCCACTTGTTATACAGGTCTTCCGCGTACCACAGGCGAAACTGCTGACCGTTCTTGATGTACAACGGCTCACAGAAACCGTGTTGCAGAACAAGGGTCTCCGAGCGCGAGTGAAAGCCTTCCACGCCATACCAACCTACGCCGACATTAGACAAGCTACAAAAAAATACGAGACGAGCCTTGATTTGCGGGAGAAAATTTTCAATTACTGCGGTTTTCGCAATTCTGCGAACTCTCGCTATTGTCCAACCGTCAAACCGCCTTCTGGCTTCCGTCAATCAAACTAGCGAGTCTTTTCGTCGCTAATATTTGTGCTTTTTGATTGGCCAGCGCCTAAGAAGTGCTAAAATGGCTTCTTGTCACGCCAGCAATGGTTCGTAGACGTGCTGGCCAAGACTCGGGAGTATGATTGACGGAAGCCAGTTGGCGGTTTTACGTTTGGAAATCGATAGCGAGAGTTCGCAGAATTAAGAAAACCGCAGTAAGCAATAGGGCATAACTTTCTATGACTTTATAGGCGAAATAGAGCACGCGTGACGTTGGAAGTCACGTCAACGTCGTAAAACTTTCTACGAGCCGCAGGCGAGTGTTTTTACAACAGTCAAGTGAAAAGAGCTCTATTTTATATACAGACACGAACACTCCGTTTCAGTTTTCTCCTTCTGGTGGAGGAGGCGCTATTTGAGTGGTTCAAAGCTATCCTTACCCAACCTCGTTCCCAGGGTCTTCTGGGTAATTTTCAAGATGGCGGGTCACTTAAATTACCCAGAAGACCCTGGGAACGAGGTTGATCCTTACCTGAAAGCCTTTTTAGGGGCTAGAATGTTGTTACTCTCTGATGTGACATATACATTCAGGCTGTATTTCTTGGAGTTACCACATCCCCAATGACTCTTGTGATTGTTTCCGGAGTGACAGCTGACGTAACCGCTACGGTACTTAAGCATGAATGCCGTCACGAAGCCTTCCAATCCGTGAAACTTAAATTGGCCGGGACGATTTCCTTTGCTTCAAAACATACCGTGTTCGGTCCGTTGAGCTTCCTCCAGGTATCTGGCAGAATATAAGTGAAAAAAAAAACATTAGTCAAACTTTGTACGGTAGTCATACTTAAAATTCACACCCTGACGAAACAAAATTAAAGGGGCTTTTGCACGGTTAACCAATTATGTCCAGCGTGGACATAAAATAAGTAAAAATGTAACCGCGAAAACACCTGTACATTTGCCCGTAGCAATCAAAATAATCCTCTAGATTTATAGAAAAACTTTTCAATATTGTCAGACAAATGCAATTCTAGGTTGTTTGACCTGTTATCAAGATGATGGAATTGGATTGCGATTTGAGCTATTTTCTTGCAAGAGAAGTGGCAAGCAGCCACTATGCGAGAGCCCCTTTAAAACGATACGTTAATGATTAAAACATCGGATTTTCTAAAAAAGGTGATAGGTATCCACGTCAATGAGCGAGCTAAATAGGTGGAAAATGGGCTGTCTTATCAGTCAACCGTGAAACAAAAAAATATTTCCATTTCCATTGTTTCACGGTCGACTGATGCGACAGATACGGAAACAGGCGCGAAGCGCCGCGCGAGCGGAGCACCATACATAAGGAAAAGTGTATGAGATCAGACATATAACCATGAAGTCGATTTTGAGTGGTTTGAGACATTTTTGGTATTTTGCATGACGTAATCAGTGGCGTCATATCACGTGACTTTGTCATTACATACCTATCGACATGTTGACAAGTATTGCCAAATTTAGTCGCTATTTGAGCTTTCTTTCCAGACAGAGATATTATTTTTTCTTTGTCACTTTCCGTGTGTGTCAGTGTGTCCGTCCGTCCGCCACAGGTATCCCAATTATAGGAGCCGTATCAGTCGACCGTGAAAAAATAGAAATTGGAATTATTCTATTGTTTCCACGGTCGACTGATACGACTGGAGCGGCTGATACGACCTTATGGAAACCAGGCTTTATCAGAGACTGATTGGCCTACCTCCAAAGTGTCTTTCACAAACAAAACCGTTCTCGAAATTCTTCACTACACCACATGGAGTGTCGTTCCATTTTTTAGGTTGACGCAGTTTGTGAGCGCGGTCCGGATTGGTCCACATGTGACCACAGTCCTCTTTCGAGCCCACATTGTTCGGCTCATGAGGGGCCCAGTTTGTGTAGGTGGCAGCCGAGCCATCTAGCCACTGAAACCTGCAAATATTTATACTTGGTTTAAGCAGGGGCCCTTCAACCGAGCCTCTAATCTACTCCACTAGGTCTAGCCACATGTACAGGAGTAGAAGAGTCAGGAGCCCATCAACAGGAGCCTCTATCTACCCCACTAAGTCTAGCCATATTCACAGGAGTAGAAGAATCAGGACCCATCAATAGGAGGCTCCATCTACTCCACTAGGTCTAGCCATATGCACAGGAGTAGAAGAGTCAAGAGCCCATCAACAGGAGCCTCCATCTACTCCACTAGGTCTAGCCATATGTACAGGAGTAGTAGAGTCAGGATCCCATTAACAGGAGGCTCCATCTACTCCACTAGGTCTAGCCATATGTACAGGAGTAGTAGAGTCAGGATCCCATTAACAGGAGGCTCCATCTACTCCACTAGGTCTAGCCATATGTACAGGAGTAGAAGAATCAGGAGCCATCAATAGGAGGCTCCATCTACTCCACTAGGTCTAGCCATATGTACAGGAGTAGAAGAATCAGGAGCCCATCAATAGGAGGCTCCATCTACTCCACTAGGTCTAGCCATATGTACAGGAGTAGTAGAGTCAGGATCCCATTAACAGGAGGCTCCATCTACTCCACTAGGTCTAGCCATATGTACAGGAGTAGAAGAATCAGGAGCCCATCAATAGGAGGCTCCATCTACTCCACTAGGTCTAGCCATATGCACAGGAGTAGAAGAATCAGGAGCCCATCAATAGGAGGCTCCATCTACTCCACTAGGTCTAGCCATATGTACAGGAGTAGAAGAATCAGGAGCCCATCAATAGGAGGCTCCATCTACTCCACTGGTCTAGCCATATGTACAGGAGTAGAAGAATCAGGAGCCCATCAATAGGAGGCTCCATCTACTCCACTAGGTCTAGCCATATGTACAGGAGTAGAAGAATCAGGAGCCCATCAATAGGAGGCTCCATCTACTCCACTAGGTCTAGCCATATGTACAGGAGTAGAAGAATCAGGACCCATCAATAGGAGGCTCCATCTACTCCACTAGGTCTAGCCATATGTACAGGAGTAGAAGAATCAGGACCCATCAATAGGAGGCTCCATCTACTCCACTAGGTCTAGCCATATGTACAGGAGTAGAAGAATCAGGACCCATCAATAGGAGGCTCCATCTACTCCACTAGGTCTAGCCATATGTACAGGAGTAGAAGAATCAGGAGCCCATCAACAGGAGCCTCCATCTACTCCACTAGGTCTAGCCATATGCACATGAGTAGAAGAGTTAGGAGCCCATCAACAAGAGCCTCCATCTACTCCACTAGGTCTAGCCATAAGCACAGGAGTAGAAGAATCAGGAGCCCATCAACAGGAGCCTTCATCTACTCCACTAGGTCAAGCCACATGCACAGGAGTAGAAGAATCAGGAGCCTATCAACAGGAGCATCCATCTACTCCACGGGTCTAGCCATGCAAAGGAGTAGGATTAAATTGGTATTTAAGAGTGATAATGTTTATGGTTCAATGCGTGCGCTGTGCGCCATCTTTCTTTTGAGAGAGTGGACATAATTTGTAACCATGACAACAAATACTCGAGTGATTCATAATCTACAATCTAAAAATAGTTTCGTCTACTCCTGTGGTTCGTACGCGCGCCATAGGTGATGGAGACTCCTGTTGATGGGCTCCTAGTTTTAGACAATATGCCTATATTGTCTAAAACTAGGAGCATATATATAGCGTATACAACAAAACGCTAGTAAACCGCGCATCTTCATTATCATTATTTCATTAGGCTTAGTCACATCGTGACTAGAGCATTTGGTTCTTTGCCTTCCGCTTGCAAGAAGACCAAAGGCGCAGGGAAAGGTTGGCTTAGCCACAAGTTGCTCGGCACAAAAACCCCGAACAAGTTCGGATACAATTGGTTCGACTTCGTTCTCGGGACACATTTGGACGCGCTTAGATAAATTTGTTGCGTTAGTTATCAGTCCATAGTTGTCCCAGGTATAAACATATTTATTATATAAACATCAGTGAAATACCAAGGTTTATTATAGGATTATTCAAAGCTTCAGGAGGCTAGATTCCGCTAAGAAAATAGCACGAAAAAAGCGATATCGCACGAGTCGCGCAGCGACGAGGGCGATATCGCCTTTTTGAGTGCTATTTTCGGCGGAATCTACCGACTGAACGCTTTGAATATACTTCAATCCTATGATATCTCGTCCTCAATTTACACAAAAAAGAGATATCATAGGATTCTATATAAACACCAATGAAATACCGGGTGATCTCCCGCGCGAAAACTGATATCTTCACACGTGAAAATATCACACTTGCCTTTGCTCAATGCTCGATTTTTTGGCTTAACTCAAATAAATTTTGAATTTGGTATTCATTGATGTTTATATAATAAACAGAACATTACATGACCGTTTGGAGATACAAATTTATCTTCTCGTGTTAAAATTTATCTCACTCGTTCGCTACGCTCACTCGTGAGATACCATATGCATTTTCAACACTCCAAGAGAAAATTCGTATCTCCGCGCGGCCATGTAATATCCTCTATATATTTGGAGATAGCAACGTTTAAACACTTTTTCATGCAATGCTTTTAAGAAAAATTGTGGCAACTTGCGGCTAGAGCTATTCATGTTACTAACACTTACTTTTTTGCAAAGCGCATGTAAGCCTATCCATACTTGTTGCCGGTCACCTGCGTACTCGCGGACTAAATTGTAGACGAATTCGTTTTCATCTTTGGAAGTGATCTTGACTAAATCTCCGCCCATAGACCGGCATGCATCGCGTGCCTGATGAAAGGCCAATACTTTGGGGTTTGCGTGATACCAGCTCCCCTGGAATTCCGTCCATCCACCTGAAAACAGAAGAGCACACGAGGAACCTGCTCCTCAGAATTGCTAGCAAAACGGTTTTTTTTTTGTATCTCATCTTACGTTTAGGGCTGTTTTAGTTGTTTAGGCGCCGTCTAGTAAATTCTGGCTCCTGTTTCGGGGGTGGAAGCTGAATAAGTGGACCTTGATTATTCCTTATTCTTTAACATTTTTCTTCAATTATTCTTTATTCCTTTTCATTATTTAGGGGTTATTCATTACAACCATTATTCATTTAATGTAGGAACTTCTTATTCATTATTCCTCGACTTTTCGACGCAATTTTGTTCGTAAGACCCGTCATTCATAATTCATTATTCAGCTTCCACCCCCGATCCTGTTGGGTGGGAAAAGGTTATGTCACTACTGGCAAATGCCTATCGATCTTCCTTCTCCAGGCTCACTTGCACAAAAAGATCTGTTCCTCAGAACACCCGGCCGGTTTGCTTTTGGCTGGTAAAACGGCCAGGAAGTTTCTTGCTGGGGACTTTAGCAATTTTTCTCTTTTGCTGGGGAAACATTACGGCGTCCTGACAAATTTATTCTTGTTTTGAACTTATTTTTTGAAATGTCTTAGTCCTTTTGAGCATATTTTGGTTCTTTGCTTGTTTTGTGAGATTTTGACCCTTTACGTCAGGTGGGAAAAGAATGTCTTCCTTTCTTCACTGCTGGCAAATTTTCCGACCTATCTTCTTCTGGCAAAAAGGCACCAGGGATTTTTGCCGTTTGATATTTTTTTGCTGGCTGGCAATAAAACTTTATCTAACCCCTTGCTGGTTGGGAAAATTGGTGGAGCTGAGTGGGAAATATCTCCCAAGGTGTTCCATGGCAAAAAGGAACAGATAAAGTTTTCCCAGCAACTATTAACTAAAGCTTTATCTACAAAACAGAAACACCTGGAAACAGCAAAATAAGACGCTTAACGGGGCACTCGCACGCTTGCTTGGACAAGCAAATATTCAAATCACAATCCAATTCCATCCTCTTGATAATAGATAAAAACACTATAAATTTCTTATTGATTTTAACTGTAAAAAGATCATTTAACAAACGTGGACTGTTATGTTGGTTATTCCTGGTAAACTTTAATGTACTGTTGGTGATCAAAATTGTACTTATTTTTTGAAGGGTTGTAAAAAAAAAATGGGGCGGGCGAGTGCCCCTTTAAAGACATAAGGGGTTTGCCGTTGTACGAGTTGTATGTAAAAGCTTACCGTTGTCATTGCTCTGACAGGCTTTCGTGGCGGCCACAAGCAACACAAGGAGTGCCAGTCTATTCATCGTCCAGATAGGTTGGCTCCGATTTCAAGAGTGAGAAAAGTTTGCCAATCACACCGTATCTTATGCGCATCGAAATTTTGTTGCTGAGTAACGTATCTTAGGAAGAAACTTTTAATAAGTATTCACGAAAACGAATAAGCTAGGTCAATATTTGTGGAGACCGGCTCAGTAGCAATTTTTGTAACGGATAATCATAATAAACAAGTGATATTAACGCGGTACCGCAGGTCCGTAGCTCGCATTATTGGAGAGGGTTAATTCGTTGTCCTCAGTTTTCAGCAGAAACTCTGGAAAACCAAATGTATAACATTGTCGTGCCCTAGCTGTTTTGAGGCCAAAATGTTGTTTTCTTGCTACCATCACAGCATATTTCTAATTAGCTTAATTTGCTTTCTATTTGCACGAAATCAATTGCTAACAACGAGAGACAATCTTTGTATAACCGCGTCAATACCAGTGTAAAGCACATTTGAGCAAATCTATACGAAATAGATATATTTGGCGCAATCTAATATACAATTATACTAGGTGTTAAACTGTTATTAGTATCTATTGGCTTTTTTCTATAGGATTTTTTTTGCTAATAATAATAATAATAATAATAATAATATAATAATAATAGTAATAATAATAATAATAAACTTTAATAGTCATATCCCTGGTGTTTTAGAAACTATATATTTATATATTTAACCATTATCCTGCGAGATTGCGCAGAATATCGTCTGATACTTAGTCAACGAGGGACGAAGTCCCGAGTTGGCTAAAATCAGACGATATTCTGCAAAATCGAGCAGGATAATGGTTTTATTATTCAGCACATCGATAGCACAAAAAACCCCCGAAAAAAATGACTTTTGTGTATTATTTACGAGCTCAAAACATCATATTTTCCTCAGAGACGGATATCGCAGGATAGCTGTCATGTACAGAAGACAGCTATTGGCGTTCGAATGACCATATTTGGGAAGTGCATCGATGTGCTGGATAATAATAGCAGTTATATTGTTAACAATAATTCACAAAACGTTTGTGAAAAGTTTTAATGATCGAATTCTGTGGCCAAATTGCTACAATGCATGCAGTGAAGGTATTCTTTAATCAAGCATTCCATGATGTTTGCAAGGAGCTTTTTTGCTTATAATGCTGTCGTCCAGCCTGTTCTCGATACTAGTTGCTCTGTAAGTAAAAGTTCTCAGTGGCGGCTATGTATCTATAGGGAATCGCTTTTGCACGTCTAACGCGCGTGGATGCTAGAAAATTTAACGCATTCCAAGGCCGTAGCTAGAAATTTTTGCCTGGGGGGCAAGCCTTGGTCATCTTTGTTTTGCTGGGGAGCAAATAGATTTTTCTCCACATGTTAACACTAACATTTTTACTTCGGGGGGGGGGGGGAACTGCCCCTCAGCCCCTCCGCTAGCTACGGCCCTGCATTCGTTGCTAAGACATACGGAGCGAGACCATTCAAGCGTTCATAAAGCTTCACAGAATCTCCGTGCAGTAGTTGCCTTAACAGTTAGCCAGTAAAGTTGCAATTACAGTGGTTTTCATCCTGTGAAATAGATAATGTGTTGATATATGCAGGTTTCGGGTACTAATTTTATTAGGCAATAAGCTACTGCAAATAGCAATAGAGAGATTTCTGTACAATTTGAATTTAAATTTAATTAAAATTAAAAGTTTCTCAGTAAGATAAATCGGCTTTCCTCAATAACGATTGAGATTACGTCCAAATAAAAATCTATTGGTTATGCCAATAATTGCCCACCTACTTATGAGATATTAATCCATATACAACCTTGTAGGGGAACTGAAACACGACTTCCTGCAAGCAAAAGGGGAGGCGCAGCTCATATTTCGTCAAATTATGAGCGCATTCCGGGAAGTTCAATTTACAGAAAACATGCGGGCTAATGAGCCTCTTGCCTCCAAAGAAATTCAAGGCTTTCGAGAAAGCCTTTTTGGTCTTGAAAAATGTAATACAAATGCTCGAGATCAAATAACTACTATTCCCAAGAACGTATTAACGTTTTCATATAGTTTGGAGGCTTTACGCTGGTTTCTAAAAACGTGTGGATTGCTGTGTGGCAAAAGGCTCATTAGCCCACATTTTCTCTCATGTTCTCTCTAAAATTTAGCTGCGCCGTTACAACTGAATGTACAGCCTTCAAATTTTCTGAGTAGGCTTCATTGGTTTTCCGCTATTGAAATTCAATGTTGATTATTTTCGAGCTCTCTCAGATATTCAGAATCTAGACCCTGTTTATGCAAATGAGTTCAGACTGTAACAGAGGATCCTCCTATAGAGCAGAGTTTATTGAGCTGACGAGCCGGGGAGCCCTGGGTACGAGTAAAAAATGTGTTCTCGAGTGAATTTTGTGAAAGAAAAGAGAATAATTATATTCTGCTTAAAATAATCAACTCATTACTTAGATGTTTTTTTCCGGAAAAAAACGGGCGGATATTTTACTTGTTGCGCGCACTTCCTCACACCTGAGGGGCTCGTAAAATACGTCCGCGACTCGTAAATATCCGCCCGTTTTACATGAAGGGCCAGGGCCGGTTTTGAAATTTTAATAGATTGTTCCCCAAGTTGCTCGTTTTCTTTTCTACTCTGCTGATTTGAATAGTCTAGAACTCCGGATGCGTCGATATTTATATGTCTACGTTAGTTTTGCCGGAACTTTTCGGGCACCCGAATAACTCGGGTGGCAAACAATGACAGTTTTCGAGGAGAAGCTGCCCTCTCGAGACTTTTCGGGTGATTTTTCGTCGATTTGAGTGAGGGTTGAATGAAATCGAAAATGTCTTTTTTTGAGACGACGTACACACTATGGATATCCACGAAAACGACGTACTACACTTTTATGTTTGTACTACATTGGGTGTTTTTTCTGTCGAAGAGGGAGATATTCTGTTTGTATTTGTAAACTTGCTCTGTACTATTTTCTTCCATAATGATCTTTTGGCATGTATAAAAATGGCCGAAAAACTGAAATAAAGTTCGTAGGTTTTATTTCCCTCAACGCCACACCATGATCAAAACAAAGCGAAAACTGCATGGCAATACCTTGTTATAATCACACCAGGAAAAGAAGTACTGGGGCTCTTCTCCAATATCTGTGGAGATCAACTCAGCTTCCTGCTTGGCACTAAGTGAAGTTTGATCAGTGGTTCTATCATAGAGTTTGCAATCGCTTTTAATTTCACCCTAGGACATTTCAAGAAGAGGGATATATTCTGTTTGTATTTGTAAACTTGCTCTGTACTATTTTCTTCCATAATGATCTTTTGACATGTATAAAATTGGCCGAAAAACTGAAATAAAAACTGAAATAAAAATTGTACCGAAAGAAAAAATGGAGTTCGAAGGTTTTTATTACCCTCATCGCCACACCATGATCAAACAAAGCGAAAACTGCATGGCAATACCTTGTTATAAGAACACCAGGAAAAGAAGTACTGGGGCTCTTCTCCAATACCTGTGGAGATCAACTCAGCTTCCTGCTGGTACTAAGTGAAGTTTGATCAGTTGTTCTATCATAGAGTTTGCAATCGCTTTTAATTTCACCTAGGACATTTCAATGGAACAACAGTTCCCCAGTGGGCGTCAAACAAACTTTTTCATTAAGTCACATTTACTGCGATTTTCATAACTCTGCGAACTCCCACTTGACATTTCTGAACACCAAACTGCGTTTTGGCTTCCGTCAATCAAACCTTTTAAGTCAAGTCCACGCACGTTTTCTGAGTTTGGTTGCATTTACAGTGAAAATTGTGTATTGAAGCCTAGCTAACCCTATCAGTTCACAAGATCTATCATCTGCCTCCGCGAAATCACCCGAGTTGTTCACCTGTTTGATTGACGGAAGCCAAACCGCGGTTTGTTGGTCGGCAAAATCGGCAGAGTTCGCAGAATTATGAAAATCGCAGTAAACGATAACATTTATTTACGATAACGATTGGCGGTTAAAGTGAGTTTAGTGAAAGAGCTAGTCCTCATTACTTAAAAAAGAAAATCAAAGCCTACGTGAAGTCACCCGCCAGAGCTGTTCACTCGTTTGATTGACGGAAGCCAAACCGCGGTTTGTTGGTTGGCGTAGAGTTCGCAGAATTGTGGAAATTGCAGTAATAACCGAGTGTAGCAGTGTTGATGAATGAAAGTAAACCTTGTCACGTGACAACTTGTTTAAGTTCGTTTCGCAGTTGATGAGATAGTATGCTGCTGTGAATTTTGAAAAACATTTTAAACGAAATTACGCTTGCATGTTTAAAAAGGTATTTGACAGTGGGACTGTGCACGTACTCTTTCTGGTAAAAGCACCAACAAGATGGATTTTGCTCTGGAGTATGCAAGATACGGTGAGTTTATTCTCAGACAGAGAGAGCGAGAGAGAGAGAGTTCAATCAAAGCAAACCTAAATCATTTGATTACCTTCTTGACATTGCTGACTCTATATACTCTTTTTAGAAATCTGTTTGAGGTTGGGAAAGTTCCAAATGTTCTCTTTTTGGCAATTTGAAGTGTCAAAAAGTGTCTCAAAGTGTCAAAAATAATCATTAAGTTATCCCAAAGTTGAGTTAATGACAGAACGTTTGAAAAGCAGGAATGAACTTAGCCAACATGCAAATAAACACGTAGACTCCTGTAGATATTGTGCTCTCAAAGCGAAAAAATATAAACAAAATGACATGTTCTTCTGCTGTTTCAGCATGTGCTATTATTTTCTTAGTATGTTCTTGATTTTTATTAAATCAGTTTTACTGCGATTTTCATAATTTGCGAACTCCCACTCCCGGGGGGGGGGGGGGGGGGACTCCCATATTTTTTTGTCGGGGATGATCGTCGTATCTTTTAGGGGTTAAAATCACGGTGGTTTGGTCTCTTTTAGGGGTGATCGTGATCTTCAATAAATTTTAGGGAGATTGGTATCTTTTAGGGCCGAAACTGTGTCCAAATTGCTTTTTCTTATGATGGTACTTCTAAAACCGTGTAAGAAGAGAGATTATTCGATAAGAAGACGATAAATTAGAAAACAAACACGGAAATTTCTTGATGGGTATCTTTTACCTGTTACCTGTGTCCTTCGCGCCTACTTGGTACATAAGACCTCATCTTTTAGGGTATCTTTTAGGGTAATAAATTGTTTGAGCCACGCCATGGCTCGCCATGTTTGGTGAAACTGAAAATTTCCGACGATCATCAGGATCATCCCCGACCAAAAAATATTGGAGCCTCCCCCCGGGCTCCCACTTGATATTTCCGATTGCATTTTACAGTGAAACATTGTGTTTTGAAGCCTTGCTAGCCCCTATCAATTCACAAGATCCGACAAAACCTCGGTGAAATCACCCACAGTTGTTCCCTCGATTGAATGTCGCAGATATTAAAATGACGTTTATTATTTATGAAAGAATCCATATGAAGAAAACAAAAGTCAAAATGCAAAAACAAGGTCTTTTAATATCTTAAACGAAAAGTTTGAAGACAAAATATAGTGGGAAAAAAGTTAACAAATAATAACATTGATAAGGTTCAATTTATTTCCCAAGAGAACCATAATTAATTGATGAATCAAATAAACTATTTATAAAAATAACTAAGATAGTACGCGCGCTCTCATTGGTCGACAGGTGTGTTTATATGAGAGTATATAAACACGGTTGTGACGTCACGCCCGGGACGATGTTTGCGCTGTCTTCTTTTTTCATTAAGCAATAAAAGTACTTTCCGCGTGCTCTCTGCTTTCTTACAAACACGAGGGGGATGTTGGGAGAACTGATCAAAACTTGAAAGACACGAGCCGAAGGCGAGTGTCTTTCAAGTTTTATCAGTTCGACCAACATTCCCCGAGTGTTTGTAAGAAACCAGAGAGCACGCAGAAAGTATTTTTATTGCTTTTAGAAAATAACATACACACGCGCGACAGCGTTGCGTGACAATCGTGTTCTCAGGTCTCTTACAAACACGCTTTTTAACCAATCAGAATGCGCACATTCGCAATACAACATAGGTGTTATTTTCTAATTCTTTATACATTTTGACAAAAATGTATCCAAACACTTGAAGCAGTGAAATTGTGAAAGCAGTGCTGGGGGGGGGGGGGGGGGGGGGGGGGGGGGGGGGGGGGGGGTGGGGGGGACTCCCATATTTTTTGACGGGGATGATCGTCGGAAATTTTCAGTTTCACTCCTAAAAGATACCAAACATGGCGGGCCATAGCGTGGCTCAAAAAAATATTACCCTAAAAGATACCCTAAAAGATGAGGTCTTATGTGCCAAGTAGGCGCGAAGGACACAGGTAAAGGGGGAAAATTACCATAAGGACATTCCGTGTTTGTTTCTAATTTATCGTCTTCTCATCGAATAGTCTCTCTTTCTTACACGGTTTCTAGAAGCACCATCATGAGAAAAAGCAATTTGGACACAGTTTCGGCCCTAAAAGATACCAATCTGCCTAAAATTTATTGAAGATCAAGATCACCCTAAAAGAGACCAAACCAACGTGATTTTAACCCCTAAAAGATACGACGATCATCCCCGGTCAAAAAATTTGGGAGTCCCCCCCCCCGGGCACTCGACCTTCGGTCTCGTGGCTGCATAACTGTCTCGAATTCTCCCAACCTCCCCTCTCGTTTGCATCAGAGTATGTAGACACGGAAAAAGTTCTCTATTGCTTAAATTTAATAGCTCACTCATTATTTATGAAATAATCAATATGAACAAAAAAGAAAAAGACAAAATATAGAGCGAAAAAAGTAAAATAAAAATTGATAAACTTCTAAATTCTAACGGAAACTAGATTATTTGATGAATCAAGAAACTATTATTAAATAGCTGACTCTTTGCTAACTATAGACGGCGGCTTAATACCAAACTGTCGCCAACGTAAACAGTATTATGTATATATCCACAAAAGAGCAGACTCCGTAGATTTAAATTTACTTGGATTTTCATGATTATATATATACACTCTTTAGTGTTGAGTGGAAAAAGAGGAAGTCTTTGGGTGGAATGTAAATTCTCTGCGATTCTGACAGAGCTTGGTAAGAAGAATAAAGGTAAGCAAGAATATGACGAACTTTGGTTGAAAATGTGATGCGTAATTAGTTGTCGGCGACACAATGTCACTTGCCAAACTTGCCGAATAACTGGTTAATCGGGAGTTCAGAACGCCTTGAGAAAACAGACACTTTTATCTACGTTCAGGAGAGGAAAAGGTGTGATTACTTCAAAATGTACAACATCTGCGAACAACCAGCTTTTGGCTTTGCTTAAATTTTGCTGCTACGCGAGTTGATAAATATTATTTCATTCGCTTGTCAGCAATACTTTTTAGCGTTTACTGTTATTGAGGACCCACAACAAAGAAACGATTCACTGAAAGTGAATATTATTTAAACACTTGTCAATTCTTTGAAACAGAAAATTAGAATTCTTCACTGTAATGTAAGTAAAAAAAAAAATAGCATTCAAAAGAAGACATTGTCTTTTCAATGAGGCAGCTGTTCAAATAGCAAAATTTGCTCGAGAAGTACGGCAAACAATCATAAACGTAGCTAGCTCGAAGGAGAAAACTGTTTCGAAGCCAAATAAATACCAATTTTTGCCATGCGATAATCTGAAAAAATAGTTTCTTTTAACCACAAATAGGTGTCTATCCTTTTTTCGAGACTACATTGACGGAAGTTCATTCCGAAAAAAATTAGCTCCCAATTTTCTTTCTCGGAGGGTCGGAATACGTAATTAGAGGCTTACAAAAATAGTGATTGGGCTACTAAAATTAGTCTTAGAGAAGCGTTTTTTATTTACTTATGAGATAACTAAAAAATGTATTGCAGAAAGAACTTGAAAATAGAGGAAAGGAAAGAGGGACTCAATTGAATTTCGAGTGAGTCACCTTAAATGTTAGAAGTTAATTTGTCAAAAAATGGGTGGCCTGCGACAGCCGACATCACTTAGCACTCGCCGAAAGAAACTCTCGCAAAGATGCGTCTGCACGCTCAAGCCAAACATTCAATACTGATGACGTGTTTGACTCAGATCTGGTCAAAAGTATTACGTGGCCAATTTGACTATTGAGATTCAATTTATGTAGCAACACAAAGTATATTATAGTAAGGAATTCAAATAAGACGCAAAAACATGCAACGAAGTTAAATGGTTCACGTAATTCTTTTGACCAGATTTGGATCAAAATACGTCATCAGTATGGAATGTTTGGCTTGAGCGCGCAGACGCCTCTTTGCGAGAGTCTTTGTCGAGCGATAAGTGATGTCGGCTTCGCAGGCACCCATGTACTTGTAAAACGTGTTCATGCTATTTTGAGTTAAGTATTTTAGAGATTGAAGTGGAAGTACAGGGCTAAGGTCAGTGAAAACGTCTCAAAATCCGAAAACAAAACAAAAAAAACAACAGCCAAACAGTTGTATTGCGAGTGAAGTTTTCAAAACATTGTGATATAGATAAAACAGTGTGATATAGATAAAACATTGTGATATAGATAAAAACATTGCGAGCTTCTTGCAGTGTACCATTCTCCTTGTGACGTCATTTTTTGCAAATTTGCATAAGTAAATCTTGAATATCTTTTGAACCAAGAGAGCTATAGCCGATTGCGTTTTGACTGGTTACCCTAACAGTTCGCACGTTACGTTTGAAAGTTGGACGTTTCCAAGGCCAAACGCCTTGTGTATTTCACTGACCAATCAGAGAGGAAGAACTCTTGGGTCTCCATAGAAACGTCTCGTTTCATCCTAGAAACGCAACTTTCAAACGTTCAAACATAACGTGCGAACTGTTAGGGTAAAACGGTAAAATCCTATCGGCTGTATCAACGTCAAATAAACATCACTCTTCCTAGGGAAACTAACTCGAAAACCCAAGGGTTAATTTAGTTTTCCAGCTCAAACTTTCTATTGCTTTTTTTTTTTCTCATTCTTGTAAACTGACACTTATTTTATACACAATGTAAATAGATATACCATGAAGAGCTCAATGAAGATATTATTATTATATTTTGAATGGGCGATCAAATAAGCCATTACAAATTAAGCCTTGAGGGGCAAAGAATGGGCGTGAACGAGTCACCTGTAACAAAAGCCGTGATAGACCTTCCCCGCTTAAGTGGGGGCCCTGTGGTTTTGCTAGGTCTGTTTTCCCAAATGACACTCATGCGAAACAGTGATCTTTTGTTTTCTTGTAATGCACGAGAAAAATTCATTAATTATTGATGGTGGAAACAAAGAACATTCTACGCTTAAGTGGGGGCCCTGGTAGTTTTGCTAGGTCTGTTTTCCAACTGGCACTCATGCGAAACAATGTCTTTTGTTTCTTGTAATGCATGAGAAAATTCATTAATATTGATGTGTGGAAGCAAAGAAAATTCTACGCTTGAGTGGGGGCCTGTGGTTTGGCTAGGTCTGTTTTCCCAACTGGAACTCATGCGAAACAATGTCTTGTTTTTCTTGTAATGCACGGGAAAATTCATTAAATATTGATGTGTGGAAACAAAGAACATTCTACGTTTAAGTGGGGGCCCAGTGGTTTGCTAGGTCTGTTTTCCCAACAAGTGACACTCACGCGAAACAATGTCTTTTGTTTTTTGTAATGCATGAGAAAATTCATTAATATTGATGTGTGGAAGCAAAGAGGGGTACACTAACCACAGGGCCCCCTCAAGCGGAAAAGGTCTATTTAAATATAAGACATAATTCTGTCTATTAAAAATTAAAAGTTCCATTTTCTTACAGGTATTCCATGCCTATTGCAGCTCCAAGCTGTCCTATCGACAAAGTCTTGCTGTGCATCCATCAGATGCAACTAAAATAATCACAGTGACTCGAAGGGGCACTCCGCCCAATATAGGGTTAAAGAGAACAGCGATGTCTGTTCTAACAGAAGCATCAATCATGGAAACACTATGATATGGATAAAGCAAATATCTGAGGCGTTTTAGCTCGGACACCTCTGGATTTTGATCGTTCTAATGAACGATACAAATCGTCTGTCTGGCTGGTCCAAGACGTACAGCTCAAGTCCCGTGCAGCAGGTCTATTGGAGTTATATGATAACATGCGCGTTACTATTGTTCTCTCAATCCCAGCAACAGCGCTCAACTTGCTAGTCATTACAGCCATCATAGGCAACAAGGCCTTGCTAAACCGTTTACATTGCTACTCTGCAGTCTCGCTATCGCAGACTTGGGACGGGAATCTTAGCGCAACCTCTGTACACCGGTCATATTCTCGTGGAAATAAATGGCAATGTGGACGCATATTGCGTGACAGGCGCCGTCACGGCGGTCACGTCATACACGTTTGCTGGGGCGTCGTTGTTTACTTTGGCAGCGATTAGTGTTGACCGGTGTCTGGCTATTAACCAGCCGTTGCGTTACCGCGCAGTTGTCACGTCACGCGCGGTTATACAAATATCAGTGGTATTATGGGTCTCGCCGCTGTTGGGGCCTCCACTCGCCTCTACCTATCCATCACATATTTCATGTTTTCTCTCGCTAGCGTCATGGGCGTGTCACTGACCGCAATTTTCTTCTCAAACATCCAAGCCTTCGGGCTCTCTCAGGAAACAAAAAACGCCGAACTGTTGACAACATGACGCTCCATCAAGGACAACACGCGGTGAAACTCGCAAGCTTTAGAAAGTACTTGATCACGATGCTATATGTTCTTGGTCTGATCATGTTGTGTTACATACGTTCGTTTGCGTGACGGTCATCACAGCATTGAGTGGCGTGACAAGGAAACGCGCGCAGCGTGGAATATAGCGGATAGCATTGG